>JAPMOR010028638.1:326410-442452 GCA_026543865.1 Argiope aurantia
AGGTCAGCTGTCATTCAACCAAGTTTTCATACTGATATGGCTAAGAAGTCTTTTTTCTTTATCTTCTCCTTCCTGTTCCTTTTTTTTTTTTTTTTTTTTACACTCATTACTTGTTTTAACAACGGCAACAAAAATCTCCCAACTTATTGCTGAAGACTTATTGCTTTATATTCCTGGCAAAGTTGTCTTTCCAATGAATGCGGGCTATTACTCAAAAACAACAACAATAAAAAAAAAATGTAACCCTCATCATTACTCTTTTAAAGCGCCAGAATAGCAAGCCCCCACATTTTTGATGGAAGCTTAGCAAATGAGACAATATTTTGTGTTCGCGGGCCATTTATCTATTAGCGGCCGAGGGTATCGAAAAAGGAACATTTTTTCGGTCTTATCGATTTTTACAATGTTCTGTTAGAAATATCGGCTGCATATTCTCAATAATCGTTGTTCCGACAGCACCGACGATCTTTCGGTAATTTGAGGAATAGTGCGTGCCATTCCGTGCGGAGTCACTATCTAGAGATGATATAAGAAAATGGATTAAAACAGATTAAAAAAAATATTTTGAAGTCCTTAAGCCTTATTTGATATCCATAGACACTATTATGAAACGGAGGTTTTTAGTAAATATTTCAGTTAAAAAAAACTGAATAATTAAATTATGCAACGAAGATAAAAAAAAATTAAAAAGGGACGTTCGACTTCTGAGGAAACGATTAAGGATAAATAAATAGCGAAAAGCAAAGAATTAAAAAGCATCCGCTGGATGGCAAAGTTCCGGTTAGGATGAGAGAGAAGCGGCAACAAATACAAAACTCACACTACAGAAGAATTCGAACTTAGTTTCAGTGCTTAAAGGTCACATGCGTTTTAACCCTCCAGCTGCTTATCTCGTAACATCATGCATCTATTACAAACGTATTTATTCTGATTTATCTATCTTTCATAGAACACCATCCCCCTCCTTTCCTTTTTTCATTCGTCTAGTGAAGTAACAGAAATCTTTTTTTAATTTTCAATACCGGAAGAAAGTCGCGCCATTAATCATTTGTAATATAAGGAAAATAGTTTGAATTAAAAATATAATTTAGTTTTAGAAACAAAACAAAAATATTTTTCAAATAATTCAATAAAAAGTTGCATTGCTATTGAAGTGGTATCCTTGAATTTATATGCATATATATTGTATATTAAGATAACACATTATAAAGGCAGCTTCATTTTGAATTAATTAAAATTTATAATTGATTTTTTGAAAAAATCGCCGCGAAATGCATATTCCCGTCCTGTATTGCTAAAGTATGTATGTGTGGAACTTTGTTGCTGTAGGTCAAATGGTCTGGCTTGTAGAACGCTAACATATACAGAGAGACACGCTCCTCTTTATTAGTAGTAATGATGAGAGAGTCATTATGCCGTCTGAACCCTGATCCTTTTTCAAAATTCAGTCACTGATTTGGAAGAAAGAGGTTTCCAGCTTCGACGCAACAAGTGCTACTTTTTATGATTTCGGGTTTTGATTCAATTCAATTGTAAATTGTCGTGTTTCAGCAAAGGGCCATCTCCGTCGAGAAGGACGTGCATTTCTTTTCAGAAGCGTTTATTCAAACTCTATGTTTTCATTGATTTAATTCTTGACTGTTGATGGCAAAGCAAAATTCGCACCACATTCATGCAGCCAAGGTGCGGATCGATGGCTGAGGAACATTAGTTGGTGGGAGAATTAGGCTTGCGTTTTTTAAAAAGAGGAAAATAGAAAAGAAACAATTTTTCCTCCAAATAAAACACAAATGCCGTCTTCAGAAGTCTCCCCAAAAGTAACTTTTCTCCATATAAAGGAATTAAGTGTTAAGTTGCTTTAACTAAACAGAAACTGACACCCTTTGTCATGAGTTTTCTGCTCAAGGATTTGATTGATGCCTTTTCAATTAGCTTTGTTCGTTCCCAAGTTGTGCCTCCGATAGGAATTTCTTCTTTTTCGGCAAACAGAAATTGAAGAAGGGTTGCTTCAAAGAGACATCAGTTGGCAATAAAGTAGACAATAGGACTGCTGCCATCTTTCACGCCTGCAGTCATTTGGAAATCCCCCCTCTTTTTTACCCCTCGTCAAAGGAAAACCAACAATCGAAATAATGAGCAGAGAACACTTTATCTATTCTCGTATAACAATTACTTCCGTTTTTCTTCTTGTCCGCCCTTCCCGTTTGATTGACAGTGTCGCAGAGTTAAGTACCTTTTCAACTTGTTATCGATTGGCGAGTAATAAAAGGATTCGTTCGTCTGCGGTCTGCGGTTGCGAGTTAATTAAACTCCTGCACGGAAACAATCTTTTTTTCCCCTCATTTAAAGGACTTTTTAAGGGCAAATGTCTTGAACAATTCGATACTGCCTGTTTTTTTTTTGTATGTTTTTTTTTTGTCAATATACTTTTCCCCCCATTTTTTTACATCATCTGATTTTAGAGAGGGCTGAAATACAAACATAAAAATAAAAGAATTTGATTTCTATTGTGAAGTTACATCTGTAATCATCCGCTTGTCATAATTGTTGAAGTAGGATTTTATTGAAATTTCGGATTCGACAATAATCGGAGATATGGACGATGGAAACACTTCGATTAAATATTATCACATAAAATAAAGCGGACTAATTGATTCATCAATGCAGTAAGCCCTCGCTGCGCGCGGATATGTACAACACAATTGTGCACGCATTGAGATGTCCCAGAGTAGCAGATTGGAGCAGCTCATTTTCTCTCATTCTCAGTGCGACGCGTTTGATGAAAGACAAGGGATTTAGGAAAGTGAACTGTGTCGTAAAGGGATTACAGCGGCAGGTCCCGATGACGGAAATGCGCCACTAAACAATGCACATTCAATACAATTCTATTCAAGAGAATATAAATAAAAGATGATGTGTGGGAATCCCATTTCGTCGTTGACTAGGATTAGTGACGTGATTTAAAATATCAATATCATTGCCTAGATAACGCAATCCGTGCCGATTCGTCCAGCGTAGAAATTTCATTTGTAAGCTGCAGGTTGAGGAACATTGACTGTTCTGCCTTAGCAAAGAAATGGAACCAAGTTTCAAAATCATTCGAAGTGCAGGAGCTTCAGACAGGGGAGTAGAAGTCAGTTTAGAAATGTTGAATAAATGAAGGATGAATTAACGCCACCAATAAATTGTATAATAAATGAATATTATAAATGCCGAGAGTCGGCGAGGACTGCAAAGCGAAAAAAAATGTAAGGCTTTTAACTTATAAGAAATTAAACGGTTAAAAAAAAGACAGAGGAACTGTTTTGCAATGCAGATTGTCTCTAGTGAAGAAAAGCGAGGAAAGGGAAAAATTCCTCGCTTCTTACTGTAAAACTGTTAAAGAGGATAATTTCTCAAGCAAAATCCACCATAATTTTAAAAAAAGTAATAGTACTGCACCTACTTATTAAGCAGTTGCATAAATGCTTTGAATTAATATTTGGTTCATATTTCCTTTCTGTTCTAAAACAATATTTAGATTATATTTTTGATTTCAGCTTTACCTAACGAATAATTTCGCACAGAAAGTTAACTTCAAGGAATGCGATTTTGTCTCAATGACGTAGCCTCCACTTTCGCCGAGGATTCATTCTAAATGTCCACAGATACAAAATGTGTTCGGCCTATAATAACATCCCTAAGTGATGCCGACTAAAGGTAGGGAAAAATCGATTGAAGACGCTTTATTCTTCGGCACACAAATGTTGCCCATTTTAATTAATTGCGGGCAAGCATTAGGAAAATGGTTTGGAAGAAAACTGAGTAATGCGGGGCATGTTTTTTCATACACGATGGTGCACATTAGAAGTGGCAAAGTTTTACACAAATGGTTTGATAATTAGTTTGATGTGGAAGCTATAATTGTGAAATTTTCGGAAAATGTATGCCTGCGGCAAAGATAACTCAAAAATGCCGTAGTTAAAGGGAGGAAATTTGGTATATTTGAACAAAATATGTAGGCTTCTGTCAAATTTTGAGAAAAAAATCTGTTAAGAGGAAGTCTGTCTCTCCGGCTCTTCGAATACAATTGAAGGAGATGACTACGAAACGGGGAGAGCCAGAGGAATCAAATTCGGTACAGAGATTTAACACCTGTAGTGCAGACACTTTAAACATTTTGAGCCACATCCAACTAGGCGGTGGGCTGTTTGTGCATTTAGGGACATGCCCGCGCAGTCAATCAAAAACACAACGACTTAAATGTATCCGATTTGATACGTCATTTTGTGATTGTACTTTTGCGTCTCATTTTGGTTTCCATCGGTTGGGGAAAAAAATGCGTCTAAAAGACACATTAAGAGAGTATCCGTGAACGTTTTGGGGAAACAACTCCCGCTGGTTACTCGCGAAGAATTTTTTTTTTTTTTTTGTTGTTGTTGTTGTTTTTTTGCAGGCTAAAGGTACAGTCATCAACAACAGCAAAAAGGGACACATTTGTTGTTTATTGTCGCGTCTTCTCAAAATTAAAGTCGATGGAAATGGCTTAAAGGGTCAGATTTGTTCAGGTAGACAAAAGGATTTACCATGCTCTGGTCGCTCGAAATGTTTCCATTATAGGATAGTCAAAAATTTTCAATAATTCAATCCAACAAGTCTTTTCTTCTTCGTCTTTTTTGTATGTCAAATTTCATTCCAAATTTCGCAATAGTTCTTGAGATATGCTTCATTTTGTTTTTAGAAAACTCCGACCAAAAAACCTAATTCACTGGGGAAAGTATGTTAAATAAATTTCAGCTTATTAATAGCAAAAAAAAAAAAAAAAAGACTTTTTCTTTTTGTTTACTGAAATTTCGGAAGAATAAACAATACGATTCAGATTTATCCCTAATATGAATATGATTTTCAAATTATAAGTTTTTTGTTACTTTTCAAATTAATTCATTCAGCCATTTTAGTTGTTCCGGCTTTAAGAATTTAACATCCACCTTCATTGTCATGGCGAATGATAAACGTTATTTAACCCATTTACAAAGAGCCCGCTGATTGGCGAGATGCGGATGAATACTATAAAGACATTTTCAACCAATGAAATTGTCAGTATTTATTATGAAAAGAATTTTCATTTCAAAGAGAGATGATTATTCATCATAAAAGGTGCATTAAGTTTCATAAGGTTATTTTACAATAACACTAAAAACGTAGAGTTCATTATAAACATTAATAGAGAGTTCCACAATATTTAAATTATTTCAATGCTCTAAGCAAATGATAAATATTTAAATATTTATCTGATAATACTAAAATTTTAAATGGCGAAAAAATTACGGAAGTAAAATTTAAATGGCGGGATAAAAATTTCACTGCATGATGGTAAGGTTTATGATAATGAAATAATATTTGGAATCGGCATTTTTTACTTGTCTGTATGCGAATTATTCAGGGCAACGTTAAGCAAATTGACTACCAGCGAATCTTTTTATTTCGGGCCAATCCGAGTTCAGGAAAAAAAAAAAAAAAAAAAAACTCGTTCGAAATGACATCCGTCTATTTGTGAGCGCGTTAACTTAAGAAAATAGAACGAAATGTGAAATGTTTTATGAAAATGAAAGAATGAAATGTGTTATGGGTTTTTTTACATCAAAATTATTGATTTGGTGCATGAAATCCTCTAACAGAAATCAATCTTACCACCTAAATCCATGTAAACGTAAAAAATATAAAAGAATATTAGATTCATTCATTTTTCTACAGACTTAATCATTAAACTTGTATATTTGTGACAATTTATAAAATTCTAGTTCTATTAGAAGATAGCCCCTCTCAGTCTATCTATTCCTAGGTATTGAAACGTGATTCCTCATAATGCAGCATGCTAGAGACGTGAAATTCAGTTTGTTTTATGACAATTAAACTGCCCTTTGTCGATTTTTAGATTTGATCAGTCCAAAAGATGAAAAAGAACATATATTGAATTATGTACTAAACGAAAAAGTTTGAGAGAATCATTTTGGTAGCATACGAGAAAATTATGTTCAATATCATGAATGGCTGAAAATTCTTGATGGAACGCGTGATGCAATTTAACCGCTTTTCAACATGCTCATCTTTTTTGGCTGACACAACATCTATAAGCAACGTGATGAGATATCATCGAAAACCACTCTTTGAAAGAACGGGGGATGAATAGTTCTCTGAAAGAATGAAGAGGTCGGGGACATTCTTCCTCTTACACAATTGTTGATGCCATTAAGGTGAACAAATGCAAACGAATTGGGCACATCGTCATCCTACGATTGTGCTCGAAATTGTGTTTTTACGTAATTTTAGCACCGAGCCATTGAATACTTTTTAAGTCTGAAAGAATCATTTAAAGGAGAATATTTTACAACTCTGAGGGAACCGTTTTTCATGAAAATATCCTCTACTAAAATCAAGAAAATGTATGAACGAGTGCTCAACATTAAGCCACTGCATATATGAATAATATATTGTTAAGAAATTTCCCGGGGTTCGTTTGGATAGTGGAAGTTATATGGTGTGGAGAACGCTCAATCAGCAGGCGGCAATATAAAAAGAAACAACAACGTTTATTTACACGAAGACTCACAGGACAGCACAAAAACGACAACTATATACAGCATAGAAGATGATTATCTTCAGCCGAGACATGCAGCGTATAACAAGAATCTACTGCAGACAGTACCACACAGTGTAGTTCAGCACTAGCTTGAATCCGTCGCTGCTCTGCTAATCCCTGGAAGACCAGTTCTTCACCGTAAATTCCGACTCCTCTTCTTCGTCGCTTCCGACTACTCCGCTCCGTCGATTCCGACTGCGACTACTCTGTCGATTCCCACTACTCCTCTCTGGCAGCTGCAGACTCCTTTTATAGGTCTCAAGAGGGAGGGGGGGCTAGAGGCCTGTCAACCAATCAGGAACGTTCGAGGCGTATCTCGGTTCCTAATGGACGGATCGGGAAAATTCTATATGTTTCGAGTATAATCTATTTTGGTGCTAAAGTCGCCAAATGGTCGCCAAGCTCTGGGACCTCCGACGCGACACCCGGACTCCGTCCAATACCGATGACTTTGAAACAGTCTTTCTGATAGTGGAACAAACTATGCTAGGAAGCCGAATTGCAGGTTTGTAACAATATGTTAATATCTTTCCTTATCTTAACCTTAGTTCACTTCTGAATGGTAAGGAAATACACGGATTTCCTAGAATTTCTATTTCATTTATTTGCAAACGATATCTGTGGACAAAGATTAAAAATGGATTATTCCAACAGTCAATAATCCGGTCGGTAAATTTTATACCGTTTAAAGAAAAACAAAACATTAAAATTTCAAGTTAAATTAATTCAAAATTCATATTAAATTAAAATCGTCTGATATGAAAAAAAAATTAGTAATTAGCCAACTGAGATATTATAAGAACCGTTGAAACTCCTCAAGAAAAGAACATTGCAAACCGACTAAGGGAATTATACAATTTTTATGAATACTTCGAAAACTATTTGGGATATGCATTTTCTTGCGGGGGGGGGGGGGATTCCTACATTTTTAGCATGCCAATTTTGTTGCCATTCAAAAGTTTACTATTTCCGTATTCACTTTTTCCCCACATTCATGTTTAAAAATTCACAAAGAATATAAAATGAGGGTTATTATTTAAATATTCATGATTTTAGGAAACAAATAAACATTATTTTAATAAGCGAGACACGTTTTGAGAAAGACTCAATACGTTAGAAAGAAATATTAAATATTTTAATACAAATTTCGCTTTTTATTACTAAACAATAATTTTATGGAACATTGGTTTTCTCTAATCAATTATTTTACTTCATTTTATGCGTCGAATTATCTCTCTTCGGCAACTAGACCGGGATAGTGCTCAGTCGAATCGCATACTCATTGGAGGTGCTGGGTGCACTAGCACATTTAAATTTCACGCCTGTAATTTCATGACTAAAAATTAAAATTCACGCGAAAAGGATTTTTTTTTCTTTGCCTGCTTTAGAAATAGTGTATTCTAATATTGAGTTTCTCGGATTGAATGTCAGCTAAATTGAAATCAGCAAAAAATGGCGATGGAAAAAATGGCAAAACATTTATATCGTCAAGTACATCAAAGAAAAGGATAATAGGGTACTAAAGCGAAATAATCTGAAAAGAAAATAAATTTCCAAAGGCATTATTAAAAAAATATTAAAAATATCATTTTAAAAGAAACAACAGTAAAAATTTGCTAAATAACATATTTTGAGAATTGTAAACAAATCAGAGCTTGTAAAACTTACCAATTAAAATAAAACTTAAAATATCTCTTAGTATAAAACACGCAAAAATAATCTGCTAATTATCACACAGTAAGAAGTCGCTGCGAACAAATACGCTGCGTAATCCGGAAACATTCAGGTTCACGCCCCCCCCCTTTTTTTTTTTTTTTTTCTTTTTTAGTAAAGATGGATGAACTGCCATTCAATTTCGGCCATGTAAAGAATGTACTTGATCTCGCATTTTACATTAAAGCCTCGGTCTCGAGGGAATTTAAAAGACTATCGGAAATGGACGAAGAAGAAAATTATATGAGCACACTTCGTTTATCAAAAAGCCGAAAATGCTTTTCAATTTTTATCCTCGGACTGTATATTTGTTTTCCGAAGTACTACTAACACGCTCTTTTGTAAAAATAGTACTTACATTCAGGAACATGTGAGATTTTCTCATGAAGTCCTAAATTCTTATACATGTTTTTTTCCTATGACATGCAGAACTTCTTCACTCAAATTATCTTACAGAATATGTGACATGCACACGAAGCATTTTATAATAATTTAATATAAATAATTTGGATATTAAAAGGAATCTTAACATTTAATGTCAGTAATTTTGAACTGTACATGTGGAAAATATAGCAGTTGTAAGACTAGATATACAGTGAGCCTCAAAATTGATTATACATCAATTACTTTCTTCATTAAAGGTGTAAAAAATGTAATGCAAACTTACTATTTAAGCTTAATATTTACAGAAACGTTAAAATATACATCAAGAAGTATACTGGATTGAAAAACAAATATGAAGTCTTCAGAATATTTTAATTGCATAATTTTCTTGTGGGATACATAAAATTTGAAGTCAAAAAAATTGAACATAAACCTAAAAAATGTGTCAATTAATCATCTTTTTTTCTGATTGAAATTTTTTTAAAGCCTTCTGCAGTTGTATTCCAAGCATATAAAGATAATAATAATTATTTTTCCACCATAAAACCCCTTGAAATGAATTCTAGGAGGTAAACGTCTGAGAATGTACGTTGTTTGGTCATCAAGTGAACGAAAGACGGTAAATCTCTCCGAGAAATCGCCTCGTTGTTTTCAAAAATCCACGGTTGTGTCCAAAAAAATACTACACAAGTATAGAACTGAATATGTGGTCAATAGTTCAGGAAGAGTTGAGTTGAGTTTGTTTTTTTACGGCACAAAAGCCATCTTTGGCTAAGCTGCGCCATCTTCATGAAATTAAAATATTTGTATCAATTTATAATAAAGTCAATACATGGAATGTTTACAAAATCCAAATGTCTAAAAGTATAAATCTGTGAATCATGTAAAAGCGCTACAATAATGTAAGTATGATACTGTACTAAAAAGCAAGGCTAATGTTTACGTATGATTATAAAAGCAAATATTTATTTTTAAAAAAAATTTAAAAGGTTAACATGCGGAGTCTCGGAAAGCAACTCGCCCAAATCAGAGTGAGATTTCTGAAAATATTCAAGACGCTCTAAAGAAAACCGTGTACATTCTACAAGAATGTGTAAAACAGACATAGGACTAATACAAATGGAGCAAACTGGTGTTAGGTCCCCCCATCAACAGAAGTCGGTGGTTGAATCGAGTGTGCCCCATCCTCGACCTTGTTAAAATTGTGTTCAGTTTGCTGTGTAAAGTAGGCCAGAAATCTATTGTAGGCTTAATCGTATGAAGCTTATTATGAATCTGCGTGTCCCATTCAGTTTGCCATTTGAATGCAAGATGTGACATATATTTCTTATAATCATAAAGAGGAATCTGTATTGACAAGAAAATAGTAGCCAATTTGGCTGCCATATCAGCCTTTTTTCTCTAAATTCCCACATGTGCGGGGATCCAGCACAAAATAATTTGAAACCCTTCCAAACAAGTTTATCATACAAGTTTAAAATGTTGAAAAGCAAATGATGGCTGCGAGCATGTAAAGAGGATAGGGATTCCAGGGCGCTCAGTGAATCAATATTATATAGCTGTCTGCAGAACAATCCGAGATAAATGATAAAGCATTTAAAATAACAGTTACTTCTGCTGTAAAAATGGAATCTTTGGGTATTACCTCTGAGGAAGGATATTCATTTCCGCTTCTATTCCTAGTATAGATACTTTTTAATATGCACTTAACTAATTTGTAAGAGATAGATTCAATTAAATTCATGTCTTTAAATCACATAAAAATAACTTTTTACAGAAGTCCATTCCATTTTAACTGCCTAAAAAGTCAACAATCTACGCAAATAATTCGTCAAGAGCCAAGAGCGGCTATTTTGTGAATAACACCATATAAATATATCTACACCATATAAATACATAAACACCATATAAATATATCTTTAAATGTAGTTTTATGAAACATAAAAGAGTATTCATTTCCTTATCTGAGAGTAAAACAATTATATGGAATTAGAAAACAAAATTTTGCTTATTTTGTTTCATAAATTTCTGTTGTCGTTAACATTTTGAGTTAAAATTATGCAAATGTAGGCATTTCCGATTAAGGACCCATTTCAACTCTGAATGGCGTTGTAGAAAACGCCTCGTGAAGTTAAATAGCTTCTGCACTAAGGCATCAATACATATAACGATGTTTGAAACTAATTTTCGTTCAAATACAGAAATTACTTTTCAATACGTTATGGTAAAATTCAGGTCAGCATGTAATTTTTTTATGATTTGATTCAAACTGTCACCGATTATTTAATCTTCCATTCGAATGTTTTGGTGCTCCTTTTTATTGCGTTGGTCTTTTTAAAAGATGGCTTGTACCTTAAACGAACCTATTTTTCTATCTTTGAAATGATCGATATTTTTTAACGTTTCGTCATTACATGAGGAGACATTTCCGAATGTTCTGCAAGTACATTGTCGACGACTGCAGATGTATTGATTGTCATTTGCATGACGAATGTGTTCTAGCAGAAGGAAATCCATCGATCGTTTCCTTCGATCCACTTTATTTTCCACTTTCTCATTTAATGGCCCAGGGAACAACTGCACCCAGAAATATCTCTCCATTCTTTTGGGAGATTGAGTCACTTCCTTTCATTAACCATTTCTACACTGGAAGAATCTCTATTCATTGTTCCACTCACCCATCAAGATTTCACCACCCTCGAGAGACTCATCTGACAAATTTCTAATAATCCAATGGAAAATTATTCCTTTTCATAGTTTAATGTTAGAACACATTCATGAATAGCTTTATTTATAATGAGGGAAGCAAAGAACCCTACCGCAATCGAGAGACAGGCAGACCATGAAAAAAAAAAGCATTCTTTTCCTTGAGCCATCATGCAAAAAAAAAAAAAAGTTTCTAATCGACTTTTTTCTGCTCACTTTATAGATCTGCTTTCTCCTAAAGATAAAAACTCCCCATAAAGTTGAATTTCGTCCATTACTCTTCGGGAGAGGTGCCGCGTTGTGAAAGAGATGTTTATGCATGAGATAATGATCGGCTGCACAAATGCCAGCAAATCCCCCCAAAATGTCGGGGAGTTTTAGATCACTTGTAAATAGAAAAAAAGTTTAGAAATGGCTTATTGAAGTTGGGGCAGTAGAGAGTATAGTTTCCATAAAGTTAAGGCATCGTTTTTGTATGGATTCGGATTTAGCAATAGCGAGAGCCAATGCATTTTCAAATCATTTATCAGATTTATCAAAAAAATATTGCCTTTTTTCGGATGGATTAAAAAAAAAAAGATTCTCGATGCCCTGGATGTTTCGAGTTAAAGCATCGCTTTTCATTGGGAATGAAAGAATTTTCGATTTCAAAATAAATGTTAATTAAAAGCTGGAGCAATACAAGAATAAAATGAATACGATTGTTGCAGCAAAGTATGTAATCCGTCAGCGATAATGACATTTCTCCCGTCCTTTTAAGCAGTTTTCGAATACTGGAAATGCAGACAAAATTTAACCAAAGGTTCATCCAATGAAGCTTTGAGAAATTTGTTTGAGGATACGCCGACTTTGGCGATCAGTGGATACGTCGAGATTAATGGTTAATTAAATATCTTGTGTAATTCAGCCTTAAGATTTTTCTTAGCAAAATATTTTTTAAATACAAATTTTCAAAGAGGCATAAAGCACACTTTTATTGAAGCTTTATATTGTTCTGTACATTGTTCTAAGCATTTTTCTAATTTTCTGTTTATATTTTTATACATCCAAGTGCCTAGTAGAAAAAAGCAGAACTGTTTAAAAATGGATGAATTTCAAAATATTTTCGCCCCAATTTCATTATGAAGTTAAGCTTAGGTTATAAGTACAACAAAATGTCAAAATTTTTATTTAAAACATGCCGTAAACTGAAACTTGGCCAAAATGAAAAAGAAACTATAATGAAATATTGGTTGCAAAGTGAAAGCGATTTGAATTTCACTTCAACCATGAAATATATTGTTTTACAATAGATTTTAGAAACATTTTAAAAACTAACCGCAAACAGAAACGTAAACATAAATTATATAAAAAATTAATGCCAAAATAATTTGTATTTTTGAAATGGCGATTTAAATCGTACCATTTTTAATAAGATTTCATATTTCAAAATCTTATTATTAAATTCATATTATTTCAGAATTTATGTTCATATTATTGTTATAGTTTCAGATAATTAAAAAACCTTTTAAATATAAATTTTTTAATTGATTGCGCGTTTAACACATTATTGAACTTCCCGTTTTGTGTGACCGGTGATTTTTCGACTAAATACCTTGCATAATCAGAAAGTTATTGAAATTTAATTTCATTAAAAAATTCGAGATATTGTCACGTAGAACTATAGTATAGAACTCAATGACACACACAAGAGGTAGAACTAAACCAATTTATTAACTGAACTCTGAAACTGACAAATCTTCTGCTTTTATACAAGCAGAGAAAGTTCCGGAACAGTTCCGGAAAGTTCCGCCCATCTAGTGAGTCTTCCAGAGGGATCCTTCAGTCCTGTCAGCCAACATAGGGAATGATGATCGGTGACGATCTTGAAAGCCTTTCCAAAGAGATATGGCCGAAACTTAGTTATAGCCCATATGGCCGCAAGACATTCTCTTTGGAATAGTTTTTCTTGGAATAGTTTTGTGTGGAATAGTTTTTCTCAGCCTTCGTCAGAGTCCGAGAGGCATAAGCTATTACTTTTTCCTTCCCATCTTGGATTTGGACTAATACTGCACCAATTCCGTATCCACTAGCGTCGGTGTGAAGTTCCGTTGGTGCAGTTCCGTCATGAAGGCCTAAGACAGGATCGGGGGTAAGATCTTTCTTCAAGGTATTAAAAGCTTCCACTTGTTCAGGTCCCCAACAGAATTTTGTGTCCCCCTTCAGTAACAACTGTAGAGGTTCGGCTTTATGGCAAAAGCCTTGATAAATCGGAGATAGTAAGAGCAAAGTCCCAGAAAGCTTCTGATGTCATGGATATTCCTAGGCACGGGAAAGTCACTCACGGCCTTTATTTCTTTTGGGTCCGGTCGTACGCCATCACTGGATACTAGGTGTCCCAAGATCTTTATCTCTTGTGCTCCAAAGCGACATTTTTTTGGATTAAGGATAAGGCCGGCATTCTGTATACACTGAAGGACGGTATTCAACCTCTGAAGATGTTCATCGAATGTTTCTGAGAACACCACAATGTCATCTAAATAGCAAAGGCACATTGTCCATTTTAAATGTCGCAGAAGATTATCCATCATCCTTTCAAAAGTCGCAGAAGAATTGCATAAGCCAAATGACATCACTTTAAACTCGTATAATCCTTCAGGTAAAATAAAAGACGTTTTTTCACGATCGGCTTCATCAATTTCTATTTGCAGTAACCGAAAAATATTTTGCCCCTTCAGGCAATCCAAAGTGTCGTCAATAAGCGGCAATGGATACAAGTCTTTCGTGATAATTTTGTTGAGTCGGTGATAATCAACACAAAAACACTAGCTTCCATCTTTTTTTCTCACCAAGACGACTGGAGATGACCATGGACTTTCTGATGGTTGAATGATGTTTTCTCTAACATTTTGGTTACCTCCTCACTGATAATGCGGCGTTCGGATGGGGACACTCTCTAAGCTCTCTGACAAATAGGTAAGTGGTCGATTGTGTTTATTCGGTGTTTAACATTGAGTTGGTTTCCGCTTTTGAACGTCCTTTCTTGATCGAAAATTTCTGAAACCCTCTGGAGTAGATGAAACATTCTTTTTGGTCGATCCTGTAGTGGTTATTTCTTTCGTCAGTAGTGTCTGGTAAACATCTTCGGCGACTCCTTTCATAAGATGAGACGATTTCTTTTCTTCTGACATATCTGGTTTGACTTGATGGCATAACCCTAACACGCTTTGGATGTACAACTGCGTGCTTTGGCCAGATTTTTGAGCTCTACTCTTTAGCTCCTCTTCTGCCTTCTTTACATAGTGCTGTGTTTCTCCAAATGCTTCCTTTAGCATTGATTTGAAAATATCCCAGGAAGTCAATTTCCCTTCATTATTTTCGAACCATTGCTTTGCCATCCAGGAAAAAGAACACATTTGCTAGACAAGTCATGTCATCCCATCAGTTGAATTTTAATACTCTGTCGTATTCCTTCAGCCATTTGCTTGGGTCTTGTCCCACGTCTCCTTTAAATACAGATGGATTTCTGTATTGTGGCTGTTCAGATGTCAGGATGACAGGTTTAGTTTCCTGTTCTGCAGGCATTTTCCTTGTCTTTCTGGGTGGTGGGAAATGAAGTCCAAATTCTGGTTCAAGGCCTTTAAGGCGATCGCTTCTTCGAAAATTCGTTTCCACGCTGGCTGGAATCGTACCCGGCGCCTCCACCAAAGAATGTCACGTAGAACTATAGTATAGAACTCAATGACACACACAAGAGGTAGAGCTACACCAATTTTTAACTGAACTCTGAACTCAGAAAATGAAAAATCTTCTGCTTTTATACAAGCAGAGAAAGTTCCAGAACATTTGTCTGCTAAACTAAAGAAATGTCCAGTATCTTCTGGAACAGGAAAACATAAAATCAAGGAATTAAGTATTCACATATACTATTAATCGCATTGTTTCTAGCGAGATTCGAACCCAGGTCTCTTGATCATGAGACCAGTGCCATGACCATTCGGCCATGGAGATTCGACTGTCTTTCTTCAATTCGGCAATATTTCATTTTTAAAAATTTTACGATAATGATTAATAAAATAAGCAAAACAAATAGTGAAAGTAAAAAAAAAGAAGAAATTAATCGCAAATTGAACTTAATTAAATGACATCGTTTCACAATTCAAATATTGCTTAACCCCATTTAAATCACTTAATACTGCATAATGCTGAGTCTTATACGATCTAATTAAGTACTTTCCAGTCAATTGTATTCGACATTTGGAAGATGTCATCTGACGTTCAAAAGGCGTCATATGAGATCTCCAATGAATGAAGAGTTAGAATAATTGAAAAGTTTTTATGGAATAAACCAGTCAATTTTTGGAGTGAATAATCGCAAATATCTCCTCTCTCTCGATTTTTATCACCTAAATACCACTCTCATTATTGGATGCCGAATGTGTGCTGATGCTCTCCAGGACAGACCGTTACAGTTATAGCTATCAATTTGGCGCAAGTAAACTATGGAAGATGAGAATGAACATCAGAGCAATTTCTTCGAAGTTTTAATTAATAGAAAATTAAGGAAATTGTTTTCGCCATAAAGCTTGAATATATAGAACAGAAATGATATTTAAACAAAATTTCAAAAAATTGTCTTTTTAATGATATCAGTTTTGTTCTTGTATATTTTTAGTTCTGTTCTGAATTAATTGTAAATATTTTTAGTTTTTTATCATTATATTTCACTGTTGTAAAGAAACTAAAAGTGTTCTCATTATTGTTTTAAATATTTCATCCCAGATTTTTTTCACACATTATTGAGCATGAAGGCATGAATATTTGTTTATTTTTGCATAATAATAAGATTTGTTTTTTTAAATGTTTTTTATATATTTTTGAAGTATTTACAGTTAAGGTTTAACTAAGTAATCTATGATTTAAAAAAACACTAAATCCTTTTTTAAATACTGCTACTACTTAATACAACGTAATTTGATGTACAGGGATGTGAAGTGATCCACATGCATTACAAAATTTCAAACTGATTTAAACACTCAGAAATAAGTTATATGTAAATTCTTTTTACACAAAATAATTTATTAATTTAAGAACCTAATTATATTTAAACTAAAATAAAATATCGCATCTAGTAAATTCATAATAAAACAGTAGACAAAAAAAAGGGAAAGCTTTCTTATCGGAATGAAAATGATCAACCTGGATCGAATAAGTAAAAATAGGGAAAAATTAACATTTTATATCCAGTCCTTTTGCAAGTCTGACAGCTGTAAATCTATTTGGCATAAAAGAAACAGATTTTTTAGTGTTATCTGAGGACCAAAGTATGACATTCTTTTATTCCACTTGACGCTTTGACGCTTTGACGCTTTTTGATTTTTTTTCATCCAGTAGATCCCACAGATTTCCAGTTATGTTTGAATCCGGAGATTGTAGAGGGATATCAACTACCTTCGGACAGTGATATAGTAGACATTCTTGAATTGTGCTTGGGATCATTTACCTGACAGAACTAAAAAGACTGTTCAGAGCCCAGTGTTTTTGCACTTTTCTTATATTATCCTTGCAAGTATTTTTTCCATATTTCCATCATTTACTTGAATTTTTCAGCCCCCGCTGTTGCTATACAACCCCAAACCAAAATGGAGTCCCCCACCCACCCATGTTCTATGCTATCTCTCACGTTCTTTGCTTTAAATTATTCGTTTTTTTTTTTTTTTTTTTTTTTTTCCTCCTTGCCATAATTTTACTATCTGACACGAAAACGTTATATTTGTTTTTATCCTCAAAAATTACATTCTTCCAAAAGTCAAAATTCTTACCCTGAAAGCGTTGCGCAGTTTTTTCTACCGCAGTTTTTGGGCTAATGTATGGCTTCATCCTGGCAACTCTGCTGGCTTATCCATGTTTTCTTATAACAACACGAACGGTTTCAGCACAAACAAATTTTCAAAGTTGTTTTTCCACCTGTGCAGTTAAATTCGTTGCACTTACAATTGGGCTTTTTTCCGAATCTCTTTAACAATCCAGCGTTCATCTACTGCAGAAAAGGTTTTTTTTGGAATTTCTTAATTTGCAATCCTGTTTTCACGGCGAAAACGTTCAGTGATACGTTGAACTGTAGAAGGAATTTTAATTATTAATTTTGCAAGTATAAAATGGTAAGTTGCACGTTCTTGATCAGTAGTGTGAAGCAACTGTATCGAATTAAATTCATTAAATATGTATCAGAAAATGTGGAAACGCAAAATAGGGCTTCTTAAAACACCTTTATGATTTAAATAAGTCATTATTTGCGAGTAAGTAAAATCTGATTGGATACATTTCATTTTGACTGCAGTTTTATATTTTTTCTTGTTTTAGGGTTACCACAAAGAAAAAAATACATAAATATTAAAACGCAATATACAATAACTTAAAACAAAAAAAATTCCAACACATTAATATTAATCGATGAATTATTATTATTATTTGAAATGTAATTACTTATTTAGAGCTTTTTCATTTTGAGTCATTGTATGAAAACAAAGTATATTTCTTACTGCTACAAAATTGCTTTCTTATTTTAATGCACTGAATAATTTTTTTGTTGAATCAGAGAAATTTTTAACGAATAATCCTCTGAGTTACATAATTTATGAAAAATATTCTGTACTACAGTCTGTCAAAAAAGTATTAGGACACATTACAAATTCACAGTTTTTTATCATAATATTTTGCTTAAGTGTACAAGTAAAACCAAAACAAAAAAAAGGAATATTATTTTAATATTTACTAATCATAATAATCAAAACAAAACTCTCATATTAATGTAATTATGGTTATAATTGAAAAAATAAGAAATCAAGTAAAAGTTGGACCAATTTTTTGCAAAATGATCCATCGATTTTAGCCCACTCTTTACCAAATGTTTTCTGAAATGCTGCTTGTTGGAAATTTGGTATTCATACAAATTTTACTGCAAATAATCCTGCACATGCTCAATGAGATTAAAGTCTGTACTTTGTTCAGGGGTCTTAATAACACTAGGGACCATTAACATGTAAATATAAGCAGCAGCTTTCGGTACCAACCTTGTCTGAGATTAAATTAAATCTTGAAATTAATGTATTCAAGAGATTCTTGTGATTCCCAATGCCAAGGTAGACACATTTATCATCAATGAAATGCAAGTTCCCGTCACCAGTGCTTACCCCAGACAATGCTTTGATTGCCGCATCCATATTTGATAGTAGGCCGTACATTTTTGACATGCATTGCTGCATTTGGTTTCTGCCAAATATTTTGCACCGATCTGGAAATGTTATATTCTTAACAAAAATTACATTTTTCTGAAATTCTTTTTGCTGCTTTACATACATTTTAGCAAATGCCAGCCTAGTTTGTCGATTTGCTTTGCTAATGTAGGGCTTTCTTTGAGGTACTCTGCCATGATATTTATGTTTTCTTAAAACATTTCTAACAGTTTCAGGATTTACAGATTTTACAAACTTAATTGTACATTGCAGAGTCAATTTTATTGCACTAGTTTTTTGATTAAAGTAAACTTGTTTCACAATCCACCTCTTTTCACTTTCATTAAATACCCTTGGACGCCTTGATCTTTGATTGTTTTAAATATTATTTGTTTTCTTGAATCTGTGAGTAATGTCAAAAACAGTAGACTTATTAAGTTTCAAGATATATCCTATACAGCGAACTGATATTCCATTTTTCCAATGACTTGTTACAATATTTCACATATCAATTGATATATTTTTGTTTCCCGCCACTTTTTTTTTCTGTAAAAAATCTTATTTGGTGAAATTTTTATGTATAAAATTATAGACTTAAAAAGTGGTAGTAAATTCAGTTCTATTGATATACTATATGTTTGTTGAAGATTCTCATTCCAAGAGTGTCCCAATACTTTTTTGACTCCTATTTGCCTTTGAATTATATTTGAAAAGTTAGATCAAATTATAATTCCAAAATACCAATAAAATTTCCCTCACAAATTGTACACTAAATGTTAAAATATTTCTTGTTTCTTTCTGTTTTTATTTTCACGTGATAAATAGTTTCATAAATAGCTTTGTAATGATTCATGACACGTGTCCCAATACATTTTTGAGTGACTGTATATGTAAAACTTCAATGATTCCACTTTCTGTGCTCATATTTTAAATAAAAATGTTTATTAACAGCAAGGATTTTTTGTGTTAGCTGAAGTTTTATCATTTTTGTTCTTCAATTTGAAATTCAAATTTTAGGCGAGGTGACAGAAAATTAGGGAAATGCATTGCATGTGATTGTAAGGCTCTTAAAATAATATGTGTCACCTCGCTATCAGAATACTGAAGTCTAAAAATACTTTGCTGAGAAAGAGAAAACTATATCCAATATTTCCTAGAGAACTTTAGACCCATCATTCCAAAGGCGGTTATTATTAGAGTCAATAGAATTACCTAGTAGTACAATCGCCAAATGGCGCAGTTGTTGTAAGAATTAATAAAATTTCTTGTGCCATATGGGAACTGTAGAGTTGGAATGTGCAGCATTTGAGTGAATGATGCTTCCTTAATTTTAAATATATGAGTGTAAATATAAATGAAGTTGTTATTGCAGTTCCATTCTTTAAAATCCATTTATTTTTAATCGTTGCATCGTAAATGCATTGTTATGAGCCGAAACTCTACTTTTATTTTAGAATTAGTTCATTATTGCACAACATAAGACAGAGTTTTTGTTGAGGCTATTTACATATGGCAATGACAAATAGAAGCTGGTTAAAGTCTTTACTAATGGAAACTGATCAAATGGTCCGTACATCACAGAATGAAAATCTTCTCTTAAATTATTATTATTATTGAAATGGATAATATTGGGATTCTTAACAGCAAAGACTGTCATCCTCTAAAACCGGAGATAATGAATCGATATCAAAAAGCTTCTATGAACGTTTATTGAAAACATTTTGAGAGATCAAAACTTTTAGCGACAGAAAATGAGCTTGCTCCAATGATTTGCTCTGTAAGTTAAATACTTCAAACTCTGCATGTAACTATGTTCAGTGCTATTTTCCACGCCATAATTTTTATAAAATCCAAGTTTATTCAATAGAGTTCGGTGAATGATCCTCCTGGCCCTTTTTTTTTTAAAAATAAGCACGACATCATTCGATTTCACTTAAAGCAGGGTTACCAGATTACAGGTTGGAATAAAATGCAAATAGGAAATGTAAAGTTTATTAGAAATAGTGATCCGCATTATAAATAAAAAGCTCTTCACTCCGAGGAATTGAAAAAATTCACAGAGATCTTCCTGGGTGAGACGATTTTCAGCCAAAGGAAGACTACGGGAAACATTCCCATCTTGCTCACTCCGCTTTAGTGAAATCTGCTCGATCTGAGAGATGATACTCATCGAAACGATTGATTCTAATGTTATTTAAAGCATGGAATAGTTCTTTATTTCTCACATTTTTTATAATTATGCTATCAATGTTATTTAAATGCAAAAATAAACTTTCTTACGAATGTTGTGCTACCTAAGAGAAGGATGGTCCGTCAGTGCAGTTGCCAAATGAACCTCTCGGACTCGGGGCTAACGTGTTGATCTCTTTGCAGGTGTGTCCGACTGGAGTGGTGAACGAGAACACTTTCAAGGACATTTTCAGCTCCTACTTCCCTCAAGGTGGTGAGTTCTTTTCACTTCTCTCTTCGTCATTCAAGCGCTTCTGTGCAAGGCAGTGGGATTTTGATTTTTTTTTTAAATAACGCTTTTCCATCAGTC
Source organism: Argiope aurantia (assembly GCA_026543865.1). Classification (NCBI taxonomy): domain Eukaryota; kingdom Metazoa; phylum Arthropoda; class Arachnida; order Araneae; family Araneidae; genus Argiope; species Argiope aurantia. Next base: position 347,586 of record JAPMOR010028638.1, read on the forward strand.
AACATCATTCACTTATTCACTGTTCTCCACTTTGGAAGTTGCGGTTCATGACAGCAGCAGGTACGACTTGTCACGAACAGAGGACTGAAGGAGACCCCGGCTTGAATGTGAATTCGTGCATTTGTTCTCTCTTTGCTTTCCTTTCCTGAATACAATGACATTGAAGTCTGCTAGTGCTGTATAAAAATCGAAACAATGAACGAATCATTTCCACCACCGATGGACAAAGATGGATTATTTCAGATGGGCAAAGAGTGACATCCATCTCAGCGCATTTTTAGTGTAAGAGCTTTTGTTTTCTCGTGCACGAAGGAAAAAAGAGTTGCTTGATGCGAAGAGTTTGATGAATAATCTCAAATAAGACCTTGGAAAGTCCCCAAACTCCTTTTTGTATTATGTTTTTTGGTAAAAGTAACTCAGAAGCGTAAAAATCCAGTTGGATGCAATGAAGTGTGTAGTCCTTCATTTGTGTCCATTAAAAAGACATTCATCTGCCCTCCCTCGTGGATGTGGTCATTAGAAAATCCAATAAGCTGAATGGATGAATTTTGAAGATGCACATCCAATTTTGAACCTATTCCGTGTATCTGCACTCATTATAATTATAAATGTCCAGTGACCCCCGGATGAGTGGTGGGTGCTGCATGATGGGTGAAAGCGGAAGAAGATTTCGGGTAGTTACGGTCTCAGTTGCCTCCTAAAATTCTTAGAACGATGACAGAAAAAGGGCTATATTACGGCACCAGTCGCTCGTATATAATCCAATCATAGTTTATTAAAGAGTTTGAATGCCTGATGGAAGCTTACATTTATGCTTTGAAAGCGAAATCTGACATGATTTATCTGAACGACTTAGCGAGACAAGCTCAGGATTAAAGAACCTGAAGCATACACGAGAAAGAAAAATTTGACAGCAGGGAATGAAGCCTACTTAATTTATGCTTTGAAACTTAACAGAAAACGAGTTATATTATCTGAGTATGCAAGAGTGCTTCTGCTGCACATTCCATAATCCAGCGCTGTTGACAGCATCGCCTCGCTTAAACTTCCCTTGTTCGACACGCGCAATCATCAGCAGTCGGGAAATGACACCATTTGTGTTCTACGCCTAGCCGGAATGGCGGTACTTAACGAGTGCAGGTCCGTGATCGCCTGTCGGAACCGCTAGTAGGAATCTGAGCACTTAGGATCCAACGGAATTGCCTGCCTAAAGAAAAAATGGGGGAACAAACTGCAATATTATCAATATGGATACTTTGCCTGCTATTGCACGCATCCTTTAGGACTTTCTCATTCTTTCTGTGATATATACTAATGTAATATTACAGTTGAATTAGTATACAATACGCATTACACAGAATGAATGAACAAATTTTAAATTTCTTAAAATTTTAGGAAACATTTATCGACATTAAAAAAAATAGTTTTGTAAAAGTCAAAAATTTATACAAATATTTTGCTTTAATAATTTGTTTAAGGACATTATCGATAAATCAAAAGTTTGCTTAAATTTGACAGTAAAAAATCTATCAAAAACCATTTTAGACTCCTCATCGCATTCTAATAAATTCTTTTAACTATCTTTCGTGGATCCTTCAGGGTGAAATGCTTTGTGGAGTGGAAAACTTACCGTTTTGTTGATTTCCAAAGATGCAGGAATGAATAATTTTCAATGCCTGAAGTAATATTTATGTATTAACTCATTTAGAGTAAAATAAGACAGTGTTTCTTAACTTTAATTTCTTAACTTAATTCTTTAATTTCACAAACATGGGACATAGCCTGAGAAAATAACGACAAAAATAAATCCTGAAAAAGAAACGACATACTTATTAAAATAATTACAGAGACAGTAGAAAAATCAAATCAGCACAAATCGTGTATTTTGCTGATAATTAAATGTTTTTATAAGCACCGATCATTCTATTCTATACTTGTGCATAACTATTTACATTAAACATTGTGGGGAATTAGATGTAGCTAAATTTTTAATCTTGAAATGTTTTTAATAATTTAACTGCAGAGAAATTTTGGTCTAGTAAACCCGGCACAAATCTAGTTAACCTGAGTAATCTTATTTGAAATAAAATTGACAAATTTAATTACCAACAAAAAAATTTGCTATTTTGCTGCAAAGGGAAGGCCCCTGGAAAAAAAATCCGCAGCTCTGCTTATTAGGTCGCATTAAAAACATGCGGAACATAAAGTGTCTTTTTTTAAAGCCGCAGATTTATTCCTCACAACGAGTCAGCAAATGAAAGAAAGGCGGGCTCATTACTCGGAGCGATTTATCGGATCATTCCTGAACTCTCGAAGGATTGCTCGCCTATGGAAATGCAGGTAATTAGAATGAATCGTTTCCGGCGCACTCATTGTACTGGACATCCAAAGGCCTCCCCATTTCCTGGATTCGCGAGTCCGATGGCTTCTTTCCTCGGCGTAGCTTCTTGGCGTCCGATCCAAAACCCGATAGCGAAAGCGATGCCCGAAGCATTTTTGAATAATAACTGAATTGCGTCGACAGTCCTCCGTCGGCCATGATTTTATCAAGAACCCCTTTCATTCGTCATGCAGCAATCCAGTGCGCATCCTGAGCAGACAGCAAGAATTTGGCGGGGAGGCAATCATTTTGTCAAAGATTCTCTTTTCTTTTCTTTGTTTTCTAAAAAAAGACGGTTTCGAAATATATTAACCCTATGAGACCATTGAGAAGAGGTTTTATTCTTTGTTCATCATATGATTTTATCAAAGTTGATGGTTATATATTTCATGTATTACATCCTCCAAAGAATTTATTTATATCTTGCAGACCGTAATTGTTCAAGCCGTTAAGGCCCCGCTTTATTTATAAAGCAGTGACATTTCACTTCCATGGCTCAATGAATTCATCCCATTGTTTCTGTTTTTCGTTTCATCCAAGAAGTGAATAGACATTTCCGTAACAGATTTTTGCTGCTAACATGCATCCGATCACCCAGATTTTGAAAAACACGTGTCGTCCTTTTGTCCCCTTTTTAAAAGTGAGCTTTCAATAATTTACTTTTTGATTTCGAATTTTTGATTTTTATGTACTTTTGTTCAATTTGTCCACGGCTATATAGACGAAATTTTGTAATTGTTTTATAATTTTTTTTCTTGTTGTTTTAGAATTAAAAAAAATCCTATTGATAATAAAATATTCCAATATTTTCACTCGCAGTTGATCAATGAATGTCGACTAAATTTTGATTCCGTATGAAGAGTATCACTTAGTAGCGAATATGAGAAAAAGACTTGATGTTAAGATTCTTTGATATTTATAGCAATGAATTATAAAATCTTGTTAGGTCCAACCGATTGAAAATAATAAAATAGTAATACAAAATTTACGTTCATTTATTAATACACTAGAAACAAAAGAGTTTTTTTTTATTAAAAATATGCTTCAAGAATGTTTGTATATTTAAAAAAAAAAAACTGTCCACATTTTTGATAAAAATGTCAAAATAAAATTGTAAGAGCTTGAGCCGTTGAAAGCAACCATCCGTCTTTTTCTACTCCCCTACTCTTTGAGGAGACCTTTTGAGTCTTCCATTAACCCCGGAGCGTTTTCTTTTCATAGCCCGCCACATGCATTAGATTTGTGTGCGAAAAACCGCTGAGGGCCGGTGAAGCAATGAGCAGCTTGAATTGGCAGTTTTATATTGTGCACAGACAGTTCGTATCACAAAATGTCATGATTTTGGCAAATCTTCCTGTTTTAGACCTCTCAGTATTTTTGGCATAATGTTTGTCTGTCTGTGAGAAAGATAACTCAAAAACGCCTTTAGCTAGACGGATGAAATTTGGTCTTTAAACCAAATGCGTAGATTTCTATCGAATTTTCGCCAAAATTTATAGAGATGAAGCCTATCATTATACGGTCGCTCGAATAAAAATGAGCACGACAACAACGAAACGATTTATCTGTCGCCGTCTCACAACTTTGCCTGTTTTTACAAATCAGAATTTTTGTAAGCCATCTTCCTGATCATTTACATAAGTCATTTTAACGGTTCATTTATCAAAGAGTATTATTTCTATTGTATTTAATCATTCAGTAGAATAATTTTTTTATATATAATTTGTCATATGTACTAATAATTAATTTAGATATAAATGCATGTATTTTATTTAACGTCTTAAAAAATTAATTTTAAGGATATTATTCAAATAAACAAGTTTTGTATATTTGGATAATATCATATATAAATTAAGTATTATGTGTATTATATATGTGTATTATGTGTATATAAAATTATATGTGTATTATTCATCTTTTAGTACGACAGAAATACTAATTTTTCTTAATTTCAAGTAAATCTGTACTGCAAAACTTGATACCCTCAAGAAACTACTTTTACGCCCTAGCAGTCCTTTGGCGCAGGTATCGCGCCATTCCTTAATGAAATACTTTTATTAAGTAGTTCAGTCTAAGGTAAAGTAATATTTTTATATCACAGATGTTGCACTAAGAGAGCTGTATAAAAATTTAAATTCCCTTCATTTTCAACCATTTAATGCATTTTTCAAATGATACGAAATGAATACTTCTAACGGTTTAGAAATTAACTTTGCGCCAATATCCTGCATACTCGATTTCGAATACGCATTCGATTGTGAAAACGCAAGGGGGGATTTAATACTTTCAGGTTTATTTTTCTTTGTGGATTGATCTTTATTAAAAATAGAATCAAATTGGAATTCGAAAACACAGCTTTCTTTTAAAAAATGCATCCTTTAGCAATTTTTTAAATATTATTCTTATCGTTGAACAAGAGCGATTTCATTTCCGAGAGCAGGCAAACGCGGAAGCTTCGTAAATAAATACCCGAAAAAGATCTTTTCTTGGCATGATCAGGTGCCGAAAGAAATCGGTTTAATATCGACTGCCAACGCCATCTGGAGGTGAGGTACGCCTGCTGAGAAGTCAAAAGAGAAGCCGCAAATATTAAAATCTCTCCTTTTCCCTTCATTTGGATAGATGTAATTTCTCCCTGTCTTAAAACTTCCGCGGTGTGTGAATATGAAAGATGAAACAACAGAATTTTCGCGGTGCTGTTTTAAAAATTTTGCATAATTTTGACTAAAAATTATATATATAATTATGCATTCTGAATTTAACTATATGAAGTTCAAAAAATAAATAAATAAAAGATATGCAAACAAGTGCTTGTATGAAATTTTTATAATAAAAAAATATATATATTCCTTTCAGGCTCATAAATGGAACATTTTAGATCAAATATATACAAATCAGTCAATCAATTTTAAAAGATAAACAATTACTGAATAAAAAGGAATAAAATACAAATTGGGTTTTTTTTTTTATCAGTAGACTTCATATAGAAACTCTTAAATACTGAAATAAATATTAGATTAATAAGAATGTTTAAAAGCTTTGCTGTTTGCATTACAAAATATCTTTCATCTTTAAATGTTGCCCATCGGAAGCAAATTGAAGATATTTGTAGAAAAAATTTCTAACAGGTAGTAAATATCCAATTTTATGCATCATGAATTATTAATTTTTAAGGATATTAAAATAAATCAAACAAATCATTATATGTCATTTCAGGCCCATATAGTTAAAAACTAAAGTTGTTTGATTTAAAAATAAAAATGAAATAAACATTTTATTTTTTTTCCTTTCTATTTTCAGCTTTTAAAAGTTTTTGAAAATCGGCAACAAATTTCTCAACCCTAACGCTGAATTATCTGTCAACTCATTGAAATGCTATTGACGTTTCTAAACCCAAATGGCTTAAGAGGCAGAGATATCATTCTAAGTTTCATAGGATTAATAGCCTGAAACTAAATTGTCTAAAACCCAATTTTGGAAATCTTTTTTTATTTTGTTTTGTATAAATACTGACGTAATTTTTTTAAAAAGTTGTATATTAATGATCACTTATTCAAAAGAACTTTGTGATTATGTAAGTTCTTTAAAGTAATTGGCATAACGATCATGGTGCTTCTGTATTACGTTCTGCAAAAAGAAAGAAAGAAATTATAACAAAGAATTTCTTTAATCTTGGGGAATAGTTTTTGCAAATCAAGTCTCTGGAAGATAGAATTCGGAGATTGGAATCTCGACTCATCCTAAATTCGTTCACATTTTGTACCTAAATTTATATAGAAAATTCTTAATTTTCTTATTTTAAAGAAAATTAAATCAAAGGCACTATTTTCAGTATCATCTCAAAATTTAGTTTATAAGGCCTTTCTCCTAATGGAAACTTCCTTAGGCTGAAAAACAATGCAGCTTTTTCCAAAAGATCCCATTTCATAGCAACAATACTAAGACACCTGTACGCAAATTAAATCTAAGAATGATATGCAAAAGTGCGTCGTATTCAAGTCGCCATTTTAGTTATATATTTTGATGATCTGACTGTGCAAGGAAACAGTAAAGTATTAACATTAAAATCGTTGATGAAAATAGTCAACCATGTTAAAGAAAACGTTTCAAAGTTCGACAGGAATTAAATTTTTAATCATAATATATCACATGAAATATTGCTTCCATTTATGTTGCTTTCATACCAATAGGGAAGATGCGTGTTTTGTCATAAATTTGCCAGAATTAACGCATTTTTTTAATGAAATCTAAAATAAAGAATTGCACTTTCAGCACACAAGCTGTGTTTATGCATGAGTGTGTACACAAACATCTGAAAGTAGTAAAATACTAGTAACGATGAAAGCAGTAAATAATAAAGTGTCATCTTTCAAAATGGAACTATCATTACATAATACGAAACAGTGCGGAAGTTCCCTTTTTATTCTAAGTCGGCTAAAAATAGGAATGACATATTTTTCTCCTTTTTTTATAATTTGTCACGAACTTCAGATACCCAGATATCCTGTTTCTTGAATAACTCTGAAATTTCTTTTAGAGTTAATCAACGCTTTATCTGTCGGAAGATGATCCTCCTTCCAAACAAGCACTCGTCCCTTTCACGGCTCAGACTCGCAATCATCAGATCGCAGTTTAGCTTGAACAGGCTCTCAGATCATAATAAAGACTATTCTTGTCTTCTTCTAAACTTACTTGGTATATTTCAATTCTTTTTTTTAATCAAGGATTAGCAGTTAAAAAAAAATTCCTTCTTAAAATAATTATTATTTCTGTGTCTACTTGTTATGTTTCGGGAGAAATGTGCTTTCTTGTTTACATTGACGAATTTTCAATTCCCACTCTTTTGCTTACCCCTTGGCATAGGAAATTGAATTGTAATAAAACCATCATTTTTAAAGACATATGTGTGAAAATATACACATAGAACCCATACATCGTTATCGATCCCCAATTCAAGCAATTAAATGAATTGTCTGTAGATATAGGGTTAAAATTTGTTTGATAAATGGTTGTTTTAGAAATCTTCGTATAAGAAACTATTTATTTAGTTCTGAAAATTTCCTGAAGGTAGGAGTGCTGCAAACTGGAGATTTGATTTCATCGTCAAGTGGAAAAGATGGGCTCTACTTTGGACATTTAGAGCATTGAATGAGGTAGTTTGATAACGTGTCGTATAAAAACTTTCTTTGGATTAAACTACCTGTGTTTTTTTTTTCCATTTCTGCTTGGTTTCTTCAGCTATTAAATCCCAACTGCAGATGCTAGTGTATAGAGTAGATATTTTTTAATTATCGTTGAATTCGATTACTTTTCAATTTTTTTATCATTCCGCAGATTTGTTTTTATAATTCTATTTGTATAATTTTGTACAAATCAAAGCTTTTAAATAATAAGTTTAAATATGGAAAACAAAATCTGTATATTATCTATAAAGGCGATAAGTTATTTTAAACTATTTAAATTTTAATTTTAAAAATTGGATTTATATTAAAAGACCATCTGCTTTTGTTTGTTTGTCTTTTTGAAAATTTATACGCGGCTGTTGATCTAAAAATAATCTCTCGGACTTTATCTATTAATAGATTTAATTTAAGCAAAGTTAATCTAATAAGAATTTTCTATTCAATTTAGTTAGTAATTTCTTCTAAATCGTCTCTAGTTTTACCATGCGATATTTGTGCAATTCATTAGCCAAATCTTGGATGGAAAAAATAAGAATTATCAATAAAACTTAAAAGGAGAAAAATATGAATCTTAATTCCCCGATAAAAATTCGTAATAACTGATTCTTCCGAATTACTTTTAAAATGCCTGTATTCAGTATTCAAAATATCTCCCTTGTCTTCGAAATAATAATAAACGGAATAATAGCAATTTAATAACATTGCATTTATTAAGTAGAAAATATAATATCGACACATTTGATTCCACAACAGTTAGGCATCGACCCTTTTGGCTACCTGTTACAAGCCATACTCTTGAGGGAAAGAGGGTTGAACAGGGCGTTTGTCGAATGAAGCAGTTGCGGTTAATGTGTTCTGACTGAAATGATGCATGTGAATTCGCCCTCTTGAACAGAGGCTGGTCCCCGAGAGACGCGCCTGTTTCGTACTGATAGCAGAAATGATCCTCTTATGCATAAAGTCGCTCCGCCGCCTTCGGGAACTGGCTTCGAAAAAAATCGGGCCCTTCAATCAAATCAGTTCATTTCGAGAAAAAGATCGGTTCCCTGCAGTCATCGATTCAGAATTTTAAAAAAGAATGGAGAAAATAGCAAACGGAAACTGATTCTAACTGATAAACGGTGAGACTTTTATTAAAGAAGAAAAGATAGTTGATATTTCAGAAACATCTCCTTGGCCTCTTTTGCTCTATTCTTACTTCATTTCAATAAGTGAATTGGGTTCGTCATTGAATTGCATTAAGATTAAAATTACTGGAAAAACAGAGCTCACAACACTCTTTTGGGAGAAATATTTTATCCCCACGTTTTGGTCCTGGAAATTAACATTCACTCCCAATGTCCCTGAATGCTTTGCAGCTGGGCAATGCGATATCGTATCCAACCAAAAGTTTAATTTTTTTCCCCCTTCAAACAACCGAAATCTCAAACCAGAGGTCTGTTCAAATAAGTGCAATGATGCTAAAACGTAGCATCTAAATCTCAATTCGCCGACATCCTGTAGATAGCTATTGCGTACAGAAACGCATTTAAAAGCTAATAAACAAAGAAATAAGCTTAGGCAAAATTTGGGTGGATTTTTGTAAGAAAGAATGCGGTAAGAATTCTTCATATAATAAATTCTTCTCCCGGTCGGGTGGAAGAAAAATAATGTGGACGAGAATCATTTTTAACACAAATATAGAATGAAATTACTTTTCTACAGATAATTTCTTTTCTGGCGCTGAGTAAACTCCCGGAAGGAAAAAAATCTTGCAAATTTTCTAAATTCAAAATATTTTTATATTGTCACGTAGATACTCTAGTGCGGAACTGAATGACACACACACACACACACACACACACACACACACACACACAAGAGGTAGAGCTGCACCAATTTATTAACTCAACTCAGAACACAGTGATTGACACATTTTCTGCTTTTATACTAGCAGGGAAAGTTCCAGAATACTCTTCTGGAGACAGTAAAAAAAGTCCAGAACACTTGTCTGGTAAACTAAAGAAAGGTTCAGTATCTTCTGGAACATGAAACAAAGGAAAACATAAAATCAAGGAATTAAGTATTCACATACACTATTAATCGCATTGTCTCTAGCGGGATTCGAACCCAGGTCTCTTGATCATGAGACCAGTGCCATGACCATTCGGCCATGGAGATTCGACTGTCGTTCTTCAATGCGGCAATATATACACGACATTCATGGTTTTAATAAATAAGATGCTGCATAGTAATATGGATATCTTCCTTCACTTCTAAATTTAAATTTAATAATAATTACTATTTTTAGGGTAAAAAGTAAAATATTCTATTCTTATTTGGCAATGATTGTTTTCGTATTTCACGGAAAAGATTCAGTCATTTCAATGAGAATAAAGGACTGAATCCATGCAATACATTTTCTTTGGTAAACGATGCACCTTAAAACTTTTTGTGGAAAAATATACTCCAATTAAAATATTCAACACATTTTTAAATAAAAGGAAATTCAAAACCAATAACCTATTTGATTTTTAAATATAATAGCTAACTGTAATATATAACTTTAGAGCAAATAGTTAACTGTCATTTGATAACAAACAATAAGTTTATCATTTTAATAATATAATCCTGAATTGGGCTTCTATATTTTTCCATTTCACGTGTACAGAGTAACTACCGATATTGTAATGCTGCAAAATATAAAACAAATTATTTCTCTATTTCTACCATTTGCATATTTCTCTATTTCTATTAGCGATAACGACATTAAAAATTTAGAATTATTTAAGAATTGGAAGCTAAACGGATGGTGATTAATATTGTATATTTTAATCTTTAAGTAATAAAAATGCCTTTATTTTTAACTGGATATTAATCAACAGCACTATAAATTGATTATCAGATACTGTAAACTATTTAAATCTAAACAAACGATATAACAATGGTTTACACTCAATTTGTGCAGAAAAGTGTATCAGAAGAATTGGAAAAACGATACAAAAAAAAACTCACAACATTCTGATATAAACTGGTGCAGAAGAAAACATGGAACTATGCAGCAATCCATAAATGAAGACCTGGGTTTTTCGCCTTTAGCATGATGGAAAATTTCAAGGTTTGATTATTGCACAGATAATAAAAAAGTTACATAAATGGTAGAAATTGAAAAACCCCGGGCGATAGCGCAAATTTTGTCAGCGTAGATATCGTTTTTAAATATTTAAGTTTTGGCAGTTAAATATTTTCTGATCAGAAGTCATTAATTATTCATGAAACGTATGTACGCGCTATAATGCTGAAAATGATTCGCATGCTGAGCAAGTTTTGGAAATTTCACTGAAGAACTTTGAAATGCTAAACGCTTTCAGAAAAAAAAAAACTGAGTTACTTTTTGCGCTGCAGTACCGAATGTTGCGAAATTGCTTTGGGGGGGGAGATGGCATCTTAAATTGATCCGAACTGCATGCAGACAACATCATAAGCAATTGCCTTTAGTGCTGGAAATAATGGCAGTTGATTAAAAATAATTACTTCAATTATTGGAACATCTACCATTTTCTATTACACACCTGTAAAATAAAATGACCCAGTATTTGTAACTGTATTTACAAATTTCAGCATATAGTTAAAATCAGAATTATTTTCTCTGTTTTTGAAAGATTATCTAACTTCTGACAAGTATATCTTTTCTATGATTCAGTTTCAGGCTCTAAATTTAAAATTTTCTATTTAATTAAATTTTTATAAAATGTGATGCGACATTAGAGTATTATTTAAGAATGGCTCTTTGATTTTTATTTGTAAATAATAGATGAAGCATAAATTAGTAATTCAGCTCTGCAGCATTTGATATCAATTGTTAAACAATTAAGAACAAATTACAAAATGAAGCGTCAAAACAAGTTGTTTTCATCTATTCGAAAGTTAGATGATAACAAAATCCGTTTATCAAAGAGAATGTAGCACTATAATATTTTATGACGAATTGGAGAAGGTCCCCTTTGAAAGCTTCATAGAGAGGTATATTTGACCGTGCTCAGGTATTTTTAGAAAAGGAAATGTCCACAACGGTATGCGTGAAGATAAGAAGTGACAGCTTTCATATTTATATCGATTGGACATTGCCTTCATTTGAAATTCGTAAAATCCGCACGAAAAATAGTAAGAAAGTATTATTCCAATTTTCCAAAGTATTAAAAGCATTATTCCAAGGGTATAGAAGGAAATAATTTTACTTGTTTGATAAAATATACAGAAAGTCATTCCATGAGAATATATCTGTAGACAATCTGTCTGCTTCCACGTGATTTTTAACGACGTTTGATTTAAGACTACCAAATTGGCGTTCCTACATTTTTGAGATTGGTTCATACGTCTTGAAGTGATTTTTGAAAACTTTGTATATAGATTTAACTAATTAAAAAGTAAGCGGAACTTTAATGCTTTTTAGCGATAAGCTTTGAAAATAATTTCTACTTTATCTTATAGTTCGGAAAATTATCTTTTCAATAATGTAAATTTAGTTGTAGTGCATTTTTTTTCAAATTTACGAATGCTTAAAAATATTTTTAAGTATGATTTGCAATAATAGATTTTATTATTGAAATTCAACTGAATTATTTCGTCAAGACTTCAAATCTCATGTGTGAGCGTTTTTTTTTTTTTTCATAGAAAAAGAACATTATATCTAATAAACTTTTTTTTCTGCTTTTAAATTGAGCAAATGAAATAAATTACTGTAGAACTCAAAAATATTAGATTCTCGAACTCTCTCTGCTGGTATATTCTTTCCTTTTTGTTTTCATAAAAGGTTTCAGTGTTATTATATGGTTATTTTTGTTATTTTATATTATCGTATTTTTGCTTATTAGTGGTCGTATTCTTCTAATTTGTTGTTTTCTTTTCTTTTCTGTAAATATGGTGTATCTCTTAGGGCTAATTTCAGGGAATTTTCGGGTCATGAGGAATCAATTCTGTTGGACATTTTAGTCTGTATTCCTCACAGAAAAAAAAAACTCCCTTTTTTTAAATCCCTGCCTGAGGGTGACTCTTAAGAAAGTCTTCAGGCCGGATTCTTATTTTATTTGGTTTAATTTTGTTACATTTTTTCTTATTAACTTGGTTTTTATTACTATTGTCTTATATACATAATTGTGCACTTTACAAAATAGCAATGTTGCTTAGTTTTAGGGTAAAACCATTTACAGCATTAATTTGTTCTTCAAATGCATATATTCCTTAAATTAGTACTTTATTTATATCTTTTTGCAGCCTTTCGATTCGATTTCATTTCATGCTTGACTAAAATAATCTCAATTCATTCTCATACTTTGCGGGATTCATTCTGCTTAATTTTTTAACAATGAAATTTAAAGGCCTACACTATTTGCAAAAAATCCCGCACGTTTTCATTTTGTTGGTGCATCAAAATTGACTTCGATTAAAATAATACATTATTTGAGCACTGTTACTTTTTGTACTTTCTAATTTAGTTCTTGGTTGTTTGTAGCAATGAAAGCTTTTAGAATAGCAAAAATTAAATATGTTTAATAGTTCATTTGAAATGGTTGACAATACAAAATAAAAGCTAATTTATAAAATTCAAATCATTTCAGTTTAAAAATATTTTATATATTATTATAAATGTTTAATTCTAGTTTCAGTCTTAACAGTCATTATCTGAAGTTTCAGGTCAAATGGGAAGGATATGCGGATCGAAGAGCGAAGGTATTGTTTTGTCCTGGGCGCCATTTTATGTAGGTATCACTGTGGTGTCTTCTCTTGTTACCACGCTTAAGTCACTAGAAAGAATATAACAAATAAAATATTTGATGGAAAACAAGTTTCGTTTTAAAATATAATGGATTACAGCGCTCTTCAGTTTGACGCATAGTGCAGGAATTATGTTCTTCAAGTACTCGAATCGCTCTATCCTTCCTACATTCAAGCTGTTCACGTTGCAAATATTTAAAAAATATGAGACACTGTTTACATTTTTATATTAGTTGCTCTCAAAACTTTGATTGTCCAACGATGTTAATGAGCTGTAACTGATTTCTCTCTCTCTTTCTTTTTGCTTTCCAGATGCTACCCTGTACGCCCACTACGTGTTCAAGGCCTGCGATCAACAGAGCAATGGTACAATTAACTTTCAGGTTAATAGAGCGTTCTCTTGATTATGATTTTATTTTTATTTTCCTCTGCAGTGGAATCTCGCCTTGTTCGAATCAGCGCAGCCATTGAGCAGATGATGTTCACAAAGGCGGAATCGAGAGACTGTTTTCCGTTTAACAAGACAGTTTAAAGTATCATTCTAAAGAGAGGATTGGCTTGAAACGAAATCTGATACGCTGCAAAAGCGAAGCCATCTCTAAATTTCTGAAATGAGTTTAAGTTTCAAGAATATTTTCCTTTCAAAGAGGGAGAAGGGAAAGTTGTTTTTAAAGAAATGGTTCAAATGCCTGCGTCCTCTTTTCCCCGCTGGCTGATACTTGGAACACAACCAGTCAGGAAACAACGATCGTCTGCCGGTGACGAAGCCAGCATTTTCCCGGCTTGAGATGTGTCGAAGGAAGCGCTCCTCGGGGTCGTCGTGTTATGCGACACGTAGCTGACGGTGACAATTATTTTGAAAGTTTATATTTGCCTTTTTTTTTTTTTTCAACATTGGATGACTTTTCTTTTTGGCATTTTGTTGATCTACTGAAGAAAATTATTTAAATTCGAATACATTTTATCGAATGACATTCAATAGAAACACATTTATCTACATCCAAATAAACGGAAAGAACTTGCTTAATACTTACCATTATTGCTCAAATACGCTTAGAATGATATCTTGCGCATAACGGTATGATGTGGAAATATGTTTCCTTAATTATATCGGGATTCAAGACATAATGGTTCATTATACGGGAAACCTGAACCAGTAGTTCTTTCCGGTTTCTTTCTCCTTGCCCACTTTTCCCTTTTCTTTACTGCCTTTCTTAAACCTTTTTTTAATCTATAAATCATTCTAAATTTCTACTCAGAAGAATAAATAAATCTTTACTGTGTGTACTTTATTTAATAACTGAAACTGCGGTACAGATTCACTGTGTTGTTGTTTTTCAAAGAAAATAAACGCATTTAGAAATACATTTTTATTCCGACATAAAGAGAAAAAGCAGAAAAAAACATAGAAAGAATAATTGCTGAAATCATTATAAAGTTCCAATTAGAACAACATCTGCCGGCTGTGGATGCAATAATTCGAAAGCTCTACGTGCTAGAAGGATGAAACTTTGTAAGTGGTCGTTGTACCGAAATATTATATTTCTATAAAGTTTTTAACGAAATTCATCAATTGGAAGTCCTCTTGTTAACCCGTCCGTGTGCAAGTATAAAATAAGAAAATGGAGGGAATTTGGCGTATCATTTTACCATTTAACTCGTAGATTTGTGTTTTATTTTTTGGATAAATCCAGCAACGCGTCGATCGTTTTTCGGCATATTTATTCATCGTGCATATGAACATGAGCAACTAAAAATGCAGCACACAACGTAAAGAAAATTTGATATGTGGCATTGACAAAAAAGAACCGATTTAGACGCGTTCGATCCAAATAGAGTTGATCAAAACGCGTATTCTAATTTTCTTCATTCTGGTAACGCTGCATTTTCTCGAGAGGTCTCTTTCGTTGCTCCTGAAATGGAGCAAATCAAGAAAAATCCTGTTCATTTGAAATTAACGACAACAAAAAAAATCAGCTACTAATATCGAAGTGTGGCTCAATACTGCTTAAAAGGTCTTTCTCAAAACTTAAGGAGAAAATCGTACCTTCTGTAATCTTTCCCGATCCCTGAAGAATAAATATTTGCTTTTATTAATTCGCCTTCCCTCACCTTCCCTTGAAATCAGCCTCTCTTCAAAGGCTCTTCGTTCAAATATTCATGTGTAGAAGACAAAGCGCGTCGCCGCTCGTAAAGAAAATGACAGGGAATTCTTTGTGGAACCATAAAAGAGGATCGAATCGAGGCAGGAAGAGATGGGTCACTGCGACGGTGTGAGGGCATCTCTCGCTGCTTTGTCCATGAGTGGCAAAGCTTAGCTTCAGAAATTTTTATTTTATGTTTTATTCACTTTTTTTCTAACCTATTTTGGCTTTATTTTCTCCCTTAATTACTAGTAGAGGAGAGGAGATAAGGCACATTGGAGAAGAGAGGCGTTTTTTAAGCGCACGTGGTAATGCCATTTAATGGGCCATCATTACGGTCTTCGATACTTTTTATTTTAAGTGAGAGGGAAGAACAAGTCGAGATTAAAAAAAAGTATCCGGAAGCAACTAATATTTAAAAAAGACATGGCTAATCCGAGTTAAATGTCATCCATGCCGCAATAACCAGACTGTCTATTAACATTATCCTACCACAACCGAACGAATTTGTCTTCTCGTTTCATATAAAGAGAGTAAATTTTGTAGGGGAGATTGTTTTTTCCGCAGCTTGGCAACTTTTCACTTAGCTGTAAAACTTTCAGCTCAACTTTCAATTCAGTCTAATCTTTATTTTCTGGAATAAATATGAACACCGCAAAAAAGACGTAATATCAGGGTAACAATTATCTAATTTGAACCTTTATTTTAGCCGTCTTGAACAATTTAACTGTACAAGATAATTGCCCCGTTCAGACCTGTGAACTTCGGACTCGCATGATGTGGTGTGCTTATGACTAGCTTCGCCAAATGGAGAAGAAAACGGAATAAGCCTTTGCAACATTCGCCTTTAATCCGTAGAGTCTAAAATCTTAACTCCAAGCTACTTTTCATCTCTCTCAAACCTCTCTGACACATTTTTGGCATTATATCTGTCTGTCCTCCTTTACGTGATAAAGATAATTCAAAAATGCCGTAGCTAAAGGGAGGAAATTTGGTATATTTGAACAAAATATGTAGGCTTCTGTCAAATTTTGAGAAAAAAATCTGTTAAGAGGAAGTCTGTCTCTCCGGCTCTTCGAATACAATTGAAGGAGATGACTACGAAACGGGGAGAGCCAGAGGAATCAAATTCGGTACAGAGATTTAACACCTGTAGTGCAGACACTTTAAACATTTTGAGCCACATCCAACTAGGCGGTGGGCTGTTTGTGCATTTAGGGACATGCCCGCGCAGTCAATCAAAAACACAACGACTTAAATGTATCCGATTTGATACGTCATTTTGTGATTGTACTTTTGCGTCTCATTTTGGTTTCCATCGGTTGGGGAAAAAAATGCGTCTAAAAGACACATTAAGAGAGTATCCGTGAACGTTTTGGGGAAACAACTCCCGCTGGTCAAGTTCAAAGAATTGATTTCCCTTGGAGGGAGTTTATCCAAAATCTGCAATTTGAGTATAAAGACGACTTACTAAATTCCATCCATTTTATCTTGTGTTTTTCGGTTTCATCCATTTAATGTCAGCATTTTTGTTGAAAGAATTCACTTTCAGTGTGATCTGAACATTGAATATTCATCAAAATCATTTCAAGGCGAAAGTTTTGAAAGATGACGATTTATACTTTCTGTTCTTCTTAGACGTTGAAATAAAAAGGCATTTTTTTTAGTTCATATGTAAGAGTGTTGTGATCTGAACGAGTGTTCCGATACACCTTGTATTCATTAATCAACACAATAACCCGTTTACATTCAAACAAATTTCTCAACCCACACAACAAACATCCATATGCATACTTGTGCAGGCCTTCATACCACTTTGGCATTTACAGATCCGAGGCCGATGTCTGGTGAACCAAAGTTCGCCGAAGATCCTCCGTGTTTCTGAGCACATTGAATTTGTCATCGTGCCTTCTCAGATGACATTCTCATCGAGTTCGATGCCAAGTTTGCATACAGTTCAAAATGAAGTCAAATCCTTATGTAAAGCACAATGCATAGAGTAAGGTTTTTTACAGAACAAAACAGAAAAGGAAATTCTAGCAATTAATATTTGATTAAATGAGACTCTTTAAAAATATAAATTTGAATCTTAGGATGTAAAGCAATATCAAAGTGAATTCCAGTGAAAAGTGCCAAATGAAACTCCGCCTCTCCTCGAATTTCTAAATTCTGTCTTCTTTGTAATAGCCTCAAAGAAACCATTACAAAATTTTGAAAAATTCCTCACTTTTCCGTTGTTTCCTTTGAGTAGCTGAACAGACAGTGGAAAGGATGTGAATTTATGTTTCATTCATTTTCGCAATCAAAAGTGTTGCAGCACAAATGACTCAGGCAATGAAAAGTGACTTATATTACACACATAAAGAATTAAGATACATTCTGTTGGAAATTTTTAAAAAAGTATCTTTTTACAATTACTTATTTATATCGAACAATCTTACGTGTTCATTCACTTTTTGTAGATATTCTTGTAAATGCATATTCAGGATCCGTATATTTCTCTTGCAAATGCTATACTTTACTTGGCCTTTAAATCTATCATATCAATAATTCGGTCCCGCCCACCCCAGGAAGTAACGTGAAGCAAGTTAATCACCTAAGAGATTATTGTGTTCCTCGATGAATCTGCGTCATTGAGAGAAAAAATGATTCCGAAAGAGAAATATGTTAGAATTACCTCCGCTCTGTCAGGACATCTGCGACAAATGAATACAGCCCCGGCGACAGCATGCAGGCAGTAACAAAGGTGTGATACTTAAAAACCGATCGCTTCTCTCCCTTTTTTCCCTACTAAACTGCCCGTCATTAGAGTTGAGAAAACTCGAATACCATGGAAGTGAGATCCTGTTAACAATATAAATAACGTTGCCCATTGTTGGGAATGGAACCGTAAAGGTTACAGAATTTAACTTCCAACTTCTTACTTTCTTGCACACGAATTATAGAAAAAGTATTGTAATCGTTATAAAATTCGAACTCGAGATTTTGACGAATCTCCACGTTTTAGATCCGAGTTCGAGAAACACATTTTTGGAAAATGTCTGTCTGTCAGTGACATGGATAAAGGCTTTGAACTAAACGGTTGAAATTTGGTATGGGGTCTTTACACGAAATTTAAAGTTTTCTATCAAATTTTGAGCAAAATCTATTCAGAGAAAGTCTGTCTGTCTAACTTTTCGGATGTAAGTTAACCCAATGCCTACAAAAACGAAAATTTTGTGCACAGACTTCACATCTCTGTTGCAGACACTTTGAGCCCCTTCAGCGAGTGCTTTCAGAAGCCTGTAACTCAAAAACGTAGTGATTCGAAACTATCAAATTTGATATGGGATTTTGCGACTGCCATTTTAATTGTGGTCTCAATCGGATGGGAAAAGACGCGTCTAAAACAAAAATTCAGCTTTGTTACAGAGAAAGCCTTGGGGAGACCCGTTCCATTGGTTACAGAAGCTTAATAAACTTCATTTTTTGCCTGTCAGATTTTGTCCGTCCCCAGCCGAGAAGCTCTTCTTTAGAAAAACTCTCCTCCAAGCAGCGCACGGGTTCATTGTTTCTCACTGTTGCAGTGGAGTCTGTAGTCGGTCCATGCGCAATAAGGTAGTGTTGTTTCCTCTCGTAAGTTATTTTTACAACATGACCGTGAAAGAGAGCTTTTTATTCCCTCTCTTTCTGAAGCACTTCGGAGTGAACTGAGCTCTACATTTCAGCTCCTCGGGTTGCAGCATAAAAAAGGCTTTTCGAGAGCTAAGAAACTCGATTTTGTTGGGTAAGAGAGTTAAAGATGCGATTGTGTTTCGAAGATTCTGGATACCACTCAAATGGGTTTCCTTTGAAAGCTTTTCGGAAATTCAAAGAGATGTTAAAAAAGGCGTTATAAACTAGAGGTTCAAAATTTGTCTTGGTCGTAAAGATAAGAAAAATGCTGAAATTAAAATTTTTTAAACTGAACATTTGTTTGGGAACTTAAAGTAGAAAATATTTATTGTTAAAAATAGGGAAATCAAAATAAAAGTGGCAAAGCTATAGAAATTGGAATTTTATTCACATTATCGCCCTCCATTTTAATAGAATTATATACCTACCTTCGAAGCATTATTTTTTTAATCGAACTTTCTTGAAAAACTTACGTTTTTAATAGCAATAGTGTATAAGACTGCGAATTTAAATGCTATTTTAATGGATTTTGTTTTCCCTATATTGACCATAATTGGGCAAAGTTTTTTTCAAAAATCGACGTTTATGTCAAATTTTCTGTAACAAATTGTAATAAGTTCATTTAGCTTTCTTTTCAGTAAAATTGCATCGATAAATATGTTGTGAAGCAGAGTTTTTGCAGTTCCACTTAAAGATATCTAAGAATTTGTACACAGAAATAAATTGACTAAAAAGAAAAATCAATATTCTCACGTAAAAATTGCTTCAAAATAAATAATTATCTTTTTTAAAGTTATATTTCGATTCAAAACATGCCAAGAAATGGGCAAAACATCGAGATAAAATTTTATTTAGATATCTAAAGAAAACCTTTTAAAAAATTCATAATAAAAAAAGGAGAATTGTTGATTTACAGAAAGCACAAATAAAGACTTTGGTAGTTTCCCTGAAAAATGATATGCACATATTAACACTTTAAGTCAATTTATTGATTTCCTTGGTTTCATTCATTCATTCGGGCATCTCTTTAAGTTGTAAACTTTTTCTCGATTTAGTTGTACTGGTTGCCTTGATTTATTGATTCTCTCAATAACCCTAGCCTTGCAGTTTCTTTTTTCCATTTCTGCTTAAAGCCTTTGCTCTACTGAGATTGTTAAATGTAAGCCTGAGTGGAAAAGCGAAACGGCCCTCTCTATACCGGTATTTGGAACTAAATGAAAGTTTCATAAAACAGTGGAAAAGAAAAGTGAAGCGAAATGTCGTTGTTGAATGACTCTTCTCTACTATAAAAAAGCAACTATTACACCTCATTGCATATTTTTAATATTCCCAAAATTAGTGAAAAGGGCAACTACATAATGATTCCGCATAACCAGTGTAGACATAATCGAAATGAATAATCAATGAACTAAAATTATGTGGAAAAAAACTACCTCTGTCTCTACTAATAATAAAGGTGAATGTGTGTCTCTCTATCTGGGCACATGTGTGCTGGCGCTTTACAGGCCAGATCTACAACTACCAAATATATACTTTAGAAAGTAAGAATATGTAGTCTGGGGCATTTTTTTTTGAAATTTTAATAAACTAAAAACTAAGCTGGATTTAAAATTTTGATGTTTCCGAAAATACTACTGCATAAAAATAAATTTTACGCTCTTTAGAAATTGAAAAAATTGTCTTTTTATTGATATTAATTTAATAGTCTAACAAATTTTTTATCAATTTCTTTAATTAATATTTTTCTGCTTAGTTATAAGCAATTGATTGCATTGTTACATTAAAATTCTAACCGTTTTCTTTATATCATCGAATATTTTATCGCGTCATTTTCTTCCACTGCCGAAGCATAAGAAGGAGGATTGTGTTTTATATCTGTGTAGTTTACCAGACAAAATAGAAAGTGGAATTGCAGCACTGCGAAATTTAAGGAGACAAATAAGCGGCACAGATGTTTTTTATAGCGCCGTGACATCACGAGGCTGTTCTCTATCAGAAAGGTTCGTGCACATGAACAAATCATATATAAGAAAGTTAAGCTGACACGACTTCAATGTCTGACAGTATGGGGAATAAAATTATATCTAAATGATTTAACTAAAATTAAATATAGCAAATATCTTGGGCGAAGCATTTGGCCATCAAAGGTCATGTAAATAACGAATGTATACCACCATATAAATAAATGAATACGCCTTATTTCTATGTATTAATGGTAAATATGTATTAATGCATTAACAGTCAAAAGCAAAGAAATAATATTAGATGCATTGTTAATATTTTTATGGCTTAGTTTCGATTTCGAAATTTTTTCTTCCAATTTATAATTTAGGCAATAGTTTTGCTTCAAACTACAGAGCAAAACCAAAATTAAACATTTTTGTAACGTGTGGGCTTAAATACAAAATAAAAAAAAATTTCAAAAAAGTTTGCGAAAACAACGATTTTCAGGTCGGTACTTACTTTGATTTAGTCATGTCAAATAACTTCGATACGCTATCGCATCACAACAAAGCAGACATCTTTACTTATCTTTCTTTTTACTTAGAATGAAGGTGAGGGTTTGTGTGTATACAGCACATGTTTAACAAATACAGCACATGTTTGGAGGTAGATTTCTGTTTCCAGCATTTCTGTTATTTTTTTAAAAAATTAATTAGTTAAAAATTAAGCGAAATTTTGGCTTTTTCTGAAACTACTTCCAAAAATATTAAATTTAAAAATAATTTAGTACATCATTTAAAATTCAAATTGTTTTTCAATGATAATCTTTCGTATGTGTTAATATGATATATACAACACATATATATCTGTCTTATTTTTTAAAAAAATTTCTAATTTTGATAAATACTATAATCAAATTTTGATACAATACATTTCATTCAGATCTTATCCTGCAAGAGCATCTTCTTCTTGAAAGACGTAGGAGATTGGGATTTATAGCAACAATGGCTGCTATCCTCTGTTTCCAGATGAAGCTTCAGTCAGTTAACAGCAAAAAGTCGTTGCGATGATGCGATTTAGTTCATATTCGAAATTCAAAAGTTCCAGTGAAAAGAAGAGGTACAATAAGACGGAAGTTCCCGCAACACGGAATGGTGAATAAAGAAAAGAGACACAAAGAAACCACAACAGAATGTGGTCAATTAAATTAATAGATGTTGAAGTGCTTTAGTGCTTGAAGAGAAACTTGCAGATTGTTTGCAGTAATTTTGTCCAAAATATTTTTGAAGGAGATATCTTGCTTATCGAACTGTAGAAAAGTCCACAGCTTGTCTCAATAATATGTAAACTTTTTGCACTAGAGAATTATGTATTCAATATCATTAATACAATTACATGCATGACAAAGGGAATCATTTTGGTAATTAACACGATTTAACAGTCCTGGTGTTATAACTGTTTTGCTGATTAGTCTGGCCAAGACCACATCTTTCCTCCGATTTTTGAACCAAGAAGATAGTGCTTCAATGCTAGGGATGTCTCCTAAGGCTATGGAATATTTATTGTTTCTATAATTATTGATTGTGATCTGATATGACGCTTTCTTGAGGCTTGAAATTATATTTTCAGGAGAGATCCATTCAATCCAAGATGTATTTTCTGTAATTTCTTTGGCTAAGCGATCTGCAAGCTCGTTCCAGATTATATTCGAGTGACCAAGTACCCACAGGAAGGATATTTTTTTATTTAGTTTGATTAAAATTTCAAATTTGGAGGCTAGACGTTGAATAATTTTTGGCGACTGGGTGGAGATATTTTTCGATGATCTAAGTGCAGAGTAGCTATCTATAAGAATCAGACAGTCTTTTCAGGAACTACGAGAACATCTAGTGCTTCAGCAATGGCTAAATGTTCTGCAGTAAAAATGGAATTGACAGGATAGACTCGAAACATGAATTTTTGGATAGAAGAAAAACCAGCAATTGAGGTGTACTGGAGTGTTTTGGAACCATCAGTAGCAATCATAAAATGACAAGGAAAGAAATTCCGAATGCATTCATTAAAATAGTTAATAATTTCAATCAAAGATAGATTTTTTATTTGAAATTTATTGTGAAATTTAAAATCTTTAAGGAAAATTTCAAAGTGATTAGAGTTATTCGATGGTTTTTCAGGCAAGGTGATAATTTGGCAGGTAGAAACTTTTAAATTATTGAGTATGAACGGAATGGATTTTTTGTCTTTGGTAGTTAATTGAATTTCCTGATTATTATGGGAGTGCTCTGTTAAAAGCGGAGAATGTAAACCATTGTCAATTTGCTTAATTAAAAACTGGGAAGCTAATCTCTTGGTTTTTTCAGAAAGAATTTCCTGAGAAGCAATTTTCAGAACGACAACATTCGGGTCCATTTTGGGAGGCCTAAAGCAATTCTCAGGACTATAGTTTGAATTGTGTTTTAAATTGAATTTCGGAAAACCTGTTGATTACTGTGCAACCATAATAAAAAAAATGCTATTATTTGTGATATTAATAATATCTTTAGTCTGGGGCCAGGGTCATCCGCAAAGAGAGTACATTCGACTTCTTCCTCTGTGGTTTCGTAGAAGTCGTGCATAAAGATAACGAACAGAATTGGTGAAAGAACACTGCCTCCAGGTAACCCTTTGTTCAGAGTCCTGTTACTAAAAAGAGCTTCCAGCGAATCTGGAAAGTTCTAGAATGAAGGAAGTTGGACAACCACTTTGTCATATTGCTTGTTATACCAAGCTGTAAGCATTTAAAAATAAGGCTGTCTATATGAACAGAATCATATGCACTTTTGATGTCAAGATTCACACCAATTAAGTAGCTTTTTGTCCGTGAGCTTCAGTGATTTTTGCCTGAATATTGTAAATTGCAGTTTGGTTATCTCTGAAGGGTATGAAGCCATTTGTGTAGCTTTTTGTTACGAGTTAGATAGTAAGTAATGCGTTGAATGAGGATACGTTCAAAGACTTTGCAAAAAACTGAGGTTAGGGCAATGAGCCGATAGAAAGAAACTTTCGTTTTGTTTTTGTTAGGTTTCGGAATCGGAATAATTAGAGCGTTTTTCCATTGTTTGGAGATGTCAGCTGAATCAAATTGATGTTGATATAGTTTCAAAATAATTTGAAGTTGATTGTTCTTGAGATTTTTGAACCAGATGGCTGGGATTTTGTCAGCTCCAGGATTAGAGTTTTTAGTTTTATGGATTGCTTTCTGAATTTCCCAAATTTCGAATTTACTGTTGAGGAAGGAATTTATTTCAGAGAAATCCAAGGGAATAGGTTCCATATTTGTATTTTGATTAGAAAATGTCTTTGCAAATGATTCACTTTCATGAGCAGAATCGCAAATATAGTGATTGTTTTGTATAATAATGTTATATTTAGAGTTCGGATTTGTGTGATCCGAAAGCTTATTCAGAATTGTGCAAATTTTTCCCAATATTCCCTTTTCGCCTTTTTAACATGAAAACGAAACCGACATGCAAATTTTTTGTGCATCGTGCAATCTGTTTCAAAAATGTTTCTGTTAGCTTTTTTTTTTTTTTTTTTTTTTTGAAATAACTCTGAGTTTTTTATAATTATGGCAAGAAAGATTCCACCAAAGAGGATAATATTTATGTGACAATAATTTAAATGAAGTATTTTGGGTTATTATCTTAGTTACGTTCACCGTAATTCCTTCAATGGAACATTGGGTAGAATTAAAGAATTCGTGTGTTTGTTGTGTGATCCTCGTCCCATTAATTGTTTTTAAATTGCGACTGACATTTTCAATAACGGGCCAGGAAACAACTATCGGGTTGTGATCGCAATCGAAAGTTGAATCCATCACATAACAAAATGTTTGATTATGAATATCAGATGAATGTACAGTTAGATACAAGATAGATTGAGTTCTTAAGGAACTGTGCGTGGGAATAGTTGCATTGAGAATTATGAAGTGTGAATACGTTAGCCAAGCCACGAAATCGTTGCTCAAAGCTGATGAATGGGATGCTCCCCAATGAGTGTGGTGTAAATTAAAATCGCCGAAGATGAAAGTAGGTAAAGTTAGAGAATCAAAGAAGTGTTTTGCTTGGTCAGTATCAAAACCTAGTGGAGCATAAAAATTAATAATGTTGAATTTAATATTCTGGAAATGTACTTCCACTACCAAAAGCTCCAAGTTAAAATCTTCTCTAATATTGTTGAGAATTCTTCTTCCGGACATGTTAGCAGGAATGTCAATTAGAAGACCACCATCCGGTCTATTTTGTCTGTGTGTACGGAAAAAAATTTTGCTCGGAAAGGAAAAAATATCAGTGTCGGAAAGAAAAGTCTCTTGAAAGACCCAAAAGGAAGAGGTAGAAATAGGAGGAATTGAAAGACAGAGCTTTTTCCTTTTAATTCCCCTGCAATTCCCTTGCAGAAAGGTCATTAAAAAAGACAGTAAAGAGGATTAATAGTAACTGCTCCCAGTTCGGGGCTTTAAAAAGAACAAAAAGTAAAAGGCATTCGAAAAGCAGGCTCGAAAATTAGCTATACTTGAAGGATTAAAGCTATACTTGAAGGACCACCGGTATCCCATTGCATCAGAATGTCCGTAGTTTGAGTCGCAACTTTTGCAGCTTTTTTTTTCTCCCGGGAGATATGTTTGATTCTCCTTGATTAAACATGCTGGCAACATTTTGAAGTAACAGTTTTTCTGCAATTTTTTGAAAAATTTCAATAAGCATGTTTGTTTGTTGTTCTAATTTCTCTGCAATATTTTTAACTATAGATTCGATTTTTTGGTTTAAAGTTTCCTCGACTTCTCTTTCAGATATCTTTAATTTGACTGCGTTAGAATAACTTGATTTTGAGGACTGCTGAAAGAGGCGTTTGGCTTCTCCAGTCTTTGGGTGGTTTTGACATTTAAATTCCAGTATTTGTCGTTCTCTGATGTAATGGTAACAAGCTTTCGATGTCGCTAAGTGCGGACCCTGGCAATTTATGTACTTTTCGGGACTTTGACATCGGCCATCATGTGTTTCACCACATATGTGACAGATATGTTTGAAGCAAATTCTTGTTGGATGCATGAAACTGTGACATTTCGTGCATTGTCTGGATTTTTTGCTTCGTAAACCAAATCTTAATGGATTCTGGTAACGCGGTGCCGAGTATTGTCACAAGGACAGGAGAGGAGTCTCGATTCGAGTTGGATTTAACAAATCTTCTCATTTCAAGGATTTCTACATCGTTATTATGTGTTAATTCCTCAGCCAACTCTTCAAGCGAAATTTGAGTGGGTATATCAAAAATTAAGAATCTATCTGTCACATTTTCCCAAATGACACCGGTCGAGACGGGGATGTCAAGATTTTTTTTCAAGGCTTAAAATTTGAACAGCGCACACGGGATCCGATGTCGTGAAAATGATCTTACCTTTCCTTGTAAATTTCAAATTCAAAATATTGCTGTGCTGTTTTATGTAGACTTGGATAAGGAATGGGTTCAATCGAGGGATTTTAGATGCAGCATCTCTGTTGGACACAATTATGTTTATTTCCTCATATTGTCTTTGGCCAATACGGATAATGAATTCATTAGTGGATTATCCACTCTTAAAGAAATTTTCATTTGAAGTAGGATGCATTTCAATGTTTGCCCAAGCCTGCATTTTCCTTTCCATATTTAAAAAAAAATGTTTGGTTTCAGCACACAAAAAAAACTGTTGCTTTACTAAATAAAGTTTAGCCACATCCGCTTCAATTAAAAATACGAGATGCCGATACAAATTTTACGAGAGGTAATAAAATGTTAGTGAAATATTATATAGTAGAATAAACAGAACGACTTGGTGCTTCTATAATAATATGAGTTCTATGACTATGGAAATTTGAAGCTTAAAAATATTTTGGTGAAGAAACGATTAATTACATAAAACATTTAGTTGAAAATTTTAGCAACCATTCATCTCAGCGAACCGCTTGTTGCCAAAGGTAAAGGAGGAAATTCAGCGCAATTCGAAATAAAACTATTTCCTATCTTTGAACTATTATGACATTTTATTTGGTTTTCTTTATTAAGATAGGCATAAAATTCACTTCGTGCAATTTAGGGGGTTTTTTTTGTTTTTTTTTAATATTTTGAATAAAAGTTTATAATAGTATACTTCCATTATTTTTTTTTCAAAATAAGATTTTTATTTTTGAATGAAAATTTTATTTTGTAATAAAATTAAATCATCTTTTAAATAATAGCCACATCATGCTCGTTATTTTTATACCGTTCCTGAATAACGCTTATCGCTCTATGCAATGCCTTATCGTATCCTGTGCAACGCCTGGAGAATATAAATAATAATTCATTTTCATAATTTGTCAAGAAAACACCAGGCTTTCTCCAAAATGCTAGTGTTTCATACGTAGCCAGTAGTATATATAATAATTATGAGTGGTTAAATGGGTGGGATAAAAGACAAAACAAAAAGAAATCTGCACTGTTTTTAATATCTTTTTTTTACAAAGAAAAATCTATTTAATTCTATAATATTTTAATCTATAATATTTAAATCTTTTCTTTATAAATGGGAAAGACGTTCATTAATGATAAAATATAAAATAAGCAAGAAATAGCATATCTGAAATTTATCTCCCAGAGTATTTTAATTTTCTGCAGAGCTAATACTCCGAACCCAAAAGAACTGGAGAGTATGCTTCCTAAAGAACTCTGTAGATTTCACATAGATAATGTTAGTATTATTGGTTAAACTTTGAGTGACGGATATAGTAGACTATTTTTAACATGTACTTGCGATGATGGTGAAAGAAGACCCCCCCCCCAACACTTTTAACAAGAAAAAGGTTAATCCCCTCTCCCGAATCACATCATAAAAACTGTTGCCATCTAGTCACATGACCAAAGAAATGTCAGATTGCCAGAACAACTCCTTTCATCTTTACTTCCAATTTATAACACTTTCTTTTCCTTGTAAAGATCAAAAGATAAACAAAAAATGAATCCTTTCAAAGATTTCTTTATGTACAAAATGAAATATAGATAGAATAACGTCGGAAACAGTGGACCACCACTCAAGTTTTTTACCCAGAAGGTAATAGTCTCGAAATCGAGGATTATTTTGAATGAATGTTATAAATTAAAATTCTCTTCAAACGGCCCTCTACACTGCATTCCCTCCCCGACACTTGAAAAGAGCGACCAAGTGGAGTATTCAAATCATCTTCGGGTGCATCACAATGTTATCTTCGTTTACTCCACCCAAGAATCGGAATGTTAAAATTTCCCGCACAGCAACAGGAATTATTGATTTTTTTTATACACCACACACATCTATTATTTTTTAATGGATCCTCAACTGAAATTTTCCAGTAGGTAAGAAAATCGCAATGAATTTCTTTTAGAAAAATGACCAGCATTTTATGTCTTGGTATTTTTCATGCAAATTGGTTTAAAATATTTTTTAAAAACATTTTATCTGGAAAATGTAAATTTTTAGAATTATTATTTTGGAATGAATTTCTTCAAAAGCTAGAAATGATTGTTTGAATTCGAACTCACCTGGCTACATTTATTAAATAATGGGACTTAATTTTAAGAACTTATTTTCTTGGGCACGTTGTTAGCTTGAATGCACTCAAAAATATTTTTTCAATCCATTTAAAACTCTGGTTTTTCTCAATATAGTAAATATGAATATTTTGTTTTCTACTTAATCGCTGTTTTTCCAGGGCACATTTATAATTAGCCATTAAAAGGAGCATCAGGAATAATATAGTTTCTATCATGAAATAATTGGCAGAAGAAAATATTCTCGTTTTCGATTTCGCACTTATCATTCTGAAAACGGAAATATATTTTAGGTATGAATTTATTCCACATATTAAGTGAGTTCCTTGATAAATTCTTTAACTACGTAGAATAACTTATTATATCATATATATGTTACTGTAAAGACCGAAATCTGGAAAATGTCGACTTTCACAACTTTCTTTTGAATGTCAAAATTCGCATAGTCGCTTGTTGTATGTCCGAGATATTTGCTAAATATTTGTACTTCTCACTTGCACCGGAAAAGGTCGACATTCAACCTGCTCTAATGGTGAATGTTGAATATGTCGGGGATTTGCTTTTTCTTCTCGTATTTCAGGTGCGATAAAACGTCACAAGGGTGAGGTAAATTTTCGCCTCTCTTACTGAGAGGAGTGACCAATCATGGTGAGAACAGGGATCAATTAAGTCATTAGGATTCCTTTAGAAATAACTTCCCCAGAATACCAGAATAAAAATACATTTGTTACGTTTTGAAATCATACTTCATTGTTAAGAGAGATCAGGTACCTAATAATATCATAAATATCAAATTTTTTTGTTAAAAAATAAAGATTGTAATAATATTCAAACATTATCATTCACAAAAAGCGATTTAAAAAAACTACTCATAACTTAATTTTCCACACTTTAACCACGTGTCTCTTTTCCACCTCCACCGATGCACATCTGAGCTTGTGACTGCCCGAATGTACAAGTTTCTAATCAAATATTCGGTCTTACATTGACATATTGGGTATGTGTTGCATTCCCCGGTGGAATTCGGCATTCTCCCATTTTCAGGCCTTGCACGGTAACATATATTTGCTTTTCGCTGTTAAAATGCCATCGATAATACTAAAATTGTAGATTAAGGAATTAAATCCCACGCAAAAAAAAACACACACAGATACTTTTTAGTTAAGTAAATCTAATTTCCGCGAACAGATTTTACTTTCACAATTGATTAGTGTTGACAGTAGCAAAAGTTTTCTTATCAAAGCTATATTGCAAAAGAGTTTCGATTGCAGCTGCTCATGTTTCTATTAGATTGGCTTTAATAAATAGCAAGCACGAAATTATCATAAAGAAGTAAAATATAATAAAAAATATTTTAAAAATTTATCCTTGCAAAAAGAAATGATTGAATAAATAAAATGCCGCTTTCTTCCTCAAGCGTTCAATAATCTTTTTATCAAGAAAAATAAGTGGTAAGTGATCTTTGCAATCGCTGGATACTCAAAAAAATTCACCATTAAAAAAAATGTAAATATTTTTAAAAGCTATAATAAATTGGGCAATTTTGAAAATTTATTATTTCAAAAAAATTTTTGAATAAATAAAGTACTGCTTTCTTTTTGAAAGGTTCAGTAAGATTTAAATCAGGGAAACCGAATCGAAAGGGCCCGTGATTCGTTGCATTATGCTGTTGCTCTAGCTTTGTTTAATACTAATATTCTAATTTTCCGTAGCGTTTCTAACAACAGTGGATCAAAAAAGTGAACGAAGAACAATCCGTAAGATTTTTCATTCATCCCCTTGATTTCGTAGTCAACTAAAAAGCAGTCGTCGAAATGGTACACTTGATTTATTTGTTGCCGCAGCGAAATGTAGTCCAGATGGAAGGTTCCCAATGTAGTACAAATTACAGTCAGAATGGACAACAACAAAAGCAGATACCCGACATTCTGCCGGCTTAATGCTTGTCAACCGACACAAATTCAAAAGAATTTCGGAATTGGGTTCTCGATTTTTTCATTATAAATTAAACATGAGTTTTAAACTATCGAATTCTTTGATATTTATCTCTCCATATCCCCCTTCCAAAGCGATTCATTTCTTGTTGACAAGCGCTCATCAGTGTCCCTAGTGACTATTTGAACTTCCTAAAAACACTCAGTGACCGCTTGGGGAAGCTTTCTCCTCCTCTATTACAGTGTTGCCATCCCTAGGAGACATTTCGCTCAGTGAAGCAGTCCTGGAATGATCTTTCTGTATTTTGAAAGTAACTGTGTATGTGAACAAAATTTGGTTTAAAGCACTAACATTCGACATTTTCTGTAATAAAAATATTTTTCACCTTGACATGCTCCAAAAAACCCCACTTGATCGGTCGTCTCCAAACGAAAGATGAAGCGATTTATCTCCTTTGCTGCAAATCATTATTTCAGTGCCGAGCAGCTGGTTTTGATTTCTAGGGGTATTTTTTATTATTATTTTTACATTGCAGCAAAATCCCGAATATCACTGTTTCTGGCATCATTTATTCATCTGATATTTTTCTCTTCATGAATATGAATTAAATAACTTTACAATGTGGAGTAAATCTCAAAAAAATAGGGTATGAAATGCAAGTTCTCTCCAAGAATCTGAATATCACACGTGCGTAGCGTCATTAAAAGTCCTTATTTCTTATGGTTCTTAAAGAGGGGGCTTCAAAAGGGTTTATTCTTTTTCTAGGTGCTTAAATTTTCTTTCTGATAAAAAAAAATCCCTTGCAAGAACTGGTCGATAACAGGTTGTATTTTTTGTGCGGTGTCGGACCTTTTAAAAGGATTTCAATAAGGCAGGAGTTCAGCAGAAAAGTTTGTATCTCAGTTTTTGGAAGTACTGGTAGAATGGGGGAAATTTATCATTTTCATTCATTTCAGTCTACATCGCCTTTCCTCTTCACCTTCTTTCGCCTCCTTTTACTTGTTTAGATAGAAATAAAGAAAATTTTCTTTTTAGAGATAATTTTATATATTCTCTAAAACCGCTAGTATTGGATTTTAACATTGTCGGTGAATCGGTGTTTATTTACATGTTTGTTGAGCACAACATGATTTAGTGACTCGCGTTAGAGAATTATTGAAACATTTTTACTTGAATTAATTTTCATGCAAAAGTTTAGAATTTTTTTAAATACATGACGGAAAATGTGTATTTCCTTTTGAACTTCCAACATCGAATACTCTGAATAATTCTAGATTTCCAAAAATGAAAGTAATGCAAAATGTTTATGGTGTAGTTACTAGTAGGTCATTTGTTACTTCTGACAAAAAATATCAAAACTAAATGAATGCCAATAAAATTCTTTGTTTTTTCGTCTATAAACTATTTAAAGAGAAAAAAATGTAATCGCCAAAAAATTCGAGATTTTGCCCAATCTTTTTGCTTCCAAATAAAATATTTTTGTCTGCATGTGAGCATGATAATACAAGAAGCTTTGAGCTGGAATTTGTTAACAACAAATTTTCAAATTTTTATCGAATTTTGGATAAAATCCATATCATTAAAGAGTTTTTTTAGCAGTGTATCCGAGTATAAGTGAATGCGATTAATTCAAAACGCAAAACGCGACATCGGTCAAATTTGGCACACAGTTTTAGCATCTAAACTGTACATTCATATGGAAATTTTGAACCAAATCCATTCGCGCATTGACCATGTGTCCGTTTTATGTTCGCATGCACATAAACACTGTAATAAAAAAATGCCACAACTTAGTTAAATGAAATTTAGTGAGTAATCATTTTTCTAAAATTTTAGCTGTATTGCATATTTTGGATTCCATTGACCGACCAAAAATTTCCGAGTACACTCGTTTTTTATTTTTATTGTTATTATTAAACGGAGCCTCTGAAAATTAGGATCTGTATACTCTTGTCTTGCCCAAGGCCCCGACTTTTTATACCTCAGGGTAACTTTCTTAGGAAATACGCAATGAAATATTGGAGTGGCATTTTCAGCTGGTTTCACATGTGTTATGGAGCATATTAAGCCATTTCTTTTCAAATGTATCAGAGTGATGATCCCCTTTCGGCTTTTCAGATATCTGATATATTCAGAAATTAATAAAATGATGCACGTATTCTTTTTTAAAAAGTTTTGAAAGAAAATGGCTCAGTTGAAATTATTTTTTCAGTAAATTGCGAATGCCAATATAATTTTTCCAAAAGTGCAGAGTTGATAAATTGAGTGTGGGTATAAGAGGGAACAAATTATTACAACTGTTACATTTCATAAAAGAGATATACAATAAAGTTATATGTTTTTAAAGCGTGGTGACTATCAATAGCTTATTTTTAAAAAAAATAAAAAAAAAAACGTTGCCATACATAAGGAATGAATTTTGCATCGGTTCGACATTGTTTTGACAGGGAAGAAGTGAGTGTGAAAAAAAGAAACCTATTCTGTATTGTACCTTCATCAAAAAGGATAAAAGGATGCTCTTCTTATAGAGTTGATAGATTTCTTGGTCGAATTATCTTTATTGGATTTCGATAATTTTTAAATCAGGAAACTAAGATTGGATTAGCTATTTTTATCCTTTATTTGAAAATCATAAATTAAAAGAAAAAAAACTGTGGAGAGTTTTGAATATTTCACAAACTCGTGAACAAGCATCTGCTGAAAGATGATTCAACATTAATAAAAATATTCAAGTGGGGAATTTTAATAAAAATATCATGTTCCACAGCTCTGTATCTCAATCTCCTATTCGATAAAATTAGAATGATTGTATTCGAGATTTATTTACTCTTTATTTCTCTCGAAGAATTGGAATATCAATAAAGAAGCAGCATAATCTTCTTTTTACGACGAACTGTATTGCAATTAAATATTTTAAGATATGCAATGAAAGTCTTTAAAATAGGATTTTTAAAATAAAATTTACATGAAAAATCATTTTAAATAGCTTAGTTTCAATATTGGTTTAAAAAAAATATTTGATTATTTCTGAAAATACTCTATGTTTATATTTGTATAAAATTGGAAACTTAATTAATAAGTTAGTTAATTTATTTCAGGCTGAATATGGATGAGATACAAATGCAAAATATTAAAAAGGAAGATCAAATGGTTGTTTGTGGACACTACTAAATAATTTTTCTTACATTACAAGAAAAAACTGTATCAATAATTTATTATTAATTATAACAATTTTATAATTTAAAAATATCTGAACCTATTATTTACATTGTGGTAAACTTTTTTTTTTTGCATAATTTTTCCCTTTTTCACTATTTTATCTAAAATTATTTTTAATTTTCATTTGTAAATTCTTTATACACGATATATCCAACTCAACTTCTCTGGGAGTGATTTGCCGTTATGCGTTTTGCTATTCGAAACTGTGAACATTTGCTACTTCTATAAAAATTAAATTAAAAACTGTAAAAAAAAAAAAAAAATGTTATTTTGACAATTTGGGGGGGGGATGGGTCCTGAGATTTGTATTTCCCTAGACACTCTTAGAACGCTTAACTCCACCCTATTTTTCCAAACATCTTTATATGTTTTGCGGATGGATCCCTCAATTGCAGAGGATCGGCAGAAGAGGTCCGTCACTAGACTGACGGCGCCATCTGCAGTTAGGTTTGTTGCGTTAAAAGTTTTCCTGTTCTGTGTCGGAGAAGACGAATTTCTCAGCCTCTAATGGACTGAATTGGCATGGATGTCAAGGATGATACAAAATCCTTTACATCTTCTAGATAATGGTACCTTTCCTTGACTCATGTCTTCTTCAGACATAACATTTTTTCCTGTGAAGATCTTCGTTTCAAATAAAATTTACGTTTTAAACTTCACCACATAGGCACCGATTTCAGAAGCACACCAAAATGTACGATCTACTTGATTGCTACTTTAAAGAATTCATACAACGTGTTTGTTCATTTTCCTCTGCAAATGCTAGTACGTAATTCGAAACTTGAGGTATTCTTATTAGAGCATGATATTGTGCCATATTTCGACGATGCAATTGAATATTTTAAATCCACGAAGATATTGTAACAATATCTTGCACTCATCGAGACGCAGTTGCGAAGTTATGTTCATATCCTTTGAAAATCGCACTTAAGAAATTCGGTGGTTTCAGAATAGGCAAAAATTCATATGTTAAAATGGTTAAAAGTTCAAACATTCCCAGACAAAGGGAACTGAATACCTGATTCTCAAAATTTAAAATCCAAAATTCTTACGTGTAGCCATAAATCCGACGAGTGTGGGCGACTCCTCACCAGTGGACGGTTTTAGTGAGCAGATGAAGGGGAGAGGAGTTCCACAGCAAAGGTATGTGCAATTCCTTACAACAACAGCTGAAATAAAGTTATTTGCATGAAGACCAACATTTTAAAAACTTAAGGAAAAATATACAGGTTTTTCTTATTTTATTACAACTTTAAAAATAATAAAAATTCTTAAGGAAAAATTAATTTATGATTCTTTAAAGAAAAATTAATTTATGATTCTTTAAGGAAAAATTAATTTATGATTCTTTAAGGAAAAATTAAGAGCTAAATTAAATAATTATTAAATTTCTGAAATTACAATACATATCAAAAGGAAATCTGTGATTTTTTAAATTTAACATCACAATACAAAGTTGGATTGAGCACATATTTCATAATTTTTTTTCCAGATGTCTTTTTATTGAAGCAAATAACATTAAGAGGACTGTTCCAAATGGAAATATCTCTAAAGGTTTATAAATAAGTTTCGAGCTGTTATTAGAATGTAACGTAACAAAATCAATATTTTAAACATTCTGGTGAGAAATTCTTTGAAAAAAACGTTCTTCCGTTAAATTTCAAAACTTTAAACTTGCTACGAAGAAATGGTGAAGGGAAAACTGATCATCTCCTCTTCATTGGTCATATCATTGGCGGATATCAATAAAACATCCTTATAAATTCTTTTCTGCATGAATTCAGTGTAAAAACGTTGCACTCATTGCTTTGGTAAGTCACAGTCAAATTAATGTCTGCTTGAAAAAGCTATTAAGACTGAGGTAAAAACTCTCAGCATACAAGTACCAAAATAATTGTATTTCTGATTCAGCAGTTTTTACTGTCTTGTGAGTAAAATCTTTGCATATTCGCTCAAGGTCGCAATGCAGTGTAAGTTTAATGTGGAGCACTCCTTTTTCAATGAACAAA
Source organism: Argiope aurantia (assembly GCA_026543865.1). Taxonomy (NCBI): domain Eukaryota; kingdom Metazoa; phylum Arthropoda; class Arachnida; order Araneae; family Araneidae; genus Argiope; species Argiope aurantia. Next base: position 383,386 of record JAPMOR010028638.1, read on the forward strand.
TAAGGGAAGGGGATCCTTTAAAAGGTATCAATGAGCTGTAGTGAAGTGTCCCGATGGAAAAGTGAAAATTATTTCAACAAAGCTCGAATTTCGCTAGTAGCCGAGCTCAACGGTTCCGAACCTTTAAGTCAAAGTCCATCTCATTACTTTTCAAAAGTCTCTGAAGGACGAAACACTTTATTAACTAACGAATAACTAACTCAATAGTAATAATAATTAACTCACTCCAATTATTTATTACCTTGAATGATGAAGCAGAAACAAAAAAGAAACGCGGGAAGCAAGGAAGAACACAATGGGATTCTTTTTGTTTATTTTTTTCTTCTGCCTATTACTCGTATGTTCTTTTCTTTTTGTTTTAATAATTGGTTGTGAGAGGTCTTATAGTTTATATAATGTTATTGTATTTTTCGCTTAAATTGGAGATTGTATTTCTTTTGTAATTTATTATTTCATTTTTGTTTCATTTCTGTAAAATATGGTGTATCTCTTAGGCCTTAATTTCAGGGGATGATTTTCGAGTCACGAGGGGTCAATATTGTTGAACTAAAATTCAGACCTCTCATAGAAAAAAATCCCTTTTTTTGAATCCCTGCCTGAGGGTGACCCTTGACAAAGTCTTCACGCCGGATTCTTTTTTTTTTTTTTTTTATTCTGGTTTAACTTTTTATTTTGGTTTAATTTTCATTCTTTTTTTTCCTTTTTATTTGTATTTACTTAGTATTTATTATTAATTAGGTTAGTTTCATGTGTGTTTTAATAGTGGCTGCATTAGCGCTCTCTAAATACAATGACGCTTTTTTAGTTTTACTCAGAAATAATTTTAATGTTAGATTGTTTCAGAAATAGGTTTTAATTTGGATTTTCATAACGCTTATATTTTTTTTATTATTTCTTATATATATATATATATATATATACAGTCGCTCCAAGCTAAACTATTACAATTATAAATACAAACAACAAAAATTATAAATTAATTCAATTTAATCAGAAATTATGTCAAAAACAAAATAAAACAAAAAATAATGCGCAACTCAAACTCGGACGGATAAGAAGATTTTGAAAACTAGTTAATATTTCAAATGAATTATTATTTTGTATATAAATCCTTGTTTTTTATAACCATTTTAAGACGTTTAGGCATAGATTACACAATTTTCTCAAAAATTAAGTTGAATATTTTCTCTTTCCTGTAATATTTTTTCTTTCCTTTCAATTCATCTTTACAGGAAATGGGGGGTTCCCGGACTTTTTACTCAAAGTATTCCAATAAATTCTCGAGGGAATTTATATCAGGGCTTTGGGGTGGAGTGTCCATGAGGTGAGGACAATTGTATATAAGCCAGGAAAGCACTCTATAATTTTTATGACTCCAGATCATTGTCCGGATAAAATCGCCGGTTATTGTCAGGAGAAAGTTTCAGTACACATTATTTTACATTTTTCTTTAAAATGAAGAGATATGAATTCTGATCCATTCTCCCTTCAATAAAATGCAGGGTTCCTGAGACAATAACTGAAAACGAGCCCCTGATCCATCTACATGCTTCACAATCGCTGTCATATTTTTCATGCAAAATTCCTCTTTCGGTTTTCTCCAAACGTAATGCTTGCCATTGGATCCAAAAATGTCGAATTTGCTCTTTGCTGTAAATAAGACATTTTTCCAAAAAGAAAAAACTTGTTTTCAGTTCCTTGAGAATTTAAGTCGTAGATTTCGCTTCCTTATGAATGGCTTTCGTCTGGTTTTCCATCCATTGAGATCTGAGTTCTGCAGCACATTTTTTGATTGCTGACATTTTTTCCTTAATTCCTTTACAGCAATAATAGATAGGTTTGGTGCTCTAAGTAACACTTAGACTTTTCTGATTAAATATCGATCATCTGTTTCTTTGAAAATCTTCTGCTTATTTTCCACTTTATTGAAGCATTTTATGATATTATTAACAGCTGAATGACTTCAGTGGACAATCTCTGATATTTCTGGCACATATTTTCCATTTTCAGCATGCTTAATGACCAATTTTCTTAACTCAATGCTCGGCTCTTTTTCCTTGACATTTTAATTAAATTAATTTTTTATTTCACAGTAAATGAAAATGACCCAATTAAGAAATTCCCCCGAGCTATTATAACGTTAACCATAAAGGTGGCGGTCAGCACTGCAATTATTTGGTGATTAATTGATAAAATTATTTGGTGATAAAATTACTGTTATCTGGAACACAATAGTGAAAACATTCAAAAAATTAGGAAATACATTTTTGGTCTCAGAAATAATAAAATTAAATGGTTATTAAATAATAAATTCGGGGAATTAGAGTTTAAAAATTCGTACACAAAAAATATTATTCTAGATATAATTAAATTTAAGCTTAACATTGGAAAAAACGATTTACTTTTTAATAATAAAAATAATGTTTACAAAGAATTCTGTGTGATTAAATTCTTGGATATTTACTTCGAATATCTAAAATTGCCCAAAATTGTACATATCGGATCTGTGATAGTTTTTAATATCCGATCTGTGATTGTTAATTCTTAAATTAAGCTCGGTGCTAGTTTGGCCAATATATTTTAAATTAAATTCTGAACAATTAAAAAGATAAATCAAGTTTTTGTTTTTACAGAATATTTGTAATTTTAAGTTATTATTATTGATCTGTACCCTATCTGCCAATGGACATGTCTTACACTTCCCGTTACCACAAATTTTATATTTTTTGTATTTTTAAGATTTTTTAAACAAAACGATTGTGTCAGTAATTTTTTCCCCGTGAATGCTCCTGACACAAAGCTATCCACAGTGCCCCTTGGTATCTTGACGAACGAAAAAATCTTGATTTCTATTGGTAATGATTTGGATGTTTTTATTGCCAAATTATCTAGAAAATACCATTGGCCTGCGGAAGGTTTCAGAGAATGGAAGGTGAGAATTTTAAGGAAAATAAAAATAAAAATGAATTTTGATTTTGACAGATCTAAAGAACGTGGGATTTATTTTAGTAAAACATTGAAAAACGAAATAAAAAATTTAAAAGAAAAATTTGTTATTACAGTAATAGATAAATCAGCAAATAATTTCTGTTTAATTTGTAAATATCATTATAAAGAAATTTTAATTAATGAATATAACTCTAACGCAACTTATTTGTTAAAGAACACCTGGAAAAAGGAATTAGATAAAAGAATGCTAGCATTCGCAAAAAAAACCAAAACTAAGACTTGCTCTCTTAACTATCCTTATTTATTCCCAACAGTCAAATTTCATAAAAATCCATTAAAATTCAGATTTGTGACCTGTAGCACTGGCAGTTATAATTACTATACGGGTAAGCATTTCTTTAAATACTTAAAAATTATCCTGGACAAAATTAAAGATGAAGAACACTTTATTATTTCTAGTAACAAAGAAATTCTGGATTTTCTTAAAGATAACAACATTAATAAACTTAATACTTTTGATTTCGAAAATTTGTACACTAATCTACCTCATGAAAAATTAATAAAAGTCTGCACTTTTGTCTATGACGAATATTTAAATGAAGATATCATTCCTAAAAATAACTGGCTGGAGTTATGTAATTTTAATATTACTGAAAATTACGTTTTTAATGGTATTAACTTTTATAAACAGGTTAAGGGCATTCCAATGGGAACGGCTTTCTCTAGTGCTTTGGCTAACATTTTTCTACATTACTATGAGAAAAAAATAATTAAATATAATTTGATAAACGGGTGGAGATATATTGATGACCTACTTCTGATTGACTTCGACAATACTAATATTGTAACTAATTGCTATCCAAAAGATTTAATTCTAACAGAAACGAATAAAAATCAACTTGAAGCTACCTTTCTGGATTTAAAAATCGAAATTGATAATGATAAAACAATAGTTGGTATATACGATAAAAGGGACGAATTCAACTTTAAAATAACAAAACTATGTAACTACCATTCCAATCTAAACTCTAAAATCTTCAAAAATCTAATTTTCTCACAAGTTAACAGGATCAAAAAGGTTTGCAATAATAAAAACTCCTATATTGAAGCATCAAACCACCTCATTAATAATTTAATTAAAAATGAATTTCCCAAAAATTACTGTAATGTCAATTTTTTAATTAAACAAGGTATGGTTTGGGATTAATCCTTTGGCTTAAATAAAAAATAGAACTTTCCTTGCTTATTTTATCACTCAATAGGTGGCACTGCGAGCTTACAATTTTTACCTAAATTGCCGTTAGCTTTGTTTTTAATGGGCGGGAATCACAATCGATAGCTTGGGATTTTCTGGACTGTTGGAAGGTATGTTTGCCTTTTCATTATGTTTTTTGCCTTTTTGTTATTTCTTGTGTGTTTAATTTGTCTGTTTATGGTATTTTGGTTTTTGTTATTGTATTTTTACTTATTAGTGGTTTTTCTTCTAATTGGTTGTTGTGTATTTTCCTTTCTGTTAAAATGGTATATCTTTTAGGCCTAATTTCAGGGGATTTTCGGGTCACGAAGGAATCATTATTAGACGTTATGTCTGAATTTCCTTAACAGAAAAAATCCCTTTTTTGAATCCCTGCCTAAGGGTGACCCTTGAAAAAGTCTTCAGGCCGGATTCTTCCTTTTTTAATCTTTTTTTAATATTTTTTTGGTTTATTTGTTTTTCCATTTAACTTGATTTTTATACTTTTGTATCAGTTCATCTGTGTTTTAGAAGTAGCTGCATTTGCGCTCTCTAAATACTATGAAGTTTTTACCTGTTCCATTTTTGGTTTTGTTTTAATAGATTATAATTTTTGTTGCGATTTTGAAATTGTTTTGCTTTCGTTTTCATTTTAGTTTAGTTTTCAAACTATTTCTTACTTTAGATAGGTTATATATATATATATATATATGAATAACACTGCAAACATTAAAAAATGTATTGAAATTAGTCTTTTTTTACTTTATTTTTTTAAATCTTTTCTTATAGCCTATCTTTTAGTAACACATTTCTTCTCTTCAATGGTAGGATTTCGAGTCAAATAGAGAGCAGATCTAAAATTTATAAGCATTGATAATGCACCATATTTTATTCTATCCTAATTAGTTCCAAATTCACAGAATCAAAGGAATGCATGATTTTTTAAAAAAATGATTTTCAACGCAGTTTATCTAGTAGCTCATTTTCTTTAACGTTCACAGTATTTTCTTTTCGTAGTCTTCATTCACAAATAAGTAAGAATCCGAGATATTTTAGAGCAAAAATAAAATGTCCTGAAAAATAAAGGAAATAAAAGAAAAGTTTATTTCACACTTAGAAATAACTTAGAGCGCATATATAGAGCGTTCAAAAATTCATTGAAAGGAGGAAACGGTTTTGTAAAAAATTGTTGCATGATGAGAGAGACACAGCAAAGCGGCCGTCACTTCCAGGAGCCGCTTTCCTTGGCACATCATTTTGCACCCAAATCATAAAGTAAAATTACCCGTTGGAACGGCAGTTCGAGCTATTCTAACGGCAGCAATGGTCGCAAGTTCCATTTTAATGAAATCCATTCTTTTCGTCTACTTAGTTTTTAACCTATGATTAAGATGAAGGCGAACTGGCACAATACAGAAAATAAGATTGATAGTAATAAACTTTTTTTCCCTCCGCAAAGATAAAAGTGAACTTCGTCCCCTGCCGAGATGAGAAATTCAAGATGAAGCCACAAAGAGAGTCCCTGAAATCGACGTGCGTGCACCAGCACGAAGAAGGAGTGCTTCAGTAGCTGGAAATGTAGCTTGATTATTGGTAAACGAAATCATTAATCATTACTTCAACAGTCTGTGGGGAGATATTGAAAGCTTCAAGCCAATGCATTTTATCGTTTTTTCACAAAACGTAGAGATCTTCCCTTGAAGCAGTTTTTCTTTAAATGAGTCTTAATATTCACTGTGTCGAAAATGACAATTAAATACAGATATCAGTTTTAATAGGTACCTTGCCTTTCAAAAATAAAAAAATCCCCCAGAAGCAACCAACTCATATGGATAACCGATTTTGCTTGGTGTCCGCTTTAGAAAGATTTCACTGTAGCAGGAAACGCGGGTGCTCAAGCTAAGCTATTGTAAAGGAGATTTGGCCTACTTCTAAAAGGGGCAACATACCAGTGGGTGAATTATCTGACGAATTTTTAATGTATGTGTTTTAAAAAAGGTGAAAAGAATAGAGACAATTTGGAACAGAGCAGAGTTATCCCGGAAACAATGTCCTGCGTCCCTCCTCCACTGATCCTGGACCCAAAAAGGAGAATCTTGGAAGGTAGCCAGATGCTGGGGGGGGGGGAGTATTCCAGGAGTTTTGAAAAATGGGACACGGTTCTAACTGCATTTCAGGAGGCTTATCCAATTTTTTTACTTTCTTTTTACAAAAACAGATTGTACAAATTAAAAAAACGGAAACAGTTCCTAAAGTAGATTTACGTGTAGTGGTGGATTTAAACATTGAGTAAACTACGTCTATAAGGCCTCTTTTATAATAAGTTGGTCAATTTATTTTCATATTTCAGCATTTTTTTTTTTTTTTGACTTTACAACATAATAATGAATTTTCTTTCGATTGAGTTTCTATTTTAGCAACTTTGTCAGATTGTGTAAGTCTTTATTTATTTATTATGACTCATAACTGCACAGCAGCTCGGGTTGTGCATACTATTATTATTTATGCAGATGCTCAGTCTTTCATAAATAAATACGTAATACTAAGTGAAGGTAATGAAGCAGATCCGAGCCTGCCCATTTATAATTGCCAAAGTGCTGGTATTGTTTAGATATTTTATAATTCACAAAGTTTGTATTTCTTACGAATTTATTTATTTCAGCAATTAATGAATAAATTCATTTTGGACTAATAATATATATTCAAATTAGTTGGAATCGACTGTCAACAGGTGTGAATTTTCGACTCGCTACCCGAGGAAATACGCAATTGTCTCCGTGTTGATGCTGCAGTGCATTTCTCGCTTGAGTGGTCGCTTTTCAAACTCTGGAGCCGGGGGTGGGAGACAGAGAATTGTCCGAAGCTGTCGCAAATTTTTACAGAACAACAGAAAAAAAAAGCTGAGCGCCTCGTATTTGAATTTATTACTGAATAGGGAGGTTCGATGGTGCATTTTGGAAATGAATTTCTTCTGTTTGACCGAATGGGTACAAAACTCGACAATTTTGACATGAAAATCGCAAACTAAAACTCATTGTTCTCGCTTTCGATTTCCCACGCACACGAAGAAGCCAATTGGCAGGCAGTCGGTCCTTTATTTCTTCAGAATGTAATACGTATGCGAAATTCTGTTGACAAAATCATATTGAACATTTCACCCATTTAGCCAGCAACGTTTTTCAGTTATCGGGCTTTCATGCATACGAATGCGCAAACTCTCTTCCTGTTAGCGGATTTCTTCTACAATTGGCCCTGCTATTGGACATAAAGTACGGCTATCACATTAATTCTTTTAGTTCCTTTCATTTTTCAGTTACTTTAATCACAAACTAGAACCGACATAATTCTAAAAATGGCATTTTTTTTCCGGTCAAAAAATTGGAATGGAATGAATTGCTATAAAAAATAAGCACTGCTTAATAAAAGACATGAGAAATTGGTTGCAAAATAAAGACGTTTAAAAAAGTATAAAACTTCGTAAAATTTATAAAAATCGTTATTATCTGAAAGAGATCGGGGTTGATTTAAGTTCTTAAAATTTGACCAGACCGATCAAGCAGTGGGGAAGATGATGTAATACAAGAATTATAGTACATGAGAATAATGTTTCACCCACTACAATAAGAAACTCTTTCTGATTTTGTAAGATAAAATTTTGGTAAAAATATCAAGAGTAAACAAATAGCGGAGAAATAAAAATTTGTTTCGCTAATACAGATAAATGAGGGCGAACCGAATTTTAGATGAATTCTGCCAGCAATCCACTTTAGGTTATGTTTGACAATTGCTTTCGTTGAAATATATCCAAGGCCGATCATGACAGTGAAGCTGAATTAATCAGAAAATCAGTCATGGAAACATGTCAAACTTCCTACAGAACTTAAGACTTAGACCTAATGTTCTAAGCTAAAAGTAAGTATTTTTTTATCGTGCTCGACGGAAGATAATATTTAAAAAAGCATTAAGGATGCTTTATCCATAAATAATGATTGGAGCGTACATTCTTTAAACATTTTCTTTTCGAACTTCAAACGTTTTTTATTGGTTAGGATGGAATTTCGTAATCGATTATCGACTCACTTTATATTGTACTAGTTATAAATAGTTATATTATTAATGTCAAAACTCTTAATCATCTTTAAATATGTTAATTTAACTAAATATTGATTTCGTAGAGATGATATCATCTAATTGCTTATGATTATTAATACTGAAATCTTTACTGATGATAAAGATGAATGTGCGTGTGTGCGTGCGTGCGTGTGTGTGTGTGTGTGTGTGTGTGTGTGTGTGTGTGTGTGTGTGTGTGTGTGTGTGTGTGTGTGTGTGTGTGTGTGTAACAAATGGAAATGAATTAAGCGCATTTCCATTATCGCTTCAAATACGCGGTCTCCTATCGAAGTTTTACGTTACCCCTAGGGACAGTTCATACAATGCTTGCTCTATCGCTGCTTTAAGTTCCCTGGTCGTAAAATATTGTCTTCTAGTTTCATATGGTTTTAGTGCTAGATGTCCTCCACGATCTTTTGGATAATTAGTTTTTAAGTTTTAAATCCAAAATTTTAATGAACTCTTTCGAAATATCTGTACTTCCAGGAATTTCATCAAATTAGAAAAAAACATGCTGAAAAATTATCCCAAACTAATATAAGTCGGAAGAGCAGACGATAAGTACTTTTAAAAAAACATAAAAAAACAATCGTCTACAGAGAAAAATATGTAACTAATAATTTTTCTAAGTACAGTTAAACCATGATTATAGTTCGGAGGCCGCTTTCGCCAGCTGTCACATATGCGAGATGCATATCCGCTGGCTCTTGATGCTGAAAGCGATTCGCTAGTAAGTCAGCTCGTACGCCCATGACAGCGTGAGCTGTACACTGGTTGAGCACACAATGCGCTCTCTACATATATACAGGCATACATTTGCGGACATACTTCTCTATATGAAATTGATTTCTTAGCGTATTCCCTACCTCCCCACGAAATGTGAAAGATAAGTTTTGAATCTCCCTGTATATTCTAAATTTAAGGATTTCTTGTAGATATCTCACCAAATAGATTTTGCTGTACATACGCTTAGACGAAGATGTCTGTAAATGAAGAAAGAATTTAATATATTATTTTGATGTTATGTATTTCTCCTAAATCCAAGACGGACCAGTGAGTGAAGAATATTTTACTTTCTTACTTTTAAAGTAAATCCTACAGTAATAAAATATAAACCGAAACATCGGGTAATCAAACAGCCATTCGATTTTTCTAATTTCCATTACAGTTTTGTTTTTAACTGTAACGGAAGATAAGGCACATTTACTCTCCTGCAATGTCTTGTCAAAGCATAGATGGAAAATGACACAAAAATGGCGATTAGAGCTGACATTCACAGTGCATCAGTTCCGGTTAAAAAATATTTTAGATAAATCGAGTCTGACCCGTGGGAGTAAGTTTACGTTTGGTTCTTGCTTGAGAATAGCATCTACAAAACAAATGGATCTTTTAATAATATCTACCCACTTTTTGGCCGGCAGAGAGCAAGAAATATTAATACCGCCTTATAATGAGCAAATAACTTTATACCATGAAAATGATGCTATGCTCAAAGGGCAGTTCTCATGCTTTTGCGATTTTTTTGTGTCTAGGAGTTCCTCACAGGCCTCTCCATGCTAACCCGAGGCCCGACAGTTGACAAGCTGAAATGGACCTTCCGACTGTACGACCTGAATGGCGACGGCCGCATCGACCGCGAGGAGATGCGGGAGATCATCTCCTCCATCTACCTGATGCTGGGCCGGCACACGGAGCCCAGTGTGGAGCACGACACGCCCGCCCAGCATGCTGACAAAGTTTTCGAGGTCAGTGCTTGTAATTTATTCCGCTGAACCATTCTTTATTACTAGAAGGGCTCAGACAAACAATACGGATATCTAGAAATATCACTTTCATACATACAGGCGGGAGTGTGCTGAAGGCCTAAAATCACCAGTCAAAGACCAATTGGAAATACGCTGCAGCTCTGAGGAAATGCTGAAGTGGCAGGCATTCAACACAATTGTTGCGTGGTGAACATCACGAAAGATTTCCAGACATTTAAACACTCTACCGTAATTAAACACTCTACCGCACACAAGAAGAATCCGCTTTCATATACAAAACAAATTTACATTCACCCGCTTGGCCTGCCATCAAAGTTTGTTGGAATCCTCCCGAAATCATTCTCATTTTTGTGTCATGTAACAGATTGAAGGACCATACTGTTTGATTTATGTTGCACAATGTTTTATTTATTTATTGCTATGGTTGAATTATTTCCGGTTTGTTCCCACTATGTCCTTCCGAAGTTCTACACCATGCTTAAGAAGGCCTGGCATGCAAGCGCAACAAAGCTACGTATTGTATCTGCGATCGAAATACCGGCAGAAGGGAGGCAAATAATTCTGAGGTTAATTCATTCAATGGATCCTGACTGCAATACATTTTCTTATCCAGATTCATTCATTCAGACAGTTACATCGAATAGCGGGGATCCCGACTAAAACAATAAGCACTAGACACAAATTAGGTCATTCATTCTAATTTCTTTTTAATGCTTTCATATGCAAAGAGAAAATATTGAAATCGTCAGAAAAGTTCGGACTCTAGATCTGGACTCAAAACGCTTTGAATACGCTTGAATACTCACTATTATTATATCCGTGAACCGGATAGCTAAAAAATACTTTCGGTTAGATAGATTCGGACTGCGTTCGAATATTGCGACTTCTTTAAAGAATTGTAGTATGTCTTTTTCTTTTAATGTTGCATACAAAAGTTGTATTTAAATAACCACTGAGAATGTATTTCCCTCGATTGTTTTCACTTTCGTTATATCATGAAGACTATTCAATATGTGTTCTCCTCCATGAGAGAATTTTACATGCATGATATGCAATCATGCATTTTTCGCTCTCCCATTCACAAATCCAGTCTATGAAGGATCTACGTCAAAAAAATGATCTGATGATTTCATCCTTCTAGTTTACATTTTTTGATTATCATTCAGGAATTTGAATTGGCTTCATCCAAAATTTGATTTTAAAAAATAGACACATTTAGTGCAAATCCCACATGGCAAATGTCACGTTTTTCTGAACTTCTTGCGTTATTCATAGGCAGACAAACATAAATACAAAATAATTTTTGTAATTAAAATTATTTATTATTATTTTTTAAATTTAAAAATGAGTATCTGCACAGATTAAAACTTTTAATTATATCAACATTTCGAAATGGTATTCTTTGTAGAATGCAAAGCTTTCTTATGTGAGAAAAAGCTTATTTTCATAAATATTTTACAACATTTCGGTGAGGACATTGATTTAGAATATTTGTGATAGCCTTCTTTGCATTGTATTAATATTCGATTAAACATTTTTTTTTTGTTATATTACATTCGGAGACCTTTCGTTTCATTCTTGTATGCGCTCAAAACTATTGCTTCTATTCGAGAAGCAGTTCGCCTCAGAGATCGAGACATTTGTGAGAAAAAAATGACAGAAAATGTGTCGAGCTTTAAACAGAATGTCTGCGAAGAGAAAATTGGTTTGGATCCATTTTTCCGTATGAAACAATGGACCGAAATGTTTCTTTATCACACACGTATGTTTTATTTCGGAGTGTGTATTGTCTGCCTCTTTGTATTGTAAAAAAAGATGTGGTTACAGTGAGCGGCTTCTGCTCTCGGTAAAGCAACCTTGTTTCTGCATAAACAGCAGCTGAGTTGAATTGCTTTTATCGTTTCTTTGCGCATCCACTTTCTTCTTAAATTTAATCTCATATTTTAGCCAAAGACTGAATGCGAAAAAAATGGGAGGAGGAACACTGACTATGAAGAAGAAAATAGGAATAATGATGGTCTATTCGAAACTGGGTCAACATCTGACTTTAGCAAATAATTTTGTTTATGATATCATAAAGAGCAATAAAAGCTCCAAATATTATGGGAGAAAAAAAAACATGAAGCGATGAGGTTGTTATTCCTGTGTCATCTGCTTGTCATATTTCACCGCTTATTTAAAATGCGTTGACTCGAAGCAAGTGAGGAAACATGGAGCCTTCATTGCGAAACCAACAGCGACAGAATTCGGGGAGTTTCAGACAAACAAACGGATATTGTGAATAGCCTAAGTGTTTAATTTCAGGCTCCTCCCAATCTGCTTCGTCAGTTTCGACTCTCCCTAAACACTGCCACCATGGGTGCCCGCGCCCAGATATCATTGGTGTTTGGGATTCAGAGCGTGGACTAAGTTGCACCAATAAGTTGATGGTAAATAATAACGGTTGTTCATTTTAAAACCAAAAATTACTTTTATCACTGCTTTATTAAACAGAAATAAAGGCTTAAATAAAATGTATTTTTAAAAAAACCTAAACGTAACATTAAAAAATATTTAAATGAAGTTCTTCGAACCATTATAGTATTCATAGTACTGCATACAATTTATTAATAACAATTATTTATTTTTAAATAATTATTTTAAAATCAGTAAATTTTACGCATAATTATTGTCTCTTTGTTTCTAAAAGTAATTCATTGCTTATATTAATTCTATTATGCATAATTTAATACAATATTCAAAATAATCGTTTACTCTTATTGTGCACTTTCAAGGCTCAGTTTTTCTTCTTTGAATTTATAAATAAATTGAATTTTCATTATGGTAATAGTCAAGCTTCATTATATGAATGAATTAACACTCAAACGAAATGTCCAAAGAGAAATATAAAAGAGAAGTAAAAAAAAATCTTTTGTTTGTTGTAATTCAATCAAAAGAAATAGCTATAGATCTCTTTTGATTGATGGTTCATGTTTGTTTTTCAGCGACTGGACCAAAACCAAGACGGTTACGTGACGTTTGATGAATTCTTGGAATGCTGTCAAAAGGTAAAGCCCTGCTGCGGCAGTTCTTACTTCACTTTTGCGTCGAAAATGTTGACTTATCGAAATGAAAAACTTGGTTTGAGTTCGCACCAGAAAAATCTTTCATTGCGACGCTTCATGAGATTCGGAACAACAAACAAGTTTAAGAAAGGTTCCATTTATCATTTATGTTTCACATTTCGGGATGATGGAAAAACATTTAAAACTCTGTTTCTACTGCCGATTGTGACGCAGTAATGGAAAGCAACAAATAAGTGAGAGCAAGAAATTCGACCGCAAGTTAGCTATCACTGGAATATTCTGGAAGCTGTTGTGTGTTTTGTAAAATTGAATGATTAGAATGTGGCTTGATTTTAAGATTATATCATGGTATTTACAACATATTTACAAATTCTTTGAAAAACGCTTACAATTCGTAAGACAAATGTTACAAAATATAATAAAAAGTCGTTAAAGAGTAAACATAAGTTGCCTGACACAAGAAAGCGATAATTAAACAAAAAAAGTTCGAAAACACTAAACGATACCCTCTCGATTAAACGCTATCCTCTCATTAATTAAAAGGAAGAAACGATAAATGAGTAGCGCCCTCTGCAAGTAACATCACTTCATAGAAACACAATCAGCTGAACCGTTTAATAGAAAGCGCTCGAAATTCATACTCAAAATAATTTTTTTTTTTAAATCTGTAAATTTTAAATGTTAACATTTGAGAAAGAATTTTATGCGGAAAATACGGTTTCAGTAATACAAAATACAATCGCCAGCCTGCAATTTGATCTATTCCCTTACAACTCGGAATGGCGGAGGGTTAGTATCTATACGTCAAGTGAAGATATTTTTCATTTTAGCATCCCTGTTTCTGTTTCAGGACGAGAACGTGATCTTGTCCATGCAGCTTTTGGACACGGTGCTCTGACGACCGACGGCTCGTCGCCCGGAAGACGCACAATCCACTTGCTCACAGTGTGCCTCGTGAAGAGAACAGACCGTTTCGAGCAGTTCCTTCCTCGAGAAAGGCGGCAGAACATTTTGAAGATCATCCTTTTACCTTTCGTCGCTTTCATCGCATCATTCCAATTTCTCCTGAAGTGATTCTGGAAGGGAGCAGAACAATGGTCACCGTCATGTTTTGTTTAAATAACTCGAGATCTAAGAAAAATAGAATGTCTAAATAATTTTATCTTCGATTAGATATTAACTGCAAACTGTGATAATAGAAGCAAACTATCCCAAGTTTGACAGCATATTATATCAATTTACACTTATAAGAAAAACTAATCCCTGTTTTAGATTTTAGTTGAAATAGCATTTAATGAATTCTCTGCTATCCTAAGATCTCTGACTTTGAATGTTCTTCCGTAAGTGAAACAAGTGTATTTATGTTCGTCATTGGTGCACTGACAACTTTCCAAAATCTGGATTCTTTCTGGAATGGCCAAAATATTTATATATATATTCTTTTCAGCACCAAACGAATTCACATCAGAAGACTGTGAAATTGCACTTTCCATGATTTTGTTATATTTTATACAAAAAGTTAACGCATTTCTATTGCTTACTGGTCAAAATTACCTTTTGAATGAGCAATATTATTTGTGAATTTGAAATTTTTAATGTCATGTTCACAAAAAAATGTAAGTATTGCGCTTTTATCGAACAGTTCTATAGCTGTAAAAGAGAATTTGATGATTTTTGAGGAAATTTTGATATTCCTTTGAATCCATGCATTTGAAAAGCTGTGAGTCCCAAAAACTTGATAAAAATTGAACACTTTGAATCGCGCAAGTATCACTGGAATCCAACCATATGAAACCATTTTGTGTCTGAAAAACGGACGATTAATGATTCATTAGTTTTTTTCTCTGATTCCATTCTTGAAACAGTTTCAGTACATTTAAGTAAACTGGATTATCTTCTTTTACTGTACACATTTTGCACTAGCCGCCTTTTATGACCAGCTTGTTCTAACATCCGTTGTGTTTAGTTTCAATTAAATATTTCGCGCACTTTGTGAAGTATTGAGAATCACACACACTCTTCGAGCACAGGGCCTTCCTAATAACATACTCATGTCATCTAATCCTCATTTTACTTTCCTATTCCTCGTTCAAAATGAGTTATTAATCCCATCACTGATTTAGTGAAACGCAATTTGCGTATATTATGCGAGCTCAGGCCACATTATTAAAACAGATAGATAAAAAAAATAAGAATAGCTTATATAATTATTCATCATACTCTCTTACGTAACTTTATATTATCTTTGTGAATTCCGCTTATGGATTCCATACTCACAAAATGAATGAAATAAAATCAAAAGGTAAAAATGCAGAATATGAAAATATAAGCATAAATTTCATTCTTTGGCTTTTGAGAAGGAAGACAATATTTTTTATCATCAAAAAGTATTAAAGCAAATTATATTAAAACTTTAAAAAAAATTATAAAAACTAATTTAGTTAAAAACTTAACTAAATTAATATACCTGAAGTATTTTTTTTTAATTTCCGAAGATGTAGAGCTTATTTATGTCTTACAGTATAATCTGAAATTATTGACGAAAATAACCAACATTTTGAATAATTTTTACCCCGATATTTTTACTTAATATTTTGCATCATATTTTCGTTTTAATTTATTATTTTAAAATTATTTTTTTTTTTTTGTCTTTGGTAATGTCTTTTATAAAAATATTTAAAAGGGGTTTTATTCTTTTGCACAAAAAAACTTTTAACCTGCTTGCCATGATACTTTTAACTCCAAAAAAGATTTTTCCCGCAGTTTGATGTTATGAACTTTTTTAAATTTATCTTTGATTCCAAAAATTGAATAAAGCGATTTTCATTTTATTTGATAAGTTCTCTGCAACGAAATGTTTTCTCACGCCAACTACGAAGTGAAACTTTATCTGATAATAGACTTACTTTTTGGTTTGTGTTCCACTATTCTTACACAATTATTATAATTCAGGTTCATTTTTTTTTACTCTTTCTTACCAAGAAATAGGAAAAAGAAAAAGTTATTAGTCTTCTCAGAATTTATTATTTGTAAAATTTTGACCGCTAGTTTTTTAAATAACATTTTGGCAAAACTTTCAAGTACAGTACAACCCTCACATTTAATTTTTTTTTCTATAAGTTACTCCCCAAATTTAATATTAGATTCACAATATAATTAAGAAATAATTTTTTTTCTTTTAATTCGAAAACAGACAGGAAGGGAAAAAAAAGGTAATTTTTTCATCCATTTAAATTTTTAATGAATTCGTATTTTTTAATTTTATCAAACTACAAGCACTTTTAAATAGTTACGCATTTCGTATCAATAATGTAACAGAATGAAAACAATATTCTGGTAGAATCAGCTGTGTCTCAAAAGTGGCTCGTCCAGAATGAAAATCAACTATCCAGATCTATTTCAAATGAAGCTTCCAAACGTTGCAAAAATGTTTGTAAGTAATTGTAGCTTTCAGGCGACAATATTTTATAAAGAAAGTAGAAACCTTGATAATATTTGGTCCCACTCAATTCATCAAATAGATAAAATCGTAAATCGTCAGCAGATCCAGGTTAATAATTTGTTTCATTTGAAAGCGAAAGCATTTATTTACCAAATTACTTTATGAGTTGTAAAAAAAATCAAGAAGATTGTTCTTATATTTACACCAAGATAAACTTTGTAGAAAGAAGAAAAAATTTCGACAACACTGTACTTTATTGATTTGTGCCTGTTTTCCTGCAGGCCGCTCGTCTTATATTTTCACTCTTCACACCCTCTGCTTTGATCACCAAGAATCGAATCTTCCAGCTTTGATTCTTCCGTCATTCCAATCAACATGCGATGTCACGAAGCTGCAACATGCCAGGTCTCTCGGATTGTCCTTACTCACGACGGTTCCAAATTTACACATGACGGAAATGAATGGCATTAGAAGGCATGGGTACTGAATTGCCAATTTATCCAAAATAGTGTTATCATATTTTAGATATAGTGAATGCTGAGTTCATCAGAAACTAATCTTAAAGCATTCAATTTAAAGTATCATTTCTTCCCAGTTGCATTTGCTTTCTACGAAGCGGGGCATCTTTCGAAGATGGAATCAAGAGTCGAAAACCGAGACATCTGGTCACTTTAGTACCCGTAGCTGTAGATATCATCCGCAACGCCGCTGCTGCTGCAGCCACCAGATTTCTTCTGTGGGTCCAATGCAGGCATCTTTACTCTTCGTCGGTCCAAGCTGGCTCGAAGGAAGGCGAGGAGTGTCTTCCTCCCTTTCCAAGAATAATGGCGTCTGTTTTTCAGAGCTTTTACTCGGAATGTCTCTAGAATACTTGGGAGAATCTATTTTAAAATATTTTATAGACAAACTCTCGGATGCTACTTTATCTATTTTCTTAGGTCAAACTTCAGTAGAGAGAAGACAATTTTCATACTCATTTTGAAGTAGGCAAACAAAACAGGCTTTCACTTCTTCTTAATAAGAGAAATAATAAATATTTTGAATTTAATATTATCTTCTTCATGACATGAAAGTATTTTAGAAGGAGAAATAGAATTGACAGGTGAGAAAAAGAAATGTTTTGCAGTGAAGATTAGGATGATTATTCGGATACCATAAAAATTTTCATTTCTACTTGCTCTGTTTTAATTTTGCATTTTGCATTTGTAGACGGATATTAGCAATCTATTATGCTATAGTGTGCAAATTCGGACATAAACTTTCAAACTTTCTGTTCAGCATCACGTTTCAAATCAATTGAATGATGAAAAAATAATAAAAAAAAGTTTCTTCTTTTGAAAGAAATTGTATTTTGAATACATAATAAAAACACTCTTGTGCACTATTTTTTCATTTCTTCTTTCGAACATTCCATTTTTCAAAGAAACTTCTTGAAAATATTCTTCTAGTTTCTTTTTATCAAGGACACTTAATTTTTCTTTTCGTCCTGGGTTGATCTGGGCCCACCAAGTTCATCCATTTTACTCTCCAACCCACCTTTCTTACCAGACAGAATTCTATTTATAGCATGTACCTGATTAAAGCATTTTAAAATATCCTTGTAAGATTTTATAATAATAGCATGGATCAACGTTCTGATATGTTTCTTTGGATGTTCCTTGATTTTTAAGTCATTTTATAATATGTTGAGCTTGCTGACATCACTTATTCTGTCTACCAAGTATTGATGCGAACTAATTGATGAATATCGTCAATGAAAATATAATTTCTCATTTATCAATCTTTGTAATCCCCTATCACATTTTTCTGTTCTACTTAAGAAACAGCAAAAGCTGTTTTTTACCACATTCCGATCAACAGGACGAAGGTGTACCACTTTAATAACCATCCGAGAACCAATAAAGTCTGTGTGATATTGCTCGTTGACCAATCAATTCGACAATTGCACCGTTCAGATTTGTCTTCCCTGATTTGGGAAAGCATTACTGCTTCATTGCGACTTTTAAGAACTCCGGAAGCACTAGATTTGCCAATGTCAGCGGCTGAGATACAGAACTAAATATTAATAAATAATTTCCCCCATTCGAAATGCAAGAATATCGATGCATGGCAGAACACCGAATATACCCGCGTGTTCCCTGAACTGCTGATTGATTTAAACTTCTAATCGCATACACTATTTTATTGTGGGCGCTTTGTGCGATTTCCATCCGCATAAGGATGGAGAAAACACCCGAGTCACTTTAAATTAATTAGTATGTGCATCCAAATGCAGAGTCACTTCTCGAAATTCTGTCTTGTGTTGCACGAACTTGGCTCGCCATTTCAACCTAAAGTATTAAAATCGAAGTAAAGGTAATCTTGCCTACTAAAATCCCTTTCTAATTCTCCCGGCCAGATGAAAATTCATCTAAAACCGTCAAACAGCAACCAAATTGGAATTTCGGAGAAAGAATTGTCTCATTCCAATTAATTTGCACACAATAGTATATACTTAGAATATAGCAGAAAAGAATGGTTATAACTTTAGACTGCGGTAATGGAACATGGCAACAGAGGCAATTTTCATAAAAGCGGTTAATGGAGAGATGCGAGAGTAAAACGGGAGGCTGTTTTAATCACTGATATCTGTAGAAATTAATTTGATATTTACATAATTTAATAAATACATACAGTGTCATCCACCACACGCAACTTTTATAAATGGTGCCTGATAATAGCCGTGGCGCAAGATTCGGAGTGCAACGCGCCATTGCAGCCTTATTCCAAAGTGTTCGGGGGGAGACTTGGAGTGCAACTCCCAAGCAAAGGAAGAAGGGAAATACCGAAAGAGATATTCATACCTATCGTCGTCAGAGGCTTAGCAAGTGAAAGTTGGCGCATGTTTCAATTTCCTCATCTTATTGGGATTTAAAAAGTTATAATTCGAGAAATTAAAATCCTTCATTGTCGCAATGTTTATACCCACCTGCCAAAGGAGGCATCAAGCAGTTTGCGCAACAAACCATTACAGTTCCGCATTAGGCACGACGTGTTCTATCACCCTCTAAAGTTCAGATCATCCCAGAGCACTCTTTATTTTCGTCCACCAATTTGTTTGTATAGTGGACCCTTTTGTTTTCTTTTGGTAAATATTCTCAAAACTTTAATAACTTCTTCGACATGAAATATAATTTTAAAAGGTTGATTTTACCCATTATTTACAGCTGACACATCGATTGAGCAAAAACACCTTTCTGCAAATTACAAAACATTTTTCATCTCATTTAAAACTTTTTAATTACCGAGTTTTTGCTTTTCGTTCCTTTTTCTAAGCGTTGTGCTCTCACATTCATTCCAAATCAATAAATTTTACTTCATCTTAATATCTAGAATTAAAAAGCAACATTTCCGATTTAGTGGAATCTGTAGTATTAAAGAAAGCATACTTGAATGTTATTCTTATTTATTGATTTAAAAGGCCGAAATTTGGGAACCAGCATCCATGTGTCCGGTGCTTGAAAAAAGAACAGAAAACGCATTTCGGTGGTCTGCTCACTCTCAACAAGGAGCATTAAAACGTAGTGAAAAAATTATGTAAAACATATAGTATATTTTCATATTTCTATATATAGCCGAACTGAATCAGACCTGACTTTACCTCTTGATGTTCCTCTTGTGTTCTAAAGTAGTTGCTTTATTCATATCATCACGATACTCTGTGTATGACCGCGGTGCTTCTGCGATGCACTCTACAGTGCATGGTACTTCTGTTTTTGAAATGTGAATCTATCCATAAATCGTTCTTTGCTATATTTGAGTAAGAAATAAAATGATAGTATATAATGGAGCGTGTTGCCTTCTTGCATGTCATTCAATCCTTTTTGGTTATGAGAAAGTCAAAGCAGCAACATTTAGAAAATATCATTCTATTTTAAAATTAGGTTGCAATAAACGTAAAGAATGAACAGGGAGATAAATGACACAAGACAAACCAGTCTCAGCATCATCGGACACTTAGATTATAAAAATGTGGGACACTCCTTCTTACCGTGTATTGAAATAAACAGCAGCATTTGGTACATACTATTTCGTTTTAAAGTACATAAACATTGATTCAAACCTTGAAATAGGAAATTACACACAAAAAACTTCCAGCTCACAGCTCTCGTTACATCTTAATAGCACGTTAAAATTCTTTTAATCAAATAAATGGAAGATAAATTTTATGCATGAAAAACAAATCTCAATCTTCCCAGGCAGTTAGAAAATGGAAAAGAGAATTTTCTCTAGTTCTCATCGAGTACTCTACAAAATAGCTACATCTGGGAGATATCATTTCATTTTAAATGAATAATAGAATTACTTACGGGAATGAATTTGAAGAAGAATTCACACACAAAACAACTCACACGCAAGGACACTTATTTCGTTAAAAAGTGGAACTTGTTCTCTCTGTAAATTGAAAGAAACCGCAACATTTTGTAAATACAGCTTCAATGTTGTTAATGGGCATTAAAATTGTTCCAAGGAATAAAACAGAAGATTAATTTAACCTTAAAAAATAACTTTTAACCTCATGGGACACTTATATCGCTAGAATGTGCAACATGAATTTAAGCTAATTCTCGCCGTGCACTGGTCCAAAGCACCAACATTTGGTAAATATAGTTATCATTTTAAAGTTGCATTAAAAATATTTGATTTTTTCAAATTGGAGATAAATTTGCGCTTCAAAAACAGTTCTAAGACTTTTCGGATCATTATAAAGAAGAACATGCATTTTGCGTTAGTTTCCGACGAGAGATGATCAAAAGGGCAATGTTTGCTACATATCGGTTAATCGCAGAGATAGATTTAAAACACACTCCTTCCATTCAAATGCTGGGCTCTCTGACGACTCATTTTTCAGAAGAGATTACTTTCTACCGTAATATCGAGTAAAAATGAGATCTGCACTTCTGGCATTACTTTACAATTTTATAAATATTCATTCTGCCATAAAATTTTCCAATATGGAATAGAAACAAAAGGAACGTGTTTCTTTTTTTGTTGCTTGGCTTCTCTATTTCAATCATTCTTTCTACGAAGGAAGACTCAAAAATTGATTTAAAAAAGAGTCCTAGCTGAATGGTAATAATTCTGAAATCTTTAGTACCCAAGATAATAATAATGCCTTTATAATATTCGCAATATATTATATTTTTATTAATCCGCACGTAATACTTCTTAAAGTATAACGCAGTGCGTTTGATGAATACTGTTCTCATCACAGACAGTGCAGTTGAGCTCGTTTGGAAATATGCCACGTCTCGCATTACGCCATCTCTTAGAGACTGCAGCGGGCGATCACACGCGACAGAACACCCAAGAAACGGTTTAGTGCCATGTCGCCATGAGCAACTTTAAATCGGTTGATTGTCAAACTTCTTCCCACTTGGGAGAAGCCGAGTTAAAGAGAAGGCTGTCTCTTCAGATCTACTGATCACAGCTCGAAACTAAAAGCCCCCTTCCCGGTCATCCTGAAATCGGGATGTGAATCTAACTAGGCATTTCAGGCGGGCTCCTCTATCTGCAGATTTCGATACCAATGGACGCAGCTGAATTGCAGATATGAAATTCAACGTACTTTTTTATATTATTATTTGGTACTTCATTTGATAAGGAGTGCAGTTAATTAATCTCTTCATCGGTGACAAATGCTTGATACATAGTCGATTTGTTATTGCAGAAGTAATCAAAAAATGAAAAAAAAGTGAAGAAATGACACTTTTTTTTGTTCTATTAGCTTTAAAAAACATTTTTCAAAATAAAAAAAATTAGGGTTTGTTATTTAAAACCTTTTACTTAACTAATTTATTAATGACATGAGACCTACTGTGAATCTCAGTTTTTATATTTTAAAGATTCCTCTACTTTTTTCTGGACAAGATTTCAGATCAATTCGTTTGATTGCTGATTGCATATTCCGTTTTAAGGGTTAATTATTAATATCTTTCTAAAAATTTGAATTAGTTCTACTAAAACATCTCATAATTTTTTAATTAGTAAAATATATTTTTTTAATTTTCATAATGAAAAACTTTTGATCCAAATAAAAGGTAACTTTTTTTAAACAGTCATAAAATTATGCTAGACTGGTTCTTTTTTTTATATAAAAAAATCAAATCTAGATTTTGCCACCGAGATTTGTGTGTCAATCGGAGGATGGTTTTAAATCTCAGGTGTAATAAATGAATGCGAGGAATTAACGGTAAAGTGGCAGTCAGTTCTTTTCCATTTCATTTCAGAGCAAATATACTTTTCCCAGAGACACTAGCACCGGAAACTCATCTTTAAAAATTAAAAAAAAACGATTTGCAAAAGATGAAAGGTTTAGCAATGAATAAAAGTAGCTTTTTTATAAAATTAGACAAAATCGATTATTATTAATTTTTAAATTTTGTTTTTCGGTTTTATCAGAAAATTATGCATTACTACCATAGCTAGGATCAATTTGTACCTACATTCTTTACATAAAACTAATTTGTTTATGTAAGTATTTTATTCATTTATTCAATTCTTAAAATCTTTTTATAAAGTAGCAAAATCCTTATGCACAACATCACTGTGTTGAAAAGTTCATTTTCAGAAGAAATAAGGAACACTTCTATTTGAGTGCTTTTAAATTTATGCTTATCCTTCTTATTAATTAAATGTTAAATAATTAGGAATTTCTAAAAGAACGGTCTTTGCTGTTTGCGAAACTTCAGGAATGATATAATGTCCTCATTGAAGTAATAGTTTGTTGCAATATCCATTGTTCTATTTTATTATAATCAATTCAACTTAAAAATTAAAAGAAAATGTACAAATATTTGTGTATTTCTGAATTATTTCTTTCTTTACCTCGTATACTCAGTGACTGCAAGAGAACCTTTTCTTTCATTTTTTGCCTTCCTTCGAGGACTTCGCCATTTTAGAATTTATTCAATAAATATAATTTTTGAATAATAAAAATTGCTTGACTCTGCATATCAGAATTGCATTGCCTCTTCTGCAGCTTTTTTTGTGAAACTATTGGGATCGAAGTGTGCCGCATATCTCCATTTTTTATTTTATAAATGTATTTTTTTCAAAGATTTTGAATCCATTTCATCTCTTTATCATAAATTCCATACAGAAATGCATACTCACACACAAAAATGATTCGCTTATTGAAAAAATTTTAAGTGCAAAATGATTCTATTTAAAAATCTCATTTACCTCATTTATACTCCATGCGACAGAAAATCTTTTTTCTGAAAATTTTATGTTTTGAAGATGGCAGCATTTGCATAGATGGAAAGAAACATTTAAAAAACCCATGACATAAATGTTTTCTTCGCAACTTACAGTTTAATTAAATGCAAGCAGTTTACGATACGAAGCATCAAAATCAGTAAATCAATTATACATCATTTTTAGATCAATTAAATATCAAAAATAAATCATTACTGGTATGTTTAGTGTGAAATGCTGTTTTTTTGTTGTTGTTTGTTTTTTCTTTACTGCTCTATTCGTTTTAGAATTAATTTTTTCTTAATTCAGGTTTTTATCATAATTCCGTAATGTTTGAATTTACTTTTGCAATAAATTGAATAATATTTAAATAGTTTTCCTTTCGAATAGGATGAAGGAGTGATTTTTAATTGCTTGAGGAAGGCGACCCCCCAGTCGTAAACAAATAAGAAATTGATTTTATTTTTTAATTATTATGAAGAAACTTTTTTCAATGTATATCTGGCAGCTTGTCTTAATTCCCGTGGAATAATACGCACATCTTCTCGAACACTTATAATAAATATAACATTTTATTTCGATTCAGTACGATATTTTGTACAATAGTTATAACAAACATCGAAGATGACAATGGACGATGAGAGACACAAGACATCATCCATTCAGGCAGTGAGCTGCAGCTGCTTTGTACCATGATGGGACAAAGCCGGGTGATCCCATTTTCCCTTACACCTGTGTCCGTGTGGTTTCGATGCTGTTTAAAGAAAAGACACGCCACAAAGGAAAGGTTCATAGAGGGGCTGAGAGAGGCGGTTGAACTTAGAAGCATTTCCTGTGGACGATGGCTGGGCCAGACTCGTCGTACTCCTGCTTGGAGATCCACATCTGCTGGAAGGTGGACAGAGAGGCCAGGATGGAACCTCCGATCCAGACGGAGTATTTCCTCTCGGGAGGAGCGATGATCTTAATCTTCATGGTGGACGGGGCCAGGGCGGTGATCTCCTTCTGCATCCTGTCAGCGATACCGGGGTACATGGTGGTGCCTCCGGACAAGACGGTGTTGGCGTACAGGTCCTTACGGATATCGATGTCGCACTTCATGATGGAATTGAAAGTGGTCTCGTGGACACCGGCTGACTCCATGCCCACGAAGGAAGGCTGGAAGAGGGCTTCGGGTGTGCGGAACCTCTCGTTGCCGATGGTGATCACCTGACCGTCGGGCAGCTCGTATGACTTCTCGGCGGAGGAAGAGGTGGCGGCGGTGGCCATCTCCTGCTCGAAGTCCAAGGCGACGTAGCACAGCTTCTCCTTGATGTCCCTCACGATTTCCCGCTCAGCTGCGGAAGGGAAACTAGTTTCACTTTCTACTCAAAAAAATCATTATAACATTCGCGACTCATAAAAAAAGCTCTCTCTAAATCTTCGTAAGGGGCTCGTCTGCCACATTGTTATTGATATATGACGGGATTAGAGCATGTAAAGGTGTCTGTCTACGATTCAAGAAGTGAGATCTGCCCTCAAATTTCTAAGCAACGAAATCAATGACTTTTCATTTAAATAATTCATAACTCTTTCAATAATTAAAAGTATTTTCCAAAACTGACGCTTGCAAGTTTAAGATTTTTTTCCTCTTTAAATGAAAGTCCTGGTCACAAAAATTAACTTTTTTCCGCTTTCTAGATTGAGAGAGATGCATAAAATTTTCATGATTTGACATGTTCTCGTTCTCGAAACGTCAACTGAACTTTTCTCTTAAATTTAAGGAAATTGTAAACCAGGAAATGGAAAATACCTCATGACACAATTGTTTAAAGTATTCCAGTTTCCTTCTGAATAACTTAACAATTATTTATATAATGTTATATTTATTTCTTTTCCATATCGCTGGCATTTCCTTTTCCGCAGAAAATTTGATTTCTCTCATTTTACGAATATCTTATGGGTATAAATAGATAAAAAGTCCCTCGAGTTCAAATCGAATTAGAAGGCTGTGGTGGTCTTGCGATACTCATAAGGCTTCAAGGCGAGAATGCACAATTGACACGTGGTCCAAGCCAGCCTGATTTGTTTTAAATGGAACATCTAATATCAGCCGCTCTCTAGAGTATGTGACGCAGAAATGTGTCCTTATCATCTAACCATGCTTCAAAATCATGACAATCTGCCCCCAAATGTTGCAAAGAGGGTTGTTATTCAACTAAACTAAATTCTAATTGAAATTATGGCTAATGCTTCTTGGTACGCATAAGAAACTGTTACACACAGAACTTTTGGCATCGAATATGTGAATAAAACTAACTCATCACATTATATTACAAAACTAGATTATAGCTTTCCCTACAGCTTTTTAAATAATTCTAATTAAAAAAATGACATTTATTACACACATATCCTAGATTCAAGACGAAGCCAATCTAAATTTAGTAGCGTAATGATGTCATCTTTATTATAGCTAAAATGAATGCGGAAAACCACCGTCTAAAAGTTATATAAAATCTTGTTTTCGGAACTTTAAAAACATGCCTTCATGTCCTGGGCACTGGTGCAGAAACGTCATCTTCAGGCGAAAGAGAATGATTTACTTACCGGTGGTGACGAAGGAGTATCCCCTCTCGGTGAGGATCTTCATGAGGTAGTCAGTGAGATCCCGACCAGCCAAGTCCAGACGGAGGATGGCATGGGGGAGAGCGTAACCTTCATAGATGGGAACAGTGTGGGAAACGCCATCGCCGGAGTCCAAAACGATACCGGTGGTCCTACCGGAAGCGTACAGGGACAGGACAGCCTGGATGGCAACGTACATGGCGGGGCTGTTGAAAGTCTCAAACATGATCTGGGTCATCTTTTCCCTGTAAAGAGAAAATCGAAAATTCCAATCGATGCCATTCACAGCAACATCTCATTGGATCGGACCTAAACCACCACTGATGACTATTACAGATAATCATCAAATATTTTGAACAATATAAAGAATAGTCATTTCTTAAAGAAATCAATTGGTTTCCTTTTTTCTAATGGAAGAAAGTGAAAATAAGCAATGGTGAATCAAACCAATTCCATGTTTTAGAAATAAATTAATTCTATTCAAATAATATAAAATAAATCTATTCTAAATGAGTGCTTTCATTTGAAATCTCATTACACTTTAGAGTAATTGATATAAAATAGATTAGCCTTATAATATTTGAATCTTCCTCAACACACTCGTTATTCAAAATCGCCTCTAATAACTGTTATCTACTTACGCTTCATATTTTATAAACATATTTAATTTAATTGATTTTAAGAATTAATATGATTTAATATGATTCATTTGATATTATAAATTTGCTCCTATATTGTATATTTATATATGCACTGCAAAATCAAAGCTATTAGTATTGGTTTCTCATTGAAATTTAGTATCCTCAATAATGAAAGACCTCTTTCATTTCAAGTCTTCTTATCGTGGCTAATGCTTTGGTAGACGATAGCGGCAGAAACATTGTTCTTATTCCAACTAGAAGCAACTTTCAAAGAATGAGATATTATCCTTCTTTGAAATGATAATATCTTTGACATTACTCTCATTTTATATGAGTTTGCATATAAAAAAATTATATATTGAATTTCATATTGTTATTTTCTCGAGATAAAAGGTTCACAATGACGCTAAAGTGTTTTATTCAGAAAAGTAAATCTTTTTTTTTTAAATCGTTATCCCCTGAAAATGAGCAGCCGATATAATGATAGCTCATCGTTTAGTTTTAACACGACTTGAAATTATTTGTTCGCTCAAAGTCCAAAAAGGGTTGCTCACCTGTTGGCCTTAGGGTTGAGGGGAGCCTCAGTCAGAAGAACGGGGTGCTCCTCAGGGGCGACACGCAGCTCATTGTAGAAGGTGTGGTGCCAAATCTTCTCCATGTCGTCCCAGTTGGTGATGATGCCGTGTTCAATGGGGTATTTCAGGGAGAGGATGCCCCTCTTGCTTTGGGCCTCATCACCGACGTAGCTGTCCTTGTTGCCCATGCCCACCATGACACCCTGCAAGAAGATCACTCGCCTCAAACATCTTCAAAAATCACAATTGGCATGTTTTATGGCGCACTTTTCGACGCATTGAGCGGGGATGTAATGAAAATTCAGAAAACACAACGTTTTGTTAAAAGAACTGAACACCAGTGCTTTACTTCGGATATATTGCATTTTGTTTTAAGAAAAGAAATACTTTTTACTTCAATTTAAAATGGATGCAGTAAAATGATTGATTTTAAAATAAAAATTGAATGCATAGATCTCTATTTAATTCAAAATATTTAAATGAAAATTTAATTTTTTTTTGTTTGTTTAAGGAGTTTTTTTAAAGGATAACTATCTTTTTTTTAAAAAAAAAAAGTACAAATAAAAGCTAATTTCTTTAAAGACTTTTTTTTTCGAATGACGGAATCGAAGAGAAACTGTACCTGGTGCCTGGGGCGTCCGACGATGGAGGGGAAGACGGCTCTTGGGGCGTCATCACCGGCGAAACCGGCCTTGCACATGCCGGAGCCGTTGTCGACTACGAGGGCGGCAACATCGTCGTCACACATGGCTGCTACTGATTACTGCTGCTGAAAATAATATCAAGCATATAATGACGGCATTGAAATATAAATAACATCAAGCAAGCTTAAAAGTAATGCATGGAATTCGATTGCGCTTTGTCGTGAACGCTGTACTTTATTGAGCAGAAAACCTCTTCACTGGCGAAGTCAAAGGATTTCTATATATCTTAGAATTCCGAGGAACTAATCTTTTTAAACATAATTATCAACTTAAATTTAAATCCAAAGGGGTTTTTTTTAGATTATTATCGTGGAAATTCGATTACGAAATGATCATATTTTATTAGTTGTAAGAGAATCGTGTTTCTGTGTTCCCAATTCAGCAGCCAGAGGAGCGTTCGTAAGCTCAGTGGTCGATCACATCCTCCAGCAGGAGATGCGATTCCAAGCCAAAACTGTGCTCCTGAAAAGTGGCTTCTCATTCACGGGCTCATGGCTCTCCCTGTGGAGTTAAAGCTTAAGCTTGATAAAACTAGACTTATTTTAAATTGAATGAATTAAATTTAAATTATAGAAATGAGGGAAATTAATTTTTCTGAGACGCAGAAGCAGAAAAATTCAGTTTTCATTATTTCAAACTTCTAAGTAGCAAAGAAAATATATTCAATTTTTGAAAGCTACAAAGAGTCGAAGTTTAGCGAAGGTTTTAGAAAAGTTTGTTTTCGTTTTCATTTCACAGAAGTTACTTAAATCGTAGTTTGGAAAAGTTCTGTTTTAGAAAAAAGAAGAAAAAGGATAATTAAAATTTTAGAATGATGTCTTTTAAAATGTCTCATTCTTTTTGTCTTAAAAAATCACTGGCTACTTACTCTTTCGACTTATTTACGCAAAATGTTTATAAAAATTTATATTCCGCATAAAATATGACATTTCATGCAACGATCGAGTTGTTAATTAATTATTAATTAATAACTGATTAATTATAAACGGAGATAGAAATTATTTGAAGAACTGATTTGATGCATACAATTTGATTATAATGCATTTGCTATAGAACTTTTCTCATAATTATTTTTTATATTATTATAATTTTTATCGAAACAAAGCAAGATTCTTTCGCTTGATTTCACTTAAAATAGGCAATCAAAGGAATTTTTAAGGTACTATTTTAGTGCAAATTTCGGATAGGAATAACGCAACTTTATAGTAAATTTTCAGAAATGTTCAAAGCGGAAATCTAATCTCTATTAAAGCATAAATTATTTTGAAATCCAGTCTCTGAATGATAATGCTCATTTTAAAAATCATAGATGAATTTGAAACGAAATGTATTGAAATGGCGCAAAGTAAAATATATTTAGCATCTTCTAGTAAATGAATAAATAAAAGCTCGAGATTAAATTTATACAATATTCTACAAGTTATGTTACTTAATTAATTTATTTATATTTAAACTTACGTTACAGACATTTATTTCATTTACTAGTATATTTTCAATCCTATAAAAAAGTCAGGGAAAAATATTCAAAATTATATTTTTTGCTTTACTTGTTTCTATTTTTTTTTAAAGATTATTTTAGACTAAATCAATGAAAAAAATGAATTGACATTAATTAATTTTCGAAATTTAAAATAAATCTGAAAACTTTTTCGAACTTTTAAAACATTAAATCGATTTTTTCGCCAACGAGTTATCAATTCGATGGTAATCCAGGCGCATGCAGGTAATCCAAAGCACGTACCGTCGGGAGAAGAGAGAGATGCGAGGTGCTCCGAGAGACTGCTGCCTGAGTTGGTGGAGGCTGCTTCGGAGCGCCCCGCTATTTGTATCTTTCACGGAATCACGTGCTCCACTCATCCATTGTTCCATTCTCCTTTTGGGTGAGAGTGACGCGCGCCCCATATAGGGCCCGGGGACAGTGGGCCGAGCTATTCTGGGCCCCGCTCTTCCTTAGAGAGAGCGCGAAAGTTGAATTCGGGCGACATGTATTCCGGAAGGGGTCTATTTTTGTTTCCATGAAAACCATTGGCGGAGGACGCCATTAGACAGTTGGCATCCGCTGCGGAACGGACATTCCACGGCCTACCCAAACCCCCTCCCCTTCCCTCTGGAGATTTACTTTCCTTTTTAACACTTTCCTTACTTTCCTTAACGTGTCAACAGAAGAGATAATCGTTATTGTAAAATTTTCCTATGAACTATTGAAATTTTCTTATTTTGTATTAGCAGTATGCTGCGACCAGTTGTGTTGACCGACAACAGAAAAAATTCTGCTAAATAGGGATGATAGATTCCTTTCAGAAAATGCTGAAAGCACTGTGGAGCAAGAATTTCGAATATAATTTGATACTATATATATTTAAACTATTTCTTTATCATAGAAAAAAAGAAGCAGTTTTTAAACGTCTTTAACTCCAATAGTCCCAAGATTTATTATCCATTCTAAAATTTTGAAATCTTTGAAATATACTCATTTTAAGCCTAAAATGAAAATTTAAAAAAGAAAAAATATTTATTTATTTTTAAATAAAATTTAAAATATTTTCAATTGATAAATGAAATATACTCTGCAAGTCTATCAAAGAAATATAATTAATGCCATTTGAGAGTGAATGCAACATAGTAATGGCAGTTTAAAAAACGTAGCAGTAAACACATTGGACACTGTGATATCTAAACGAATTGTATTCTATATTGTACGGTCAAATCTGTTATTCAACAACAATGAGGCGTTATTCATGAATAGAATAGAATTCATAATCTACATCTGTGTGAAGAAGCTAATAGGCGATTCTATTTTAAGGAAAAAGCGGAATCGTTTCTACTTTTCTTTCACAGTAGAATTTATTAGCCTCGCAAATCTTTATTTCTTACTGCGGGGTCTTTTATGCATCCAAATCTTGTATAATTTCTACAAACTCTTCATGTGGGATATTACCTACTTCAAGGCTTCTAAATGTGCTTTCAACAGATAAATATACTAATATCTTCATTGCCATTAGGTTTTAGTAAATCTTCAGTCATTTCTGCATCGGAAACCACGAATTCAATACCCCACCCTTCATCAACAAATGAACTGTTTTATAGAATGATTAAATTTCAGATTTCCTTTTCAGTATATTAATAAAATCATGCTTTTTATGTTTATTTTAAATATTATTTTAAAATTGCAAAATATAAAAGAAAAGAATCAAACGAATGAGTGCAGATAACAACATGTACAGTAATCAGGACGCGTTGAGTTTTGTTCCCTTGTCCCAGCTGATGCCAGCCAAATTCATGATATTTTCAAGAAGAATTTTAAAAAAACTAAATTTTGGAATTGATATTTAATAAAAATAGCAAATACAAAATATTTTAATATATTTAAAAACCATAACAAAAATCTGCATCTGTAATTTCCCTTAGATTATCTTAAAATTGGTTTTTATTTTGAGACAAAGGCGATTTTTCATTTGACTAAATGGATGGTGAAATATTCTATTGGTAAAAATAAAATAATAAATTTGAAAAGAAGAAAATGCGACACATTTAATGGCGCCTATTCGGTATCAGAAGCAGACGCAGATGCCGAAAAAAATAATGATTGCAAATGCTAATAATAATAAAAAAAATAATAATGATGATGATTTCAAAAGGCATCGTAATGACTGAAAGGGATAGTTCGAATTCTTCGAGTTCAATTTTTTTTTTTCTGTTTCCTTGAATTTTGTACAAATTTTAAAATATGATCTTAAATTCGATTCTATTTTGCATCGTTCAAAACTCAAACTATAAAATGTAAAAAAAAAAAAAAAAAAAAAACTGAAAATCGTGACTGAATGATTTCATACATTCAAGTAAGCAATGAATGATTTCTCATCTGAAAATTTTATGTACCAAGTAAAATTTCCATTGCATTTCTTATTTTCAAATTTTATATACAATTGCTGCACTTAAAATACGCACTGTTTATTTATATAAATTACAAATTTATTCATAAAAGTTCTTATGTGCATTCTTATTTTATTTATATAGTTATTTCGTGTTTGCTTATTTAGCATGTATCGTATACTAAAAATATATTAAAAAATAGGATTTCATCCTCAATGCCAGTTTCGTCTTTCCTTTCAAAACTCGGTTCTTAATGATAATATTTCATGTGGCCTCATCAACTTCAGATTAAAATTTTAATTTAGGCATCTGAGCAAGTTGCCCTCATACTTTTAACAACAACAAGTTGCCCTCATAGTGTTAACACTTCATCCCACCCGCCATCGATTTTGCATGGTTAGAAACAGAAGCCCTTCATCACTTCTATGAATGCGAAATTCGATTCTTTTAATTCCTAGAAAATGGAAAACTGAATCCAGACAACTTTTTAGAAAGAAAAATAAATAAAATACTAATATATTTATTTTGAAATCGGATATATTAGCGTTGGCAATAATTTACCAACTCGTCAAGCCCAAAGGAACACGAAAGTAGTAGGTAGATTTATTTTTTAAGAACAATTTCAGTTTCCGAAATACGCGACTACGGGACATTTAATGTACTGGATATTATATACTCTGACCATTTCCAGTGTAGTTGACGAAACTTAAAGGACAGAAAATCCATCTTTTAGTTTTAAGCAAGAAATTTTTATAGACACAAACGGTTTGACAGCACGTTCTCTTAAGCTGTATTCTGACGTCACGCCCGCTCTCCTGTTTTTGGAAATTCGCCAGGAAAATCGGTCGTGTTTCCTCTAAGTTAAAGTCTTAACTTTGATATTCATGATTTCTTCAATTAAGTATTTTTAAGCATAAATGAATCATAAATATGAAACAATGAAAACGGTTTGAATTTCAGAACAACGATGCAATCTGTTGTTGGAAATTATGTCATAGGTAATATATATATATATATATATATATATTAATGGATTGACAATCGAATGAAATATCGATTGCAAAATCTCATCACAAATAAGATACTCTGGTTTATGGATTGCTTAACAAAATGCATCTTGCTTAATTTTATGAATCCTCGGGTTATAGAGGTGAGGATACCTGCCCCAACCCACTCATTTCCGGAAGGGCATACAAAAGAGTGGGTTGGCGTTGATTTTGAAAACTATTTCACTCTTTCCTGAAATCATAAAGTCGCATTCTTTTTACTCTGTTCAGAAAGACCCTGTCTGTTACAATTCGACTCTTTATTTTCCTTTATTGGCTATTATTGCGCATGCATCGGTTTTGAAAGTAGATATTTTGACAATTGCGTCCCTACGACTTCTGGCTTTGAGTCTATCCCCGCCGCTGCGTACACATACAAAGATGCCCGATGATGCTGTGAACAAACTGCCTCCACCCTCAACTGAATCAGCGTTCGCTGTCAGCTTAAATGCAATCCCATAATGCCGTGCAGCGTGCATTGCAAAAGGAAAATAGGTCTCCCCAAAACTTTGTCGCATACTCTCTAATAAAGGCGCATCTGTGCTTTAGAATGCTTTCTCTCAACGATTGAAATTAAAATTCAACATAGAAATACAATTGCAGAAACAAAATCCCATATCAAATTCAATATATTTAAATCATTGTGTTGTTAAGCTATCGCGTTTACATGTTTCTGAAAATACAGACAATCACCCCAACACACCCCCATCGGATTTGGCTCAAAATTTCACCGATGTTTACAATAGAGATTTCAAATCTGTGCACTGGATTTTATCCACGCAGTTATTGTGCTGGCTCATATTCGAACAGCCGGACAGATAGACCTCCACTAAATGGATTTTGCTCGGAAATCTGCGAATTTGGTATATAGACCGTATATACTAAATTTCTTTCGTCCAGCTCAAAGCGATCTGTCAGCTTGTCACAGACAGACCAATATTTTCCAAAAATGTATTTTTCGAACGTAGGAAGGTTTGAAACGGGGAGGCTCGTCCATTTCTGGATCCTTCCTATAAAATCTGTATTTCCTATACGAGAAAGTAAAAAAAAAAGTATCTTCCGACTTTGTAAAAATAAACTGAATTCTCACGCAGTCAACCCAAGTGAACTGCGCCATGTTCGATATTGTACTACATCGAACGATGTCTGTAAAAAGTTGGAGGCTGTTCAAATCTAAAGGTGACAGATTAAAAAAAAGTTTCGCTTTTAAAGCTACTGCGTTTCAAAAAAAAATGATAGAGCAATGTTATACAAATAATGTATTTGTTTTTTAAATTTCCGTAGCTGTTTTACACTAT
The DNA here is from genome assembly GCA_026543865.1 of Argiope aurantia. NCBI lineage: Eukaryota > Metazoa > Arthropoda > Arachnida > Araneae > Araneidae > Argiope > Argiope aurantia. Next base: position 417,932 of record JAPMOR010028638.1, read on the forward strand.
CTCTTCTTTCATTCCTATTCACTTTTCTTCCATCACGAATTCTCAAAAGGGTTGCAAGAATCTTCGCCGCGTATTTTTGCTCCGAGCTGACGGATTCACCAGAAATTATCTCGGAGAATAAACTTGAGGAATCGTTATAATTTGAAAACTACAGACATACCATTGAATCTAGAGATGAAATGCCGTGTAATGAAATACTAAAAATAAAACTGTTGAAAGAATTTAAGATATCCGGTTTAGTTGAAAAACGCGTTTTTCCACAAAAATTTGAATTTATTATTATTATTATTGTCTAAAAATGAAGCTCAAATTTTGGAGATTCTAAAAAAAAAACTTTATTTTTAATCTGACACAGAACGTCAAATACAAAAGTTTCAATAATACACAACAGATTAAAATAAAACCGTGAGCAATGATATTTTCAACTGGAAATGAACGATTTATTTTAATATTCGAAATGTTAATATTATTTCTTTAGATATACAACCAGATATTATGTGTGGGGGGAGGGTGCGTGCTATGTGGAGAAAATATTCTACAAAATAAAGAAGAAAGCAAACGATTTCTTTAAATTTATTTTAAATCTGGTAACTTTAAGTCCAACGGAGAGATTTACACTCCTTTCTGGACCACCATCGCCTTAACAAGAATAAAATATTCCAATACCCCCCTCCCCTTTTCTAAATAATAGGTAAATCTAAGAGAAGGATATAAACGAAACCTTTTTTAAGAGACATAAATCTGAAAAAAAAGGTACTTTTTCCCAAATCTGATTTTGGTCCTCCAGATGCATCGTTGCTTCGTTCTTCTGCCACATAGTGAGGGGCTTTAGGAAGATCAGTTAGCTCGTCCATTAATTTTATGACAACAAAATGCAAAAAATAAAAGAGTATAAGGCAGGTCATTTAACTACTTCTCTCAAGAATCATACATTTACAGAAAAGAAGGGTAGCTCCTCTCTTATTTCGTCGCAGGACACCGATAGTCGTAAAAGTCTAAGGACACTACGACTAGTCCTCTGGAGAGATTGCATATTTGTACCAAGAAATGTAATTTCTTGATGTTTTATTTACTTAGTTTCTAATACACATTGTTAGCATTATTTTTACGCTGCTCTCTTTCAAATTTGTCGGAAGTATGCAAATCTTCTTAAAGAGAAAAAAATCATCTCAATTCTATGGAATTTTTTTGAAAATTGAACTATTTTTTCTAACGTTATGTCCCGAAATTTTATCAACTGCTTTCGGTGCCCTACTTAATGGAACTCCATTTAGTTAAGCTTAATGGACATTTGAAATCAAGAAACTATCGCATATCTCCCTCGCTTACTTTTTTTTTTTAATTCTACCTTGAGTAAAAGATGTTCCATCAATGAAAGATCAAAAGTAAAAGACAACTGTATTTGAAAATTCATCTGAATTTAAACTATATTTTTTCTTTTATTTCCAACGGTCAGTTTTAGGTCTCCATCGTAACTGTTTTCATCGCCCATAGATGCCAATGTTTATGCTTTTCTCTCGCCAATATTAATGTAAAAAAAAGTGAATTTCCGGACAAAATCTTGGCGCTTTTCTTACTATTTTCATGCTTTCTTTGAAAAATACTTTGAAATATATCACTATATAAAATTCTTTTTATGAATATAAAGTCAGATATGTCTGAATCATCTGAGATATTAGATATAGAAGAGACAGTTGGTGTTATTAATGCCTCCAAAACAATAAAGAAGGATGAAGAACAAATAGCTTTAACATGCTCAGATACGGTTTTATCCATCATTACTCAGACTAAATCCAAAATTAAAACGGCAGAACAAGATACAATCAAATGCCAGCTCGATAAATTGGTAGAAATCATATTCTCTCAAATGGAGAAAATTTCAAAATTAAATGGCAATATTGAAACCCTACAAGACAACAACAATAATTACGCAAAAATATAGCTACTTCCCGACCTGAGGAGACACTTATATATGCCAAAATAGTAGCCAAGCCTAAAACAATATTACAAAGCATTCTTCTAAATTTTTTTTCATTCATTTACCCTAAAAAAGAGAGATATCTTCAGAAGAAACAAAAGCATCTTTGTTCAAAAAATATTTCTCCAAGTAAAATTAATGTGGGAGTAAAAATTATTTTCAAAAATAAGAAATGAAGTGTGGCAGTCGAATGCGATTCAGAAAATAGTTTAGAAAAAATATTTCATGAAATTCAGATAAATCCTGAGCTTAAAGAAAAAATTGATATTAAAAGACCCAATATGAAAAAACCACGCTGCATTATTTATGATGTGGATATTGAAATTTCTAAAGAACAGCTCTTATAAAAATAATGCAAGAAAAATGAAATAAAAAAAGAAGACATTTCGGTGCTCTTCAAATTAAATAGTAAAAACAACAATAAATGTCATTGGGTTATTCAAGCAGAGCCTTTAACATTTAAGCTTTTGATGAAAAAGAATAAAATTTATTTAGAGTGGTCTCGACTATCTAGCAGAGAATTTATAAGACCTATCAAATGTTGCAAATATAACAGATTCGGACATAATATGGAGACCTGTCCAAAATGTGGACAAGTGGGACAAAAACATGACCATTGAAAAAATTCACCTAATTGTATCAATTGTGTTGAAACAAATAGTAATTTGGTTTTAATAGATACGTAAGACATAATGCAAATGATAATAAATGCCCAACTTTAGAGAAAGAAATGGAGTACTTAGTTAAAAGAAGCCAATATGTGTGCTTCTCTTTTTTCTGAACTTAAAATTGTGTAACTGAACTTACATCATGCAGTTGCTGCCACTAAAAACCTTAATAAAAGAGCAGAAGATCAAGAAATGAGTATTGCATGCATTCAAGAAATTTATCAAAAGGATAATAGACCCATTGGTTTTCCCTCCAATGTTAAAACTTTCTTCTCTGAATCTTCGAGATCATCTGAAATCAGGTATCAGTCTACAATAAATATCTTCAAGCAATAAAATTTTTCTCTTTCATTGCTATAATCATTCCCTTTCGCAATTCTACCTTAACCCTTTAAAGGGCCATTTTTTTCTAATCATATTATGTTAAAATATTTTTAGGCTTGAAATTAGAATAAGAAAAGGGATTCATTTAGCTTATTAGATGAATTTAATTTGACTAATTAATTAATTTGGTTAATTAATAATTAAGTAACAAACCAAGACGCATCATTTTGTGTGAGATAAAGAACTGAAGCATCTAAATTTCTGTCTTTCTAAAAAAACTGTCAGAACTTATCCAACCTACATCATTTCATACAAAGATTGATAAATTTGGTAGGAAGCATACTTCCCACGGCCCTAGAAAGGGTTAATGATTATCTCAGTCCGCCTTCAGAAGATATTGAAACTACTCTATTTGAATTGGAAAATTGTTTACAGCACTCTCATGATAGAGTATTGATTGCAAAAAGTACAGTATGGGGCGGTCATTTTCAAGATTATAGGGGTCGTATATGACTTGAATTTCTCTTTTCAAAAGGAATTGTTGTTTTAAATGATGAAAATTCTCCTCCAACTTTTGATGGTTCGTTAGGAAGATCATGGATAGATATTACCATTAGTGACCCTATATTATCAGAAAATATTTTTAAATGGAAAATTGATTTAGAACCAACATGCAGCGATCATAATAGCATTTTCACTTTATACTAAACGACCAAAAATGTTCAAAAATAATAGAATTTACATAGAAAACCTAAATTTACAAAAATTTAGATTTCTGCTTACCAAAGATTTCCAAAAGATGGAAAATATAGAAAAACAAAACCTGGATTTTTATGTTGAGAATATAACAAAAACTATAATATCTACCTGTAAAAACAGTAAAATAAATAAGTTAAACAAGCACCTAAAGAAAACACATAATTGGTGGTCTAGGAAACTAGAGATTCTCAGAAGTGATGTGAGAAGAGCAAAAAGAAAATTGTTTAAGGCCAAAGATATAAGAGACGAGAAATATCTTCGAATGCTGGTTAAAGAAGCAGAGGCGAATTTATAAAATGAGTTTAAATTGAGCAAAAAGAAATGATTGGTCTAATTTATGTGAAAATGTGACATCTAGTGAGCTATTTGGAATTCATTTTGATGTGGCTAAAAATCCGGACAGTAAATCCTTCCAACTTAGTGCAATTAGAAAAACTGGTAGTCCTATGGAAGCGATAGATGCTTCACGTGAATTTCACTTTCCCTCGGATGATGGTGATTCTACGCTTTTTCATGAAAATATTCGGAACAATAGTCGAATTCCTCCAAATTCTCTAACTGATCCTCCATTTCCAATTTTTGAAGTGGAACATACTATCAACAGTTTAAATAACAAAAAAAAGCTCCAGGTCCGGATGGTATTTCATCAGGAATTATCAAAGAAGCATTTAAGTGTAATAGCAAAATTTTTGTTGATCTTTATAATAGAAGCCTGTATCATGGATATTTCCCTTCAAAATGGAAAGTGGCACAAGTTGTGTTGTTCACAAATGATACAGATCCAGCAACTTTTCGGCCTATTTGTCTTGATTTCATTGGAAAAATATTTTCTAAAATGATTACGCAGAGAATTTTCTATCATTTATTAAAAAATAATTATCTTCATTAAAATCAATATCGATTTATTCCTGGGAAAAGTATAACTGAAGCAATTTTTCACATTAAAAATTAAATTGCGACGACAAGAAATAACTCAAAACATAGTGTTATAATTTCTTTAGATGTGAAAAGTGCTTTTTGTCGAGTTTTGTGACCATTAGAACTACACAATTTGAAAAATATGAATTTCCCCAAAAATGCTTTTAATATGGTTTTCAAACTTCCTCAACGACAGAAAAGTCTTTTTGATTTTACGCGATAAAATTTTTAATAGAGAATATTCAACTGGATGCCCTCAGGGTTCTAATTCTGGACCTCTGTATTGACTTCTAGTGGCTACTGAAGCACTGTAAATTAATTTTGGAGAAGATATTAAGATAATTGCATACGCTGGTGATTTTTATCTGTATGTGGCAGCAAGTAGCAAGTATAAAATTCAAGATCTGGTTAATAGGGCATTAGAAAAATTAGATTGTTGGAGTAAGGACTCTAAGGTTTCTAAGGTAAAAAACGCAGCTGATTCCTTTTGATAAAAAAGGGCGTAATAACACCCTCCGCATTGTTCTTATGCAGGTAAGCCAGTCAAGCTTACAAGAAATATGAAGATTCTTGGGATTATTGTTGATGATAGATTAAATGGTATGACCCATATAAATCATGTGGGAAGCAAGATGACTCAAATTTTAAATAGCCTTACAGTTGCCAAGTACAATAGATGAATATCAGGAAAAATTGTCAAAATTTTATACAAAAGAGCCCTGAAAGAATTTTAGTATATGCAGTTATAGCCTGCTGGAAGAGTAATAGACAAAGGCAAACCATCAATAGCGTACAACGTAAAGCACTGTTAGCAATAACGGGGCCTTTTCGTATAACATCTACAGCAGATAATTAGTGGACTTGAACCAGTAGATCTGATATGTGATATTGAAACCGCTTGGTATTGGATAAAAAAAATCCCCATCAATATTTTGGCCAAACAATTGAAGGCTCTAAAATGATTAATTATGAAAATAGATGGGTTCACCCCAGTATGATTGAAAAGATACAGTGGGATGTTTTGCAGTGACAGCTCCGCATTCCATCCAGATGGTTCGAAAATGAATGAACAAGTTGGTGTGGCTTTTTGTATTTTTGAGGGCGAAGTTAAAACTGAAGAGTTTCAGTATAGACTTGAAAATCACTGTTCAATTTTTCAAGCAGAACTTTTTGCAATATGGCAAGTTTAAAATTGGAGAAACCATAGTAAACTGTATTTGCATTATCATCTATTCACGGACAGCTTTAGTGTACTAAAGGCTCTTCAAAGATTCAACCCCAAAAATAATTCAGTAGAATATGTTAAAAGTCTGGTAAATCAGCATTTCTCGACCTTTCAGTATTCGTGGTCCAGTTTTCAATCATAATTTTCATCGCGCCGCCCCTTACAATAAAATGTATACAACAATAATGTATATTGAGTATTTTGGATTCCGTTTTTAAATTACTTTTAACTAACTGCCAAAACAAGAGTAAAAGCGAGCCAACGTTGGCGAGAAACCACATCTTGCATTTTGGACAAGCGGGCGGTGAACAGATGAAGCGAATGAAAGCGGAGAAAATTTAAATATTATATTTGAAATGAAATCCAAACAGGGAGATAACGTTAAAAGAATATGAAAGTAGAAAAATTCGTCAATGAAAGTTAACCTGACGGGGTGAGCTAAATTTAGAAATGGGGAATACATTTTTTAGAATAATAAAAGAAATAAAACAGAAGCATGACAAAACAAAAGTGAAAACAATAGGAATGTTTGTGCAAGGGAATCCACACGACCGAGGCCGTCTTGAGCATGCGCGGAGTAAATGTTTTCTCATAAGAAGAAGGAAAATATTCGATAAGCAAGTTTCAATTCCAGCCAGTGTCATTCGAGTCGATCCTTTTATCGCTATCGAATCAATTGAGAATTTATATGTTATATATGTTTTCGTGTTAATTACAATTCACCATATAAAATATTCACGGCCGCAGATTTATGCAGGCTCATGAATAAATTTTTAAGCGGAAGTAAGCAAGCATTAGACGATAGTCAAGCATCAACAAGTACACAGACGAGCGTATTTCCGAAAATAAAATCAAGGAAATATTCTCAAGAATACTTAAATTTTGGGTTTACCAGTACTGAAGTAAATGAAGAAGAAAGGCCCCTGTGTATCATTTGCTGAAAAATGTTGGCCGTAGGCAGCATGAAACCTAATAAGCGACATTTAAAAAACTCTTCATAGTGAGAACGTCAACAAAGCCAGAGAATTCTTCGAATTAAAATTAAAATCATATAATAATCAAAAATCATTTTTTAAAGAAACTTTGTCTGTGAATAAAAAAAGCTTTAATTGCATCGTACAAAGTTCCATATAAAATAGCCAGATGTAAAAAGCCTTACACCATTGGTGAAGAGCTTATTTTGCCAGCAGCAATTGAGATCGTAGACACTATGTTTGCGGATAATTTTTCAAAACAATTGCAGTCCATACCTCTTTTAAATGATACTGTTGCCCGTCGAATTGGCGATATAGCTGAAGATGTACAGTGTCAGCTTTCATTGAAGTTGCTTGACAAATTGTTTTCAATACAGCTTGACGAAGCAACAGATAGTAATAAAGATGCTCATTTAATTGCCATGTTCGAATTTGTGGTAATATGTCAGTAGTAGAACTATTTTTCTGCAAACTAATAGAACTCAAAACATCAGCACTCACATTATATGCCGTTTTAAATGATTTTATGAACGAGGCAAACATAGAATGGAAAAATTGCGTCGGAATATGCACCGAGGGTGTTCGTTCTTTGTGTGAAAGATTCCAAGATACACTACAAGCACTTTTAAAACAAAAATCGCCTCAGTGCACACATTGCATGATCCACAGAGAAACTTTGGCTTCGAAAGAAATGAGTCCTGGTTTGAACATTGTGTTAACTACTGTTGTAACCGTAGTAAATTATATAAAAATGAGACCCCTGAAATCGAGAATCTTTTCCGCACTTTGTGAATACATGGATTCAGTACATTCAGTGTTACTATTTTATTGCGAGGCAAAATGATCATCACGTGTGAAATTTTTGCAACGTGTTTATGAATTAAGAGAAGAAATCGCCATTTTCCTAGAAGAAGAAAACAGACCGGAGGTCGAGAATTTTCGCGATGTTTTATTTGTGATTAAATTGAGGTACTTGGTCGACATATTCGAGAACTGAGACTGGCTATTTCTAATATTAAGCCTTCCTTCGAAAAACTTTGCTCTGCAAGTCAGGCCCAAGGAAGTCACTAATAATTATTAAATTTGTTTTTAATTTAGTATGTTTTGATTAAGTAAGTTGTTTTACTTCAATAAGTTATTAAATATGTCGAAATGTATTTTGTTTTCTATTTGTATGTGTGCTTTCCTTTCAGTCAGTTAATCATTTTTTTAAATAAGATTCTCTCTTGGATATTCTTGCACCCCCCCCTTCTAGTGTGCTCGCTCCCCCCTAGGAAGGGGGCGCCTCACAGGTTGAAAATCGCTGTGGTAGATGGTAATATCTCATTACGCTGAGTTAAAGCCCACACTGGCATCAAAGGTAATGAACTAGCTTACCTGGCTGCCAAAGCTGCTTCACTTAAACCTGCAATAGATTATCACCTTGGAGAATCTGAAAGAACAATCAAAACTCGTCATCGTAAAATTCTCATCGATGAATGGCAATTAAGGTATCCGACTGGGTACGGAACTTTCTTTTCTAAATATGCTTCAAATGCTTGTTTTTATTCTAGGTTTAGTTTGAATATGTAACAGAATAATAAAAAATATTTAAAAATAAAAAAATTCATAACATTTTGAAAAAAGGGACAATTGTAGAGAAAAAACAAAAACAAAAAATTAACTGTTACGCCAACAGTAGTAGAGAAAAAAATTACAAGCAGATATTAAAAATATTTTAGGAGAACATTGTAATAACCAATATGCATGTTTTGAACTGAAATGTTTTGAATATATTGAATGTATGCTGAGATATGGCTAAAACAATTATATAAACAAGGATTTTTTGAAAAAAAATGTGTTCAGTTTGTCTATGAATAACTTTAAAATGTTTAAAACTGCATTTATATCTTAGTTTTTAGTTCAGAGCATTGAAAATAATGTATAAAACAATTCTACAAAATTTTATTAGAATATATTCAGTACATATTGAGATATTGTGTTTACGGTAATCCAAAAAGTGCAAAAATTGAATTCTTTAGAAAGTGCGTTTAAAGTTTTTATTTTGAAAAAAAGCAAAATTATTATTTTTTAATATGTCTAAAACTCTCATGATTTATAATTTGGACCTTCCTTTATATCATCCTTTACAAATTTACTCTTTCTAGCTACTCTTCTTTCTTTTCTGGACAGTTTTACTGACGCAGAAGAATGTCGTATTGAATCAGCTATTCTGTTACCATCAATGTTGACGAAGCCTTTCACTTGTTCTGGTTCAACAGGTACACCTAATTTTTCAAAAACTGGTAATAAACCAGTGTTTCCAGAATTGTAAATCAAGACAGTAATATAAATGCCTAAACGAAGAGTTTGCAATTCAACAAATGTTTCTTTGGGCACATCATTCCACAATACACCGTAAAAACTTTCATTGCAGTTCTGTGTTTTTCCATGCAGGCATTTCTGCAATAATTTTTGGTCACACAGTTCCATATATGCTTTTATTTTATTTATAATGGTAGATGATAGACCTGGTTTCTTTTCTTGAAGTTCTACCCCTGAAAATTTGGCTCTCTGAAATTTACAAAAACTATCTGGTCCTTTAGGGCACTGGCGATGCATTGGATTATTGGTGCCGGAACAACAGGGGAAAAAGGAGGCAATGACAGTATTTTGCATTTTTTCCAGATTTCCCACATTACTGCAAATGGCGATTCCATAATAGTTTTGTAGTGTATCAATAAATTTGTCGGTTAACTTTCCTTTGCCACTCAGCCCTTTTGTGTTCTTTTTTAGTTTACGAAGATGCCCACCAACCCTTTTTTGGACATGACCAATGCACTCAAGTTTTTTAACAGAATTCCCACCATATACATCTTTTACAAAGTCAAAACCTTTGGAATCACCATCACCGTAATATTCACTGAATTGCAATTGTCGTAAACTTTGTGACCGTTCAAATATCCGATAGCTCCTACCACTTCCATATTGCCAGCAGATCCTTTGTGATTAGAACATATGTGGTTGTTATAACTGTTAGTGCACCTAGAGTTTTTTGTTCGACACACTCGGCAGTACTGAGATAAGATTTCCATATCCAAAATCTTCCCAGTAACAACGGAAATTGCACTGACACAGCCATCCAATGAACTATAACCTCGACGTTGCCAAGTGCCATCAACGGAAACACCGCAGATGATTATTTCTTGCTTACTTCCCTTTTTCATGTTTCTAACTTCTTTTGCAGCTGAATCTAAATTCAGTTGAGTACATGATTCAACAGAGTCTAGAAGTATTTTTTCTTGGTGACGAAATGAACACTTTGATAAAAAAAAATAAAAAAAAAAAAGGTAAACTGAGAGTTGAACATAGTTTCTTTCTTGCAGTGTAGCCACATCCTATCAAGCATAATACAAACACAATAAATGTGTTTATACTGTTATTTTTGTTGGTTTTGGGAGTAGATGAAAATCCTTTCATGAAAGGGCAATTTCTGCACTTCAGAAGAAAATGTGAACATAGTCCAAACTTTGAGTCCTCACTGAGATGCAAACCAGTGGAGAAGCAATAGGGACAGCAAAGTAGAGAAAATATATTAAATAAAATCGATAAATCAATTATGCGATTTCCTGTCAGGTCATTGGTGATATCCGCATTATGAACATCGTCATAAGAACAGTCAAGTTTCAATTTCGATGTAGTCACATTTGAAGTTGATGCATTCGCCTCATCACTTTGAGTAAATCTATTACCATGAAAATGACGTTTCTCAGAACGTTTTGATCTCGTTTTCGGCACACTGAAACCAGAAACAGATTTAGATGACAGCAAAAAAGTGGTTTGAAGTTAAAAAGAGCTCGTAAATAATGCACGTGAGAAGTCTGCAATAATATGGAGAAAATAAACAAAGAGAACTTTAGTACAATACATTTGTTGCCAATTTTGATGAAATAAATTTTAAAATAATACCTACATATATTTATTATCAGCTATAAAAGTCCTATATTAATTATTTTAGTCATTTTTAATAATTTTTAACGCCAAAATTCTTTGACAGATCGCGATATTTACATCAACTTCCGGTTTCGAAATGCCATTTCCGGTTTCACTTTCGTCTCACTATACTAACTTAAAACGGCCGTAACTTTATTTCTAAAGAAGGTAGAATTAAAAAAAAGACAGATTTAGAAAGCTAAAAGACCTAAATATTACGCATTTTAAAAAAAATTCGTTAGTTTTGTCAAATTGGACGATTTTTACTTAGTCGGATACCTTAAGATGGGAAAATAATGAAAAAAGCCACTTTACTTTCAGTATCTTTTCTCAGTTAAAAAGAAACAGATGCATTGACAATAACTACAAATCATGGACTTTGCCCGCATTATCTTAAAAGATTTAGTTTGAGAAATTATAGTTGTAGATGTGGTAATGTTTATGTGATGACATCCCACACTGTATTTTCCATTGCCCTATTCTTCATCATTTGAGAAAATTTATTAAACCTCAACTAAATATCTCCCAAATTCTATTAAACAATAAAATGACTTTAGAAGCTCAAAATATTTTGGATTTCCTATATCATAATGAAAATTCTCCAAATTGAACAATAATTTATCCTAGTTTGTGAAGAACTGTTAAAAGTGGACAGTATCTAGTGAGTACAAGAAAAAAAAAAAAAAACTTCTATCTGGCTTTTTGTTTCTTATCATGGACTCTACCTTAAACTGAGCCATTTATATATTTATTTTTCTGCTTATTTATATTTTTCTCTTTATTTTTATATTAATTTATTTATATTTTTCTCTCTGCTTTTTTTTTCTTTTTCTTTTTTTCTGTTTTCTAAATTTAAATTGCTTATCGTCGGTAAATTTTATTACTTACGAATTATGTTTCAGTGATGCTGTTGGAATATTATGTACGAATCTTCTGCTTGGGCCATTTAGACCTACCCGCTTTTTCTTTTTATGCCTGCTCCTTTTTTTTTTTTTTTTTTCCCTTTGGCTGTTTTTAGCTTCTAGTACACAAGTTTATGAAAAAAAAATGTGAATCGCTAGTCCTTTGATAGCTATTTAAATTCTATTTTTTAAATTTTATTTATGAACTTTTACCGCTGTAAAGCCACTTTTGGCACACTCCTAATCATCATCAGAATACTTAGTTTCTAAAGACAAGGAAATTCGAGAAATTCCGTCTTAGAGTATGCTTTACCTTTTCTTGCTTTCACATATCATCCTGGGGGGAGGGGGCAAATTTTCTTATATGTGTAAATGGTCCACTTGTCATCGCGGAGGGAATTTGGTTAGTCTGCCCCTACATACAAGATCTATCAAAGCACATGAGCAAAATTTTACGAGAAAAACTTGAGGAGAGGAAATGAACAATTTATCTCAGAAAAACTATTTATTTAAGATTTATTTTCAAGATTTTATTAATAAAGAATTAATTTCATCATTTGCGGTGAAATTTTCAGGACTAACATAATGAATATTTCAAACTGGGGGTGAAAAATAGCTATTGGTGGATTTTAGGAATCGTCTGCTTCAGTTGTCTATTTCAAGAATTTAGTTAAATCACGTATTATGGTTTCTAATAAAACTGTCTAGCATTATTTGTCAAATGAACTATGAACAAATAATGTTTATTTATTTATTTTTTTATTAGATTATTTTATTAGATGTTTTTAATTTGTTCTAATTAAAATCATCTGTTCACGACTTTTGTCCGAGAAGAAGATGATAAAATAAGAGGTTATTGGAATTGTTTGTCTTTATTTCACGATTTTGTAATATTATCATTCTAACGGAATTCCTTGCGATCTTTCAGTGGATAAAGCGATAAGTTAATGACTGTTTAAGAGTCGATGCCCAATGATCAAAAATATTATGATTGCAAATATTATTAGAAATATTGTATTGGAGAATTCGATGTCCGCATGGCGGAGTACACACGCCGTCAATAAAACAAAGTTTGCAGCTCTGAAAAGTGCCATCGTTGTTTTTTTTTTTTTTTTTTTTTTGTTTTTTTTACAGAAATTTCTGAATTGTTGCCTGCTCAAATGAATAATCAGTTGAACCTAGCAAGAACATTTATCCCTTGCAATTTCTTCTCGAAGTATGACCCTACTTCCAAAACAATTTATTTTTAAAATTGAAAAAATTAATGAAAAATAGCATATTTTTAATTACAATAGGCAATAAAAGTTAGAATTCGATGAAATTCCAAAAGAATTTCTTTAACTTTGAAATCATAAGAAACTTTTAGTTTAAATTTTAGAGAATAGTTGCTGCTATTTAGCAGTGTTATATTATATATTTAGCTATCTTATTTCCAATAACTTTATTTCTTATAAGATTTCTAACTTATAAGATTTCCAATAACTTTAAAAACTGATTTAAAAATTGAAAAATAAATAAAATTAGCACCTTATTTAGATGAACAACTTTTATATTTAAAGTTTTTCTATAGCTGCCATTTCTTCGAAGTTAAAGAAGCTCAAAGAATGATCTTCACGCCGTCATTCTGCTGTTTCTAACATTAACAATTTATGTTGCTTACATTGAAAAAAAAAAACGAAATAAAACTTTTACTTTTTCTTTATTTTCTTAGTTTGAAATTCTTTAAATGCACGTAGAAAAAAGGTGGAGAAAGATTTAATAACAACATTATATAAAAATTATCAGCTTGAAAATTTTCAGAAGCTACATGTTTTCTTAATTATATATATATATATATATAAGAGATCAGTAAAGATATCATATTAATCTATTGACTATATTCGCCAATGACAATGGAATGCAGTGAATACAAAAGTGTCAAAGAATATTTTTTAAAAAAACTGATAATAAATGTCATTTTAGTCCAGTTAATACTAATAATTGAAATATTTAAACGTGCATAAGAAAAGATCTTAGTTCTAATATTATGAAAGGCAAACGATTTATTTCCTCCACTATAAACGAAAAATCGAACTATCCATTCATACTTTGTGTCATAAAACAACATTTTGCATTTAACTAAAAGAAGAATATTTGAAAGAGATAGTTCATTTCTTCGAATATATTTAAAATGTAGCGATAAGCTTTCAGTTCTTAACGATTCATGCAAACTTTTGGCACTTGCTAAAAACTTCAAAGCTTTTCAATAATATAAATTTTGTAACAAGCCTAGATTTATATATTATTTTTATAATATTCGTACTCTGGTAATATTTATTTTGCATTGAGTATTGAATGGTTCGAGAGCAGTATAAACATGATCTGTGGTTGCTTCAGTATTTCATATTTCAATTTTACTTTGTCGCATCCGAAGTATAGAAAATCATCAAATTACTGTAAGTGTATTATTGTAAATCATCAAAAAAAATACAAACTTGAAATTTTGATGCAACTCTCCATCAAATGATGAGCAAAACCTGCTCAGAGAAAATGTGTCTGTCGGGCTATTTGAGTACAAATAAACTCAATCATTACAAAATGCAAAGAACTATGAAAATAAAATTCGGTGCAGAGGTTGAGCGTCTGAGAGAATTTCGTATCAAATTTCATCAAGGGCTATTTATTGGTCCATGCTTTCTCATGCGTGCCAATGTGTTAATCCATGAGCACAGCGACTATCTTCTGACTGCAGTGACAGTTCCGTACCAAATTTGAGTGCGAGCGGGGCTGCAAAAAGACCTCCGAAACGCATACTCCCTGAATAAATTCAGTCAAAACGTTAGATGAATGTCAGCGATCTGCATTGTGTAACTGCCACCAGATCTGTCATTTGTAATTCTTTGCTTGACGCTGGGGAACACCGCGCAAGGTAACGACCATTCCCGCTGGCTTTTGTTTAAGGATTGTAAAGAGCTTGCCAAGAGGATTTATCTTTCTTTTGATTTGTCTCGCTTTCAAATGTTTAGTCACTTCTTTATATTCATTTAAAGTCACCTTTTTTTTTTTTTTGTTTGTTTGTTTTGTTAAAAAAATTTTTTATTTTTATCTTATTTTAAACAGAAATTATTTCTGCATTAAAAATGTCATTTCTCCAGTAGAATTCCCACATCATTAAAAATAAACAAATTTCGTTAAATCCATCACCATTCCTTGCACCTCATTCCAGACAAAATATTTTTCTTTTTCAATTCCGCCCACGTAAAAGATCGGGCGGAAGTCTACTCGATGGCATCGCCAAAAGTGTGTTTCATAGAACAATGAAGAGGATCCGAACCTTGAAATCTCTTCCGTAGAAATAGAAATTCAAAACAAGATGTTCACAGATATGAGCCTTCACACTCCTCGCGACTGTAATGTGAACCTGATCAAAACATTTCATGACTTATCGACCTTCATTTTTGGAGATTTAAACCTTCATCCCTGTTTATCATCTTTCAGCTCGTAGCGAAGGTCGTGTTTATTGGCTTGAAAATTCAGATCATACAATTATAAATATGTCAGATCTAACCCATTCCATAAACACTAACACATATTCCATTTTAGGTCTTGCTTTATGCTTCGTTCCACTTTTTGACAAAACTGATTGTTATGGTTTTGAATGTTCATTGGAAAATAATTATTTATATATTGTCGTTTCTTGGTCGAAATGAAATGTCGAATAAAAACATCTCAAAGTTGTCTATTGGAACCCAATCATTAAAGAATAAAATGTAACACAGATAATCATCCATTCATTGGCAGGTTTATCAAAGTAAGCATATCACAAACAAACAAAAAATTTGTCTAATAAAATGAAACAACAAGGTGGAATGCAGCCTGCAGTCCTTTAAATCATCTAAAAAAAACCACGCGGGGAAAAGAATGATTAACATATATTTTCCGATAGGATCCAGTATAAAAAAATACAGAAAAAAACCCCTAAAATTAAGTATTAAAAAATAGGAAAATAAGTAGTGGGAAAGTGTGATAAAATTTCTCAAAAAAATGTTGTTGTTTTTTTCAATTTTATACAAATTGTCTCATCATACTCACCTCAAAATTAGAAATAGCAAAATGATGCTTCATAATAATGCTTACATAAGCAATTTAAAAAAATCAAAGAAATTATAAAATAATTATTATAAATAAAAACAGTTTACATTGCACAAGAATTTGAGTTCATCCCACTGAATGGCATTAACGATAATAAATTTTTAAATAAAAGTATTGAATTTTGCGAGCTTAAAAGAGTTATGCGAAGCATGAAAAATTCCACACCCAATAACAAATCCGGGCAACTTGGTTAAAAGAAATGGCCGAAGTAGTTTTTCATACAATTTTATATCTTTCAACAACAATTAAAATTCTCTTTACTTTCAAAGAATCGAAAGCATGCTCTCATCATACCAACCAAAAACAAAATCAAAATATCCTTTTATGGACCAACCTTTAGTTTTTTGAATGAATATTAGTCCAATGTATTATTCAACATGTGTCTCATCATTTTTAAAAAATCAAATTAATTTGGGTCTATTAAATAAAAAAAAAATTATCAGGCAATTTCTGAGGCATACAAAAGCGAGAAGTTTTCTATGGCCTTGACCTTAGACCCCGTGCAATCACAGATCTGGTTCATAAGTGTCTCCCATAGGCGTGAGAGGTGACCTTATGAAAGGGATTTTTCTTCAGATCGGAATGTTTCAGATAAGATGGCGGGAATCTATTTCCAATATCTATTGCTTTATACAAATATTCCTCAGGGTAGCATGTTTATTTTTTGTTGTTGTTGTTTTCGTCATCTTTATGAATGACTTTTTTTTAAACTTTTGATGCAAATTCCTTATGTTCAATGTTTGCTAATGATATTTTTTCTACTGCTCTCATTGTTTTTTAATTACATTAAAACCAATTATAAAACATTATGCAAAACATCTTTAAACGACGTTCTTGTTGAAAAGTGTCCATTAATGCAGAAAAAAATGCTAAAAAATCACTTTTGCGTATATTTGGGGTCGGATTCCGTTTCGATGGAGTGAAATGATGAACTGTTTTGAAATTTCGTTTATAAAAACTAATAAAAATGAATGCATTTTAAAAAAGGCAAGAAACAAGGTGTTTAAAAAAATATTCTAGGACTACAAATTTAGAATCGAAAAGACGCGTTATTATGTCGCCCATATTCTTTACTGTCAAGTCAATTCAAAATAAATTTTAAAATATTTTGGGAATAAAAGAAAAATAACCCCACGACTCATGAAGCATTTCCCATTTGATGATTTTTTTTAAAGACGTAAATATATATATATATATATATTTTTTCAGACACTATTTTTTGAACAGATCGTTGGTAACATCAAAACAGTGAAATAAAAAAAATCTAGCATTGGTAGTAAAAAAAAAGCAGTTTTAGATTTCAATTGTCAAAAAAATAATTAGGAATTCTGTTATTGTGAGGAAAAAAAGACAGCGCTTTCGACGTGCCTCCGGTCATCTTGCTGAATGGAATGCTGCTCTCTTTGGGACGAAGACGCTCTAGTCCTGTCCTCCTGCTGTCAAACGGAGATCGGCCGCCAAGTAGAATTATTCAGCATTTTCTCACGAAGCCTTTAGAAATTCTTCATATCAGTAGGAACCAGTTCAATTTCAATTCATTTCTGCTTTCAAAGTGGATGGTATAACAATGATAACAGTCAAAAGTCTCTTCACAAACCCACGCCGTTCATTCCAAGTCAGTAAAATTCTTTCATGGCACTTTCTTTCCTTCCCAGAAAGCAATTTAAAATTTCTTGAAAATAACTGAAAAGGCTTACATTTCAGATTATATTAAAAAATATGAATGAATCTGATCCTTATTCCGTTTCGCCTTTTAAAGCTTCAAAATGAAAGCAAACAAACTTTTCTTATTAATATAAAAATATTTTTATCTGATAATGATGTTGAAGGAAAAATGCGTGAAATTTATATTAATAATTAATAATATTTGAATTCGCTCGCATTAAAATATTTAAATCCGTTTTTATTAAAATGTCTTCTCTTTTTAATCACTGACTTCTTGAACCGTGCATTTGATAGAATCAAAAGATGTTCTCCTCTGGACTCATTTATTTTCTGAACATTCAGAAGCTATCTGCACAAATGGCATCGAAATACTTTTGATACTTTTGAGCCGATCGGCTCACATTTCAACGGTCTTTCAGTGAGAGGGGCTCTCGGGATGGTTTTATTTCAAAAAGGGACAACCATTTAAAATTCAGCGTTTATAAAAAAAAAAAAAAAAAAAAAAAGTTTATAATATTAGAAAAACTTTGAAAGTCACATATTCTGGAATTTTACCGGGAAGAAATGTTTGGATTGCATCTGATTTCATAATTGAAAGCAACATTTAAAATTTTTATTAAAAACATTAACCGATCAAAAATGTGTCAAAACACGTCTCAGCTCGGTGTCAGCTCATCCGTTCAAAAATTAGCTGGGCTGCAAAAAAGAAAAGAAAAAAAAAAAAAAAAAAAAAAATCTGACGAGATAATGCAATTATTTTGAAATGCAATTTTATCCATTAGTGAGCTAAAATTTTTAATTTTAAAGTCAGATCTGAAGTTACGATATCTTCATCTGAGCTCTACATTTCAAACATGTTAAGTAACCAGCATATAACTTGCTAGCACTCTTCTACATGCTAAAGTGATGATTCAGCTGAGAAAAGCATCAAAATCTCTCATTCTCAAATTCCTTTCCGTTCGTCTGAAAATGTATCGGAAGCAAGGTGCGCAGTACATGAACGGCGCTGCTCATCGTTTTTGCAAGAGACCTTCATCTCTAGCGGTGATAAAGGAGAGTGTATGCGCCGCTCTACAGGTCAAACCGTTTGACATTACCGTAATGGCGTTTGGTTACTTACTTAATGAAGGTGAAAATATGCATCTCAGAGTGGTTGTCTCGAAATGGCTATTGATTAAAAATCAGGCGAGATTCCGGCCTGCATTTGCGGTCATTCCGTAAATATTCCTGCACAAAAATGGTTTTTGCTTCGTTTAAAGTTTTTAAAAATTACCTTTTCAGTGATACTCATTTAACTGCTGCGAAACACTTTAGTCTAGAAGTAACAAACTTTTTGAGATATTTCTAAGCCTATTTTGTAATAATATTTTCATTGTCTTGGGAAAAAATCCGATCCTCTTTCTTGTTGTTACTTGTATTTCCTTCTGGTTCTTGTCCTTGCGAGAAGATGATGGAACTCAAGATTATGGTTATCTATCTCCGGTTATGAGAGTTGGTAGGGGTAAATGTTACTTTTTTTTTTTATTCCGAGGTTAATGTCTGGCCCGCTTGATCTACAAGTATCAGATTTGGTACATATATACTTTGGAGGGTAGGAATGTGCAATTCGCAGCGATTTTTTAAAATTTAGATAAAATTTTAATTATTTAAAAATTGTAAGAAATTTTAACATTTTTGATGGGGGTTTTTTTTTTTTGCCATAACATCCGAATTATTCTGGTACAAAAATAATTTTTGCATCGTCATTAAATTCAAAGCAATTAGCTTTTCAATTATATCAATTTAATTACTGTAAAATATTTTAGTATAGACTTAGTTAACTTTAAAATATATTTTTAATTATAGTTAACAAAAATATTTTTATTGTTGAAAATGACACCTGAAATATTTCCATTGTTGCCATTAACCCTTCTTCGTTGTTCTCCATCAAGCTGTAAAGATTTTCTCCAACTGAATAGGTTTCTGTTTCAGCAATATTTAAATAAAAAAAATTTCACTGAAACGAACGCTTAGTTTCATAAGTAAGCAGTGAGGAATTATATTTTTAATACAAGCATTTTAAACACTTTTGTACTATTCTCTTTTAGCCTGATTTTTACATTCTTACTTTTTTTAATGAATACGAGAAGATTTTATGGAGTAACCCTCTGATATATCACATAAATTAAGAAATACAATCTGTAAAACATCCGAAACTTTAATGTCAATTTTTTTCTGTCCTTTAATTTTGCCAGCAAAATAATTCAATTGAAATTTTGCATAACCGATGTGTTTCAACGACATGAACGGTCATCAAAGACGGCAAAAAATAATCATGATTCATATCCTCTTATAAAAAAAATCTTCATTTGAGAAACGTTTGAAAAAAAGCAACCCCATACTTCTTTTCAAAGAACAACTTCTGACAAAAGAAATGACTATCCACTAAACCAAATGTGTTTCTGTCCAGGCAGTAAGAACTGAAACTATAAATGGTCATTGAAAAAAAAAATTCAAAGTTTGAAGGGGGACTACTGGAAAGTAGTGAAAAAAAAAATTCAAAGTTTGAAGGGGGACTACTGGAAAGTAGTGAAAAAAAAACCAGTTTACCTGCTCCAAGCCAGAATTAGTTTGATTATATCTCCAGTAGCTCTGAATTGAAAGAAAGAAGGGGTTACTTTCTACTCCAAATGAATCAATCAATTATGTGTGGAATGAAATTTCATCCGCTACTCGCAAACCAGAACCCACCTGTTTTTCTCTGGCTTGTTGATGCATTTTCTGCCTAATTTTTATGCTTTTGTTCCTCCCCCCCCCCCCTTTTCTTAAACTTCGTATTTTTAGAATGAAAAAAAGTAAGCAAAGAAAACTGAACCCTCAGGGTAGAAAAACAAACAAATGAAATAAAATTGAAAATGTAATTTAAAAAATAATTTCAAGGAGTGCTGCAGCTCCGCAAACCTAATGGGCCGCTGCCTTTAATCCATATTTTAAATCGGAGAAATGACCCGATTTTTCTGTTTACCAAAGCATCAGGAATGTGTGATGGGGCATTTCAAGAAGTCATTCTTAATGTGACGTGAGTGAAGACTTGTGCAGTGCATTTATCTGCTCGGGTCTGCGCCCTTATTCCTTCTTCAGGGAACCTTGTGATGTGCTAAAAATCAATTTCCATTCGAAATGGACTCTCTTAAGTGCAAAAAAAAGCATTTTTGTTCAAAATATTTTTAAGTTTTATTAAGTATTTGAATATATGACTGAAAATAAATATAGAAATCGAATGCATCATTTAGAGTTATATTTATAATATATTTTAGGTGAAAAAAACTTAAGCAATTTTTTTATTATTATTATAAGTATAAGCATGCCATTTTCTTTCGTTAAAAAAAATCTGAATTCCTTCTTTGATACTTAAGAAAATAAAGCAAAAAATGTTTAGTGATAAATATCTCACCTGTGACCTTGATTTCAGAGAAGTGAGTCACAGATTAGTTCTTTTACAAAGGATGAATGAGGCGCTGTCGCTCCGGCAGAACTTCCGAACGGTGCCGTTGAGAGGATTCAAATCTCTTTCTGCGTTGCGTAGATTAAATCACGTAACAAATGGGCCGATTGGTGTTAAAATGAAAACAATTGATCTGAAATACAATTCCCTATTCAAAGTCAGGACGCTGTCTGCCGAGACGGGCAATTCTCAATCTTTGAAATAACATATCACAAATGAGCTGGCCCTTCAAACGAAAACTGTGGCGAGATAACACATTTTCTGATGAATTCATGAGAATGACAACTTTTTCTAAAACATGCCAATGGAAAGTAGCCGGAACAGTCTTGGTGAAGTCTAATGTACAGGGTTCTCATCATTCAAAGAAAATGCTTCACAAGCCTTAAATGGGTATTGCATTATATAAAGTTATTGAACAAACGGGCCAATGAGAACGAAATTCATATTTCCTCAAAAGAGAGATACCACAAATGGAACCTAACAATGTATTGAATATAACATATTTTATACTAGAATGAAGGAAATGTGTCATGCTTTTAATTTGTGTGCCTGTTTAATAAGATTTAATCATCCATGACATTCTATTACCCAGCAGGTTGGATCATGAAAACAAACGCAGACACGATTAGTGGCTGCAGGTTCCATCTTCGAAAAAGATTACTATAAAAAAAATTGTAAGAAAGTCACACAATTTCTGGATGTATTTACCTACATAAAAAAAAACAACTCGGTTGATAACACAATAAAAGACAAGAGACAATACCAAATATCGCAAACGTTGATACATGTCAACAAATGGGAATTCACTGCAATGTATTTATGTAAAAGTTCCTTCAAAAAAATATTTGTTTCTGATTTAAATAAGAAACTCGAACCTACAATAAAGCAGCCCCATATCTCTTGATGACGGTGCGCTTCATTATTTCAGAAGACGGCAATGGGGATGAATCTCAAAGGTGAGGCATTTCACTTTAGCGTCTTATTTAACAATTTCTCCGCTCAATTCTTCTGGCACTGCAATTTGTGGTGAAATTTTTAAGACGAAATGAATCCATCAAATAAATTTTTTCCGTCAAATTTCTTTCAAACATTCCCTAACGAGTAAGAAAATCTTGAAGATCCCATGCACAAACTATTGAGCGAATTCCTTTCGATTTTTTTTTTTTTTAAATGGTCCACCTAACGGAATCAAGTGTATATCTAGCAAATACTACATAGAAAGACATGCCACTTTCGTGTTTTTTGTGGCGTCCTTGAGTTCAGACTGCCTTTAAGTGCGAAATGACGGTTGCATTGCAGAAAAATTAAGCATTTTCACTTACAATAGCTGTAACTACCTACGTTGCACCAGGTTTTAACTTTCTCGTAGAAAAACGTTGTTTTCAAAAGAATGGGTTCAAGACATTTTGATGAAATTCTTACTTCGACATTTGCTCAATAAGGAAGGGGGAAATCTTATTTTGAATTATGTATAGTTCAATTTGGCGAATTTTATTCGTAAAGTTTACAATTGAATGAAATTTTGGACAAAATCGGCCAGCAATTATTTATCCGTCTGGTTGTTCGCATGCATATGAACACGATTGTTGAAAAAGGAACAAGCTACTTGGATGAAATTTAGCAAATTTTTTCTCCACTATAATTGTAGATGGTTTCAAATTTTGAATCAAATCCATGAATAGATTTTCTATCGATCGGCAAAAATGTAGCAAGATTGATAAATGAAATTCGATTTGTCATCTTGACATCAAAACTGTAACGAATTTCAGAATCCGTCTGTCAAAGCAAATAAGTATCATTTGTACACTCAGTTTTTCCTCGCATTGTTGCTGAATTTCATGCAAAACACGCCGTGTCAGGTGGGTGAGCATTCCAGTCGGCTTTTGCCACGACAGCACTTCACAAAGACCCAAACTGTCGGGTTGAGCTGCGTGGATGCGGCACTCCGGCTGGTTCAGTTCAGTCGAAGGCAGCCGCAATCCGAGGTGAATCGGTCAGACACGCGAGTGCGAGGCAGACGACACAACTGGGGCGGCGGGGGTGTAGGCGGATGGATTGGCACTCGCTCTGTAGTGACTCACCCAGCACGCTGTCTGGCAAACTCGCTCTTCACCCAGTGCCCTTGCGGGTGTCTTGCCAGGAGGGCAGGGAACTGACAACGAAGCAGCCTGGAGGGTCCGACTACGGACATGGGCAAAAGGAAGTTCCATACCCCACTGACATTGAGCAATTTAATAATTGCTAGGCATCCTTGTTCACCATTTGTCAACCGAAAACTCATAAAGGTTTATACCCAAAATAATTGGCAAATCCAAACAAATTGCAACAACCGGGCCGATTTCGCCAATTTATTACTCCCATTTAAAATATAGCTAATCAGTCAGAATGTTCATACGTTATTGGACAAATAAAATTTCAAATAATACTTTTTTTTTACTTATATTATTGCAATTATACTTTTGTTTCGATCGGTTGCAGTTCATTAATGTGACTAAATTTATCTTGCCAATATTAGCCGCCTTTAGCAACCTTATTAAAGGTATTAAGGAAATCCTATCAGTGATCAATTTATGAAATGCATGTTATCAAAACAAAAGACGCTATTTTAAATTAATATTGCTTAATAATGACAGAACATTCTGATCCATTAGCTATGGTTGCAAGCTGGTAAATTTATGATGATAAAACTCTGGGAAATCACTCGAATTGTTGAGTTCTGTCATTCATAATGTAATATTACTTTAAAATTGAGGCAAAGGGTGTAGACGCCTCTTCATGGTGTTAGTTTAGTGTATTTATATTAATGTCCAGTTTTTTAAAGAAATACTATAACTATTTTGGGACGGTGCTCGTAATTTTGAAGGGTGGTCAAATGACGAGAACAGCGCCTGGGTTGGCACTTTCTTTACAAACTTCTGCACCACACCAACGGAAGAATATTTCGCCCCACGGTGCACCAGACTCGCTTACACGCCGGTTCTTCGATGGAATCTGATCTCGATTCTGAAACCCTGCGTGAGTGGTGCGTTTTTAAATGAAATAAAAATTGACGAAATCCACACATTAGATATTTTCAGTGTTTATGACTATAATACTTTGCCACCAGTTTTCCTGTAGAGAATGTAGAGTGAACAAGTTTACTTCTAATATGGGGGGTTGAGAACCTAGAAGTCATTAATTTTTACATGAAATAAAAAAAATGACGATATTAGTACAGAAGCTGCCTGGCAAAGTTTTATACAGCAATATTTCTAGATATGGAGAGGAAGGGGCCGATTATTATTTATAATTTATCATGAGTTTCCGTGCGGCTGAAAGGTTTCCAAATGTGATGTGGTGACTGCGGCTGGTGAACCTTGTCTCAGATTTTTCTCATAAAAAATGCGATGTAAAGTGCGGCTTTTTCGTTTTTTTTTTCAGTTGTTCTTAAATCTGAAAGGGTGGAGAGATCAGAGGATTATTAATTACTTATATGAAAAGCTCATGAGTTTTCACATGAAAAGGGGGTGGAATGAAGAAAT
>JAPMOR010028638.1:443953-458903 GCA_026543865.1 Argiope aurantia
TTCAATTTATTTTGATATTTTTGAAAACATAGCCAACTTTTTGGAAACTTTGGAGAATTCATTTTTTAGAAGTCGCAAGAAAAAATAAATTCCTTAAAAAGTGACGCAATTTTCAGAATAATGTTTAAAACATTACTCTGAGTAAGTAGTAAGTAAGTATTCAAAGTAATTTCAAGAAGATTTGTCTCGGGAACAGCCGAATTGTTCTTTATGGAGTAAAGACTTTTCAGGGTGCGTGATGTGATTCGATACGACTTCAACGGAAAATTTTCCCAAATGTCGCTTTTTGCTTTCTCGTATACGGAGTGTAGAGAAAAAATTATAATCGTCAAAAAACGTGACCTTGAAACTCTCGTGAATATCTGCATGTCCCCGAGTTAGAAAAACACATTTTTGGCATTATGTCGTCTGTGTGTCCATTTGTCTGTCTGTCTGAGACAAAGATAACTTAAAAACGCTTTGAGTTAGAGGGTCGAGGTTTGTCATGCGGTATTCACACCAAATTTGCAGTCTTCTATCCCATTTTGAGCCAAATCCGCTCAAAAATAAATCTGCTTGTCCGATGGTTCGAATATAATTTAACACATAAATACAAAACGAAGAGCGCTGAATACAAAAGATTCGGTACACAATTTTAGCATCTAATGTGCAGCACCTGTCATATTTTGAACCAAGACCAATAACGGCTTGACTGTCTATCGGTCTGTACTTTCAGAAACATGTAAATACAATAACTTAAATTTATCAAATTTGGCATGTGATTTTGTGTCTGCAAGTATAGTTCTATTTTTGTGTCATTCGGTTGGGAAAAACGCGCCTAAAACACAAATTCGGTTTTTGGGTATAATTAATTACATACTCGGGAGAAGTCGCCGAAAACTCGCCATTGAACACAGGAGAAATTCAGTAAAAATTATAAATCTACGCCAAAGATTAATATTTTATAATTTTTGTACACTAATACCATGTAAGAAGCTTTCAGCTTACCCAATGTCCACCATTTTTGAGGTGGTTGGAGGAATAACATCTTGATTGAAAAGTGTGCGAGAAAGTTTTCAGAAGAGCAATCCCAACAGTTGTTGAGTTCATCTGCAATATTTCGTCTCCACTGCAAGGCCAAAAATCTCTAAATGTGTACTAAACACCGAGAGTGCTCTGTCTTCTATTTTCTTGCATACTTCCACACTGCACATGCTTTGGGTCCAAATATCATTGCCGCTACATGTCCAAATTTCATACATCTGTATCATTCCGTTTTACAGACATTGTGCTCACTTACTTGCAAATGGCCAAAGCTTTGACAGACCAACACTTGGTATAGATCTACAATTCTAAAGATGCTTGGTTTCGTCCTTCCAGCTATTTGCATTTCTAATGTATTGTGTTCACAGGGTTGACTGCAGTCAGACTTGCCAAAGACGGATTTGAAAAATTCCGCACGTTTAGTGAAGAAACCAGTGACGCGCCTCTCACTCGTTGCGTTTTTCATTATTGTGTTTGCAGACTGTTTTGCAGCAAAAATAATTTTTTCCCGAACTTGCAGATTTTGCTTTGTTTAAATTGATAAGAATTGAAAAAGTAACTATTTAATAACAATCGACATAAAATATTTTTTATGTAAAATGCCTTAAAACAAACTATACTATTTTTAAATACAAAATGATTGCGATAAAAAATATTAATTTTTATTTCGTAAATGACGACAAATCGTTAAAAAAAAATCCTTTCCTATGTAATCTTCTCATCATGGCATTCACCAAGACAATGCATTCGCCGTTTCTTTTGAATTTATTTACAGTTTAAATGACGGATATTTTTGAAAAAATATATCACAGCACAGATGTAGTGTTCCGAATCTATACTGATGATATTCTTCTTTACAGCAGCAATTTAAACTCCATTTCTCTTTTAAAATATTCAATATTCTCTAGAAAAGATCTCTCAGTGGTATAATATTTAGAAATGTAAAATACAAATTAAAAAATGAGAAGCCATAATTTTTTCTGAACTGAAACAAATACTTTCGAAACATTTAAAGTTATATAAATTAGACCTGTCCTTTAGACCAAAAATTAAACTTTCTGAAGTGAATTTTTCATCCAATCTGATCTCCAAGCAGCTGTCAAACGGCTCAGAGCCGCTCATTTAAGAGAAAAAAACTGTTCACTTACTCGAAATTGTCAATAGCATTTCACATCAAATGAAATGACTCTTCACTGCGTGCAGCCAAAGGGAATTGTTTTCACATCGCTCACCTTGCGATATGGGAACTGGGTTTTCTATTGCTATATTTATGAATTATTATGAATTTTATATATATATATATTGTTGCGACTGTTATTATGAATAGGATATTTAGGATTTATATGGATTTTTTGCACTATTGGATTTCTTATCGCGATATTTATGAAACACATCTTCATCTTAGAATGCAAATGTTAACCGAACGTTTACTTTCAAAAGGTTCATCCTTGAGTGAATCTTTTCCTTTATTCGATTATCTCCGATGATCAATAATCCAACCGAAGTTAAATGGGCAGGTCGGGCTTCATTTCTACTTAAAAACAAATCTATAAATACGATTTTCACATGAAATATTTTGTCCTACTAAACTCACCAATCAAAAAGAAGAAAAATTCCATTTCATCTTGATCTTTTTAAACAAGAAACACTTATCATTCAGAGTCATTCTAATAAATAATTCTTCTAAGAAAGGGAAACGGCTGCAGGCAAATATCACGACATGAATGTGAAAAGCCGGATCTGCTCCAAAATATGATAGTCACTGAAAAGCATCCTTTTGACAATCATCAATTATATTAATGAGAATCTAGTTCGTGTCATATCAACTCATAGCCTTTCAGTGCTCAAATATCCATTCAAAACATGTCATCAACCTCTGAAGAAAAGAAATGTCATACCATTCAATTTGTCTGGACTTTGGGTCGAAAACAAATATATCGATTCTTTGGCTCGAAATGCGCCAAGTTTCTGAACCATATACTATCAAAATTTGATTCAACCTTTAAAAATATATATATGCTAAAAAATGGCAGGACAAATTCGAAATACTCTTCCGAATCTTTGTATTTGAATTGTGTACATAAAAGGCCCTTTCCTCTCATAATTCCAAAAGAAAAAGATTCAGATATTGTAACAAGTAAGCATTTTTTTTTTACTAATATAAAAAGCGATGTACTTTCCTCTTAGTTTTGTATCAACATAATTTTGCTATTCATAATTATTATATACATTTGTAATGAAAAAATTTTTGTAGAAAACGGCAATTTTTGCTTTCTGTTTCTTTCAAATATTGTATTTTCCATTATAATATTTTACTTGTTTGAAACATTTCGCTATTGATGGATATTATATATTTAAATTATTGGGAAGAACCATAAAGTATGCTAAGCGTTTTGAAAATGACCAAAACTACCAGTATGTTGCGTAACAAATTTGTCATTAAATGATTAGCTTTTAAAAAAAAAACAATTTGATCTTTTTGGTCAAATATATTTCTTGGTTTAAAGTATGAAAAAATATGAATTCAACTTTAAAAAAATTAATTTTATTGTTATACTAGACGCCTTTGGCGACCAGCCAATTCGCCAATGTTAATGGTCGTTAAAAATTTCAATTAAATAATTTATGTAACTTGCCTTTTAATAACTGCTTCATCAAAAGGTTTTTAAGCTCCAAATTTTCATAGTCATATAATTCACTCATGCTATTATAAAGGTATTAAGCCATAATGTACTATGTACCTCTCTCATTTTCTGTCACCTCCCGTAAAATTTCAACTTTAAATTCATTTGCGATTGAACTGCTATTAATAATTAAAAAAAAAACATATTTTACTGAAACCAAACATTTTTTTTTAAATATGAGTCCTGAGAACAGAGTCGTTCGGCATTGAAGTCTTACGTGCATTACAGAATAATTTTCATCATTCATATAATATCTGAAAAAAATTATTTAAAAATAATTTCTCTGATTCATTGCAAAATTCGGTTTTTTAGTTTTACTTCCAAAGGGGTTTAAATGACGTTAATAACAATATTTTTTCTGTCTATAAATACATTTAAAAAATGATGAAGTTTAAATTTTATGCCGTCTTTTGGTACCAAGGAATCATAATCTGCGAAATATTCTAGGCACTTCAACCTTTAAATAAGTAAATGAACGTTTCTGTCTTCTACTATCAAGTCTGATCGGTTTATGAAATTTTGAATGGAATAATGTAAAACAATCAACATTTTCATAATCTTAGGCCAATCAGTCTTGGAAAAACCCTGCTGATTGGAGTATCATTGAGGCGCTCGATGATGCGATCCCGTTTTTATTGAATAGGGATTTCAAATTGTCATAAATCAGTCTGTTTTAGTGACTGATTTAGTCGTAATGTAACTCTTTTTATTTGAAATATTAGTATCTCAAGAATATTTTGTTAAATATGATTCATAGGGCAGAAGATCTAGATAAAAGCTAAGCATTCGTAATTTATCAGAGCATTTATTGACTCAAGTTACATAAAATATAATTATTTACTTCATTTAGACCATTTGAACGTATGTATTTCTATTTTTAAATGTTACCAAAGTAGCCGTTGGACCCTGAAATGAAAGCATATATATTATATCAGATTTGCCTTAAATAAAACTGATTTATTGAATTAATAACGTGGATATATTGTAAAAAATAATAGAAAACCTTGTTGCATTTTTCTTTGGAAAATACTATATTTCTAATTTATTTCATTTCATACAGACACGTGCAGAAAATCACACTTTTCTAAGCTTGCAGTAATATTTAACTTATTTTTTAAATTTGAGATTTTATAAATGTGATGGCAACACTTTGATAAAAGCTAATTTTCCCACAGCACGCGTAACTTGCTCGTGCAGGTTAAATTTTATATTTATTTTGTACAAAATAAATTGAAGAAAAATATGGCTAAAATATTTTTTTAAAAATAATTCATTAAAAAAAAGGTATCTAAATAATAGGTTTTGTAGGAATCTAATTATATATAATAGGAACCTATAGTTTACAATTGGTATCATTAAAAAGATAATTTTCTGAACTTTAAGTTGATATCAAAATTATTTTTTACGATAATATTTTATGAAGTTATGCCGAAAAAACATCGAAATTTCGCTTCATTTTTAATTAAAAATTTTAAAATAATCTCTCCGAGGCGCACCTTCAAGGTATAAATAGATGCGTTTATAAATTGTGTATGCGTTTTTCAACAGTTTGATTTTGTTACTGTCACTGTTCTGAAACGTACAAAGAATCATTTTAGATGCTTAAATCAAAAATGATGACCGAATTTTACTTACTGATAAAAATATATATTTTTTTACAATGTGTATTTCTTTTTGAAATTTCAGAGAGCAAAATATAACTTTTAAATATATTCGATGCTGTTCCATGCTGTGAACATTGCTACTACACATTACATCATTTTCTACTCTACAAACTTCTTAATCTCCTAGAGCAGACATTACAATGCATATGTTCTGCGCGTGATCAACTGGTTTAATTTATAAAATCTAATCCGATTGATTATACTATCACAACACGTCGTCTAAAAGTGAAAGAAAATTTTACACCTTATGATCGTTTTTAGCTAAAATAAAACAAGATACAATGTTAAACTTCATATGAATTAGTAAACATAATGAAAATACAAACTCAACGTCTGCGTACATAGGACCTAAGGTTATCACAACAGAAAAATCAAACTTTATGTACAATACGCACACATATTGCCTCTCTTCTCCCCTCCCCAGTTATAAATTAGGCCTGTTTGGGCCCACAGTGTCGAATTCCAGGTGGTCTAAGAAAAGGTATCCAAAATGTATACATGATTTTCTCCACTGTATTGTAAAAAGCACAAAATAAAAATCTGAGCTAATTTAAGATCCAAAAGTTTCATTTCCGGTGAAGTCTTTAATATGATATCATCAACTCACATCAGATATTATCTCATTATCTCATTCGACATAATTTTACAGCCGTGCACTAATAAATGAAAATACAGTAAAGAGAAATTGTTACTGTGCTAGCAAAAAGAGGTTTTATTTGAGTCAATTGACCGCAAGTGAAGAAGACACATTCAATCATTTAAATGACTATTATTCATACTTATTTTTTTTAATACTAGGTGAATCTTTTTCTTAATTTTAAATTGAAATTATTATTGAAAATGTGCTGTTATTTTTTCCTAAATTTTTAAGAGAATTTGTTCAAGATCATTTTAAAATTTAATTTTCATAACAACTAACTACGAATTAGGAATTTACTCCAGTTTCAAAGCCATTAGCCGAGTGTCGTCGTAAACGTAATCCATTGGAGGATTTCTAAAGATACATTTTTGACAGTTCGAAAAATGAGTATTGATGACGTATTTGTTTTTCCAACAATAAAAACAACAGACAAGCATTTCCTATCATAGCTTCTTTCTAACACTGATACCCAGGGCAGTAGTGACCCTTCTTACATGCCGTGCAATCTTCTGTAATTCCAGAATTAGATTTTTATTTTGTCTGTTGTTCGTATAAAATCCGTGCAGCCCAATTATTTCTGTTAATTTTTAATTTAAAATTTAAAACCGGAATTGGGTGAGATTTGACTTAATTGAGTCGTCAAATAACGCATAAGCAATCCGAAATTTTTTTTTATAAAATAAAAGGACAATGAAAAAGATATCTGCTTAGTGAAAATTACATATGATATATTCAGAATATTTATTTTTTAGTATGTTTTTCTTCAATCGGTATCTATTATCTTATTAAAATTAGGAATTTTCCATCCTTTAATTTTCCCCCATTCAACTGTTTACTATTAGCATCATCAGCATTTGCCAATTTATCACATTGCTTTAATGATTTGATATGAAAATTGTTGAAAAATCGATAGATATTTAAAACAGCACTAGATAGATATTTAACACAGATTATACACTATAAGTAAAAGTGCAACAGAAAGTAAATTAATGAAAATAGAGCATTCACGTGAAGCAGATTCGATATTTTTTTTCTGCAACACATGCATAATTTTATCCATTTCGCAAGGGTATCAAATTTTAATATCAAGAACTAAAATATTTCAACAAAATGAGTCTAAATGTTTCTCAATTCCGATAACACCGATTTGAGAAAAAAAATGTGCAACTTATTTTTATATTGTGATCATATTTAATCAAATGTCACCGAGTGCCAAATAAAATATAACTTTTGATTTGTCTGCAAATTAGAGTACAAATTTGGGTGGAGGAAGGTTCCCACGTTCCTGAATTTAAAAGTTCATTAGTTTTTGATATATCCTCGAAATTTGCTGAATATAGCGATATCATTTCTAACATCATAAAATTGCTCATTACAAAATAGCTTCTGATCGAGAAATATCATCCAGCAGCAATTTACCTTCACCTTTCGGTGATCATTGAGCATTTTCTCTCTCTCTTTCTTGCATCATTGCAATACTTGTTTTTTTTATTGTGCTACAGTTAGTCCTCCTTTCTTTTTTTACAATAAAACCGAAAACCCAGGTCTTCATTTTTGACTTGCGCGGTTCTACAATTCCCTTCTTTTCTGCGGCCTTTTTATTTTCAGAAATTGTAGATCTCTTCCCAATTTTTCAAGAATCTCTTTGATACGCTCCTTTCGAACGAACAAAGCATGAACTTACTGTTCAATAATCGATTTGTAATTCTAGAGATAAATGTTTTATTGAAACAAAAAAATTTTGATTGCTTGAAATCTGAATCCAAAAATGAAACGAACGCTAGCATACGTGGCATAGAAATGGTTCTTTTTACTTATTGCCGAATAGCAACGATCGAATGTAAATAAGCCATCATACAAATTTCAGATGGATTCATTAATGTTTTCATTTATTCATTTTTAATTATTTTTTAATTATGTAAGCATAATTAAACGTTTTTACAATTGCGCGGAATTCATTGCTTCACTTAGCTGATTGAGGAAGCTGAAAAATATCAATCGAAATGTTTCGGAGAGCGCGTCATCGAAGAGTCAAGGGAAAAAAGATATTTGAAAGAAGTAGGCTTAAAGCAAAAATCTTAATCGAGAGCAAAAAAAAAGACTTAATCATTGGTAGACGGACAATCGCTTTGCCTTGCCTATGGAAATGGAAGCTCATACCTTACAAAACAATTACCTTGCAAAAATGACCTTTGTGTTATCTTAACACTCAAAAAATCATCTTTTTGAAGATATCTTCGTTTCAGAATACTTTTTCTCTGAATTTTAGCAATACTTTTAATTCAATTTGAAAAACAATTTGAGTTGAAATATTATGATGGAGTTCAAACTCATCCATCATAATATTCAATCGCGTACTCATTCCGTCACCGCCGCTTTCATTTCGCATATATACACACATTTTTTCATTTACAATAAACTCATTCAATTTAAATCGCGTTTTTCAATAGCATCAAATGAAAAGGTAAAATTTAAAAATTTGAGTTTCATATGACTGATTCAACGGTCTAAAAAAATTAATAATCTAAGAGATCAAATGGGTCGCTAAGGCAGTGAGTAATAAAAGAGCTATTTAAGCTTTTTCTTCATGTCGTTTATCTTTAAAACGATTGTCATTTTTTATATAAAAAAATTATCTATATTAATAAACAATTGAAAAGCACCGAAATATGAAGATGAATTGTTTCACCAAACGATTCGGGAATGTTGCGTCTGCATCCATTCAGAAATGAGGACAGTGTTTTCGTAGCTTTCACTGCGAATGAACCAAAACACATTCAAATACGTTATGTTACCGACGAATTTGAATAAAAACGTTCAAATCAAGAAATGTTCCACCGTGTTTACTATTCAATTATTTTTTAATTTCATTGTTCTAAATTTTTAAATAATCCGTAAAATAAATTCATCGTCAACGAATGAACCAATTTGAGAAAAGTGAATGAAGTAATGAAACGTATTGTCCGCTACCTTCACTTCTTTCTTAGAGCAAATAATTTGTGCTAAATTGAGCTTTTCTTCATTTATTATGATCACTAATTTGGAATTTCCTTCAATCCCTCTCTACCTCCCTGCCCAAGGTTGGAATTCAGATGCATCCACCACACTCGGCATGCTAATCGAGACGTCTCTGCAATTCTTGGGAAGTCGACTTTTTTTAACGATGATGCGGATAAAAAAAGAAGTCGTTCCTCCGGAAGGAGGCAGCTCGCGGAATAAACAGAGGAGCGTAACTGTAAACTGTGGGCCTCGGAATCGTATGCCCTAGAATGCAGCTAGGAGAGAGAAAGCGACTCCTCAGCAATTATCGTTTGCGGCGAGTGTTTATAATTAGAGGCGTCCTTCCCTGTGAATCGTGCCCTTAATGAATCCGCGATGTTCTAAATTCGTTTGCGGCGAATGATTCCAGGCGAGGCATCCCCGTCTCTCTCTCTAAAGGTCGAAGAGGGGGGGGGGAGGACACACTTGGTTTCGAATTCGAGTAGACAAACAGGTGAAATTCTATCAATGTTTCTTTCAGAATAAAATCTTTCTTTCAAAATTAAAATTCTCATCCAGCGTGTGGTTGGCCGTTCGAAGCTTGAACTCGATTTGATACAAAGGAAATGGGAAGGGGTGAAATGCTCTCCTTTTGGATAGGAGGAAAAACAGTGCGAATCCATTAATCAGAAGCTGACATGACTTCAGCAAAATCCTCTTTAGTCAAGAATTCGAATTAAATAAAGACTGTGTATAAAAATGAGTACTGCAAGAAAAAGTGACAGTGGTAGAAAAAATTTATTTTTAATACATCAAGTTTTAATAAATAACTCAGTCAAACAGTTTGCAATTTTAATAAACCAAATGAAAATGAGCACAATTAAATTTTTTAATTATTTCAATTAGTAGGTCAGTAATATTACTGAAAAATAAATGAATAAACAAATAGCGTGCTCCACTTTGAATATGATTACCCATAAAATTCTTCAAAATACTTGAAGATTAAAAAAAAAAAAAAAAAGACAATATACTTCAAGATTTTAAAAGAGAGAGAGAAAAACTTGTTATTCCTTATTTTTATTCAATACTTTGTACAGCAGTGAAATCCTCAAGTTAATGAAAGTCATCAAAAATGACTCAGAAGAAAAAAAAAACCTGTCTGTCAACCGGAAAGAGGAAAATAAATTCTATTTCTCCAAAGAGGCAGAATTCTGAGGACGAAGGAGGGCGCGAGGGAAGGCGGCCAGGTCCAGAGAACTGTCACACGCAAGGGTTAGAAGGAAATTCAAACCTTCCGAATGAAACGTCGTAAAAAAATAATCTTCTGACTCAATTATTTTTAACAATTTAATAGTAATGAAAGCAGTGACGGTACGTAGAGAAAAGAAAACGTTTTGAAAAACTTCACTATGCGCATTTGTATAAGCGAAGTAAATAAGACAATGGGAAGCATTTCTTCAAATATAACTGCAACTTTATTAACATCAAAGAATTTATTGTACAAAAAAAGTTCGTTTAGCTGAAAAGGGATTTTTTTAATTTTTTTAAAATAAAGTTAAAATCTTTTATATATTATAATATATTCCGAAGTTATTAGGGAGAAACGTAAAATGTTCGCATAATTTTAATTAGACTTCTGATGAGAATTTAGTTTTTGAAAATAAAATTATTGCGATTATTCAAGAATTAGATAGTATCCTATTTAATAGCTGTTCAGTCGAGTGTTTTGAAGGCTTTGTGCACCACTTACGCCACAAGAAAATACCATTTAGTTTTCAGAGAGCATTCAGAATTCTCAAAGATAATCATGTCTTGATATTATTTGAAGCTAGAATCTAAAGAAGAATGGGCGCATTTTCCCTTTCATTTTATTCTTCGACAACAAAGAAGGAAAGAATGCAAATAATTTCAAAGGACAGCGCTTGTAGTTTTTCCATGTTTCTACATTTGTAGTTGCAGAATAACCTTGCTGTTAGAGAATAGGTAATATATTGACTATCAGAGAAGTATTTTACCCAACAGCCATTTTTAATCTTGCTTATCAGCCTTGCCACATCTTTACTGGTGACTGCCACCGTTTGAACTGAAGTGATATTTTAATGGAGCCAGATGGATTTTCGGACCACGGTCAGCATTTGCTATGCTCCACATTCATTAAACAGGCGATATCCACTTCATTCAAACAATTAGAAAACAATATGAACTACAGAACAAGAATTTGAGGTAAATGGCTTCACAGAAGGTGATCTCCCTGTTAAAGGATAAACTTCCGAAAATCATCTCTTAGTAAGGCGCCTGTCAAATTTCAAATGATTCATCTTCATCTTTATGGCAGATTTCGTAAATACTCATTAGTATGCTAAAAAAAATAGCACAATTCTCAAATCTATTTATTTATCCCATAATCGAATTAACATTTTAACCCTTTGCACTCCGAAAAGCAACAAAAAGCATAATTGTACGTATGCGAGTGTAAGGATTCTCTTTTATGCTTCGGCAGTTCAGAAATATAATTTAAAGTTAATACTAAAAAATGAATGTAAGACTTTTGCAACTAAACAGTTTTTATAATAATCATTATCAAGAGAATGCGAAAAGGATGCATCCTACAAAATGGCGAATTAGAACTCTGCTGGGAATGTGAAAGGTTAAAGGCATTTTTTTTATAAAAACAATAAAAAAAATCAATTAATTACAATAAGAAAGTAAAATGATAAACTGTCAAAAATGAACCATTTTTATACATTATATGACAAACAAGAAGAAACAAAATTGTTGGGCACTTGACAAGCCACAAAAACTTAATTGCTTAATTAGTTTCGACTAACACTTTCGTTTTGCTAAGGAATGAAATCTCCCCATCGCCAATTCCATGCTAAAAAACTTTTAAATGCAATTGTTTCAAAGATAAAAAACAATAAATTCGATTAGAAAACCTCACTACATCACAGCCGAGTTCACACTATTTTTATTGATCTTAAAGATGATTGCCGTTGATTTGAAACATGTTTATGTCAACGAAACCAATATCTTTATCAAAAAAATAGAAATAAAAACACGCAAGTAAATGATGTAACGAAACGAAAAAAGGGGTTCAAATTCCATTACAATATCAGAAGTTTTGTTACAAGTAGTCTATGAAAAAAGTTGAAAAATTAATTACAATCAAAATTATTGCATGCAAATAATATGGAGAAACTAATTTTTCAAATTTTACATTGGTAAATTGCAATTCTGAAACAATAAAATTCTCCTTAATTATATAGGAAAGTCACTAAAATTTAGTATAATATTTAAATAATTAAGATTCCGAAAAGCTGCTTCCTGATGAGCACTTCTACATAAGAAGCAAACATCTGCCAAATTTCAAGATTCTAGCTCTAATGGTGATCAGTGAAGGTGTGAGCGATATTTCGCTTTTACGAGTATTGTCACGAAGAAGAAACAGATATAAAAA
Organism: Argiope aurantia; assembly: GCA_026543865.1. NCBI lineage: Eukaryota > Metazoa > Arthropoda > Arachnida > Araneae > Araneidae > Argiope > Argiope aurantia. The sequence goes on from JAPMOR010028638.1 coordinate 456,401, forward strand.
CAAACCTATACACTCTCGCTTCAAAGATAAAAATTATAATACAAAACATTCAAAGGAACAGAAACACGCATGGCTTCTAGAGTTTCCTAAACCTCACCTTTTTCACATAATAAATATTTCTGCTCCTTTTCTTTTTTTATTTAATGCAGATTCTAAATGATTTTTCAAGTTATTAGCATTCAAACAAATTAAAAGAAAGCAAGAGTAGAAAAAAAAAAACATGAGGCATTTCAGGTCATGCTAAAAATGGTCCAAATAAAAGATTGAAAATTACTTTTCAACCAGTTACTTTTAAGCAAATTCAGCTATCAGAAAATTTCAGTGCAAGAGTTGTCAGGTTTAATGAGACTCTAATTAGCCTCATTTCATTCATCATCGCCAATCTTCTTCTCATCAGTCATCTTCATCCTTTCATTTTATCTTCAATCGTAAGGAAGTAATGAAGAAATAAAAGCTTCACCCCTGTAATTCCGCTATTTCCACTTCCTTCCGCGAATTAACCGAAGATTTTTGCTCTCCTCACAACCAAGACGGTTAAAATCCAATAAAAATTAACTTAGTGATCATATTAACAAGATAATGGGGCAAAGTATACGCATGCGTTTATAATGTACATATTTGAACGGAGAGTCATTTGGGGTTATAGCGACCATGATAGGTGAATATCTGCAGAAATTGCCCCTTGTCATGAGAACCCTTTTCAATTCGTATGACCTGAAATCGCCGAGGACGCAAGAGTGGACATAAACGATGGATGAAAATGTTATTTTTATTTCGGCCAAAACGAATTTTCCTTAATGGATACTTGAATATTAGCTTAATAGCAAATACAAGGCACCAAAAAAAATTCGAATGACTGAAGAATTTCAACATCAACTATTGTTGGAATGATAACAGTAGTTTTTATCCGCTATATTTTACAATGGAAAAACAAAATTTTATTATTTGTCTTGATTGTGATTGATTTTAAAAGCAAATCAGAAAATGCAGGGAAAAAAAGAAGTCGCTTTGACAACATGAACAAGCATTCAGTTTGGCTTAGTTGAATTAATATCCCGTCCAAATAGCACCGTCCCCAGGGTTAATTTGGATTGAGACACGTCATTTTGAGCTCCTATCAGATGACAAGGTTGAATTTAAACTGCCACCCCCTCAAAAAACTTCCGCACCACACCAACAAGAGGATATTTGACCTAGGACATCATATTTAAAGTGTACCATATCAGCATGCAAACACGATCTAAATAAACTTCTGGCAAGAGACGGAGATGAAAGATTTAAAAAAAATTCGATGATCGGAACCGCCCGCGCATATTCTATAAAAAGCATCATTTTTGTCGAAATGATGAGAATGATAATCAGACAATGTCCGAGTCCCATAGCGTCAATGTCTCTTGAAAAGCGTATTAGGAATCCACACCATTCGACATTTCATTTGGCATTATCTAAGGCAATTTGTTCCTCGTTTCCCACGGATTTTGCCTCATTGCTTTCCAACATTAAAATGGCGACGCGTATTTTCTTCTCTTAATGTAAATAAAAGTCACTGCGGTCTCCTCCAAAACGACTTCAATCAAACTTTGCACATTTATTCTTCGAGACCAAAGAAAAAAAAATACTCTTTACTTTCCAAATTCAATAGTTAGTTAAATATTCAATTCATTCGAAATGAACAGAAATGTTGAAATTTCTCTGCAGCCATTTCGAAGCAAATAATCTTACAAGAAATATTTCAATACTTTTTAAAAATTAAAAAAATTTACTATTTCAATGATATCCATTTCAATTTTTCAAAAAATTCAAAACCATTCAAGTGAATGTTCATTTTGAAATATCTTATCTCTTTTTCTTCATTCCTGTTTTATTTTAATACATGTCTTTTCAGCAGGTGGTAGTTGCTTCAAAGTAGAAATTTAGCAAAGCAGCCATAAATCGTTCGTTCAAACGGAAACGCAAAGCTCCTGCGAGTAAATGAAACGAAGGTATGGCAATACCAATCGCTTCAGACTATGAGACCCGTATTTTGCATTTTTTTTTTATTATTATAATTATTTAGTCCTTCCTATACGTAGTATAGAGAAAGTAGAAGAATCGCCAAAAGAAATTCCAATTCGAGAATTTGATGAATCTCCACGTTTTAGACCTCCCAGAATTCGAAAAATACATTTTGGAAAATCTCTGTCTGTCTGTACATAACAAAATGAATTCAAAAAGTCTTAGAGCTAAATGGCTGAAGTTTGATACGCGGTATTCAGACCAAATTGACAGAGATTTCTGCCAAATGTCGAGTGAAGAGGAAGTCCGCCTCTCCGAAATCCGTGAATACGATCACTACAAAACGAAGAGAGCTGAACGATGAGATTCGTCACACAGATTTAACATCTGTCATATTTTGAGCCAATATCAACAACGGGTTAACTGTCTGTCGGTCTGTATTTTCAGAAATATGTCAATGCAATAATTCAAAAACGTAGTGATTTAGATATTTCAAATGAGGTATGTG
>JAPMOR010028638.1:458913-472969 GCA_026543865.1 Argiope aurantia
TTAATTTTTATTTTATACATATATTTCGACATTATTTTAATGGCATTTCAATAACGAGTCAAATGTTGCCTAAAAGCAAACGATCCTACGGTGGCAGGAAATCTAAACTTTTATAGGAGCAAATATTCAACCCCAGCTGCGGTTTCAGGCAATGAAAAATAGTCAAAATATTGTATGTTTTCTATAATAACTTCAGAGAAAATTTTCCCAAAAAATATATTTTTACACAGTCTTGAAATTCTAAGTTCTTAAGGTTTACTAACCAATTTTAAGACTTTAAAGTTCTTTACCACTCATTTTTAAATTGTCGGCTAAGTTTTTTAATTGTTTTGAAAGAGGGATTCCATTATGACTAGAAGAAAACATAAATACTCCGTTCAAATTCAAACAAAGAATTGGAAAGTAAATTTGTCAATAGCAAATGAAATAGATTTTTTTATACACTGGTGTGCAAAACTTAAGCAACAATGCAAATTTTAAGCAGATAGCCATGAAATTGCAGAAAAGGAGTTCTTGCGATCAGTACAATGAACACATAATTCAAGAGAAAGGTCATGCGTATGCAAATATCAGGAACAAAACGTCACAGGCGACGTGAGCGTACGCAAAACACGTGCGGAAGGCGCGCGCAGCTCACCACTACAATAAAAGGAAGGACGGAGACGCAATTAAAGACATTCGCTGCAAGTGCACGTGAGTTAATTCGTGAAATATGGCTAGCAGAAATCCTCTGGACGATTTCACACGTGGAAGAATGATCGGAAAGCTGGAGGAGGGGCATAGTGTGACCAGTGTAGCTGAAGAGTTTGGAATCAACAAAAGTGTCGTCTCGCGCGCTTGGAAAGCCTTCCAAACCACAGGTACAGCTGTGAGAAAGGTTGGTGGTGGCCGCCCCAGGAAAACAACTGCAGTGGATGACCGACATATCGTCCTGCAGGCGAAAAGAACCCGAAACTAGTAAGCAAGCGCCATTGCTCAGCAACTGTGTGCAGCAACGGGGCGACAAGTGTCGCGTTTTACTGTGTCCAGACGCCTTCACAAAGGTGGCCTATTCGCCCACCGTCCTGAACGCTGCATCCCTTTGACAATTTCCCACCGGCGGCACCGTTTAGAGTGGTGCAGGGAGCACAAAAACTGGACATCTCATCAATGGAGTCGTGTCCTCTTTACAGATGAGAGTCGTTTTAGTGCCACAAGCGATTCCCAACGCCAGTTGATTTGGAGAGAGGTCGTGACACGGTTTCATGCAAGTAACATCACGGAAAGAGACCGTTTCGGTGGTCCTGGAGTTGTCGTCTGGGGAGGCATTATGATGAACGAGTGGACTGAGCTCCACGTTTTCGACAGAGGTTCTGTAACTGGAGATCGCTATTGTCAGGAGGTGATCCTTCTCCATGTGCGTCTGTTCCGAGGTGCCATTGGATCAGACTTCGTTTTTATGGATGACAATGCACGGCCACACAGGACTCATACTGTTGAGGAGCTCTTGGAAAGTGAAGATATCACTCGAATGGATTGGCCGGCGTGCTCCCCTGATTTAAATCCGATAGAACATGTGTGGGATGCTTTGGGGAGACGCCTTGCGGCACGATTATATCCTCCTGGGAACACCCGACAACTTAAACAGATGCTGATTGAGGAATGAGCACTCTTACCTCAAGAACTGTTGGACAATCTGGTGCTGAGTATGGGGAGACGGTGCGAAGCAATCATTGCAGTAAGGGGAGGGCATATCCCATACTAAGGAACATCTGCTTGCTGTTCTTCTTCTTGGACAGACAATCATGTGTAACGATACTATGAGTTCAATAAAGCCTTTTTTTGTTTGATTCCATACTGTATGTATTGTATTATGTATTACTGTATGCATATGCATTGTATGCACTGTATACTGTATGCTTTCGTCATTCTTTCAGAACAAAATGATGTATCTCGTTTCTCAATTTCATGTCTCTCAGATGATTTCTCATGAAGTTATGGCAAAAAACATACCTATTGCTTAAGTTTTGCACACCAGTGTAGTTGATGAAGAAGAATATATACGAAAAACTATTGCCAAAATACAAAAGTAAAATTGTAAGAGAAAACTTTAGATGGAGAAAGGATTAATAATTTGCATCGGGAAATCTATTCATTTAGTTTATTTTCAAGTTTTTTTGTTAATGAAAAATTAACTATTTAATTTATTGTTGCTCAAAATGATCTTCAAAACTTTATATTTCATTATTTGTGAATAAAATCTTCAGGACTAATACAACAAATGTTTCAAACTTATGGAAAATATCAGAAAACTGTTTTTAAAATCGTCTACTTCAACTGATATTTTAATTTTAATTAAAAAGAAACATTTCAGACAATAAAAGGATTTTGTTATATTATTTATGCACATAGATAGATGTAGTACTGCAAAAAGATAGAAGTGCAGACGATAAAGGATTATAATATTTTAATACCAAGTAGCTTTTACGTTAAAAAAAAATGACACATGAAAGCGTTTAAAATTCGGACAGCGACCATTAAATCCTCTAGTATTTCTTCATTGATGCCACAGACATCCTAGTAAATGGAAGTATGACAGAATACGCACAATAAAACTCCACCGGGGATTTATTGAAATTGAAAAATGATGTACTCTTAGGTGAATCACCAGTAGTACTGAGAATACCAGTACAGTTACGCTGCGCAAAAGAATTTCAAAAACAATCCCTTACTTTCTTTCTATTTTACCTGCACTTTTTAAACCATCATCGTAACTAGCTACAGATTGGTTTGGTTTGGTTTAATTATATTAACGTCCCGTTTGAGGGAACACTAGGGCTATTTTGGGACAGACCTCGTAATTTTAAACCACGGTCAGATGACGAGGACGACACCTGAGCTGGCACCCCCCTCTCCCCACCACACCAGCGGGAGGACGTTTGGCCATGACGTATTTAACGTGCAACAGTCCCCCTTAATGACGGTTCTTCGGTGGAATCGGGTCTCGAACCTGAAACCCTCCGGTTCCGAGGCCGAGACCTTAGCACCAGGCCACCGCGGCCCATAACTAGCTACAGAATTCTTTTGCTTTGCATTCATTACTTTAATACCGGAACTTGTACAAAGTATTCTTGTCTTTTGTTTTTTTAACACTTAATCTGAAGAGAATTGCTTTAGCACTAAGATTCAACCAAATTTAAAACAAAATGTCATCTGGTATAATATAAGCCCTTTCAAAAGATGGATTTAACATGCTAATATTATATACGGATTGAAATAGATCCGATAAATAAAAAATTAAAAGAATGAGAAAAATTAAACAACAATAAATGTAACCAGTCGGCATGCGGGTTGCATCGCCTGATATCCTATAAAACTTTGTATATAAGATTTTGCTGTAATGAAATATCACGCTTCAATTTCGATGAAATAAAAGAAGGAAGGGAAAGTTCATTGAGTTATTGATAAGGAACATGAAAAAATAAATAAAATAGTTATTACTCAGGTTTCAACAATGATAGAAATAAATATACAGCAAGAGATGTTTATAGAACGAATGAAATTTGTTTGAATTTCTTTAAAACAATTTAAAAAAATTTTACAAATGATGCATAAAATTTTTTTGATAGAACAGCAAATAAACTGATGTCATTGAAACAAAAATTTAAAAAATTTAACGAGGCGCCAAAAGTTGACAAAATTATGCTTAATTTTTAATTATTTACAATTTCAAAAATAAAATTCTCTTGGAGTGGGCACACACATCCTTCTTATTAATAGAAGTGGCACATGACTAGTGAAAAGGGTTTAATAGAAAAATTAAATTTTTACTTAAAAAATTTTCTTTTTCATTTCAGATTTATCCAATCTTTTTTTTTTTTCAGACTTTTGGATGGATCTAAATGTTTCGTCAGTTCCGAATTAATTTTCGAATTAGCAGAAAATAAGTCAGACAATCTTTCTTTATTTACTTCTCGAGTGCGGAGAGTCCATCTGATTGTTACAAGAAAGTATCAAAGCATATATAATGTGATGAAAAAATTATTTAATTCCACGGCCTGCGAGTGAGTACGAAAAAAAAGTTATCATTTCACATTTCAGAAATATTTTAAAAATTTCAGTTTTCCAGCATCATTTCACCACACTGCAAAAAGAAAAGTTAACGTTTGCTTCACAAAAGGATTAGACAAACGTGTTCTATCCACACTAACCAATTGAATCGTTCAATAATCATTGAACATTTTGACAGCTGTACTGAATCAAACGCTCCGCTTAGCTAATTAAGAGAGCTGCAAAATACTATCAGAAATGTTCTGAAGATGGTTCACCGTATTACTAAGCAGTCAGAAGACAAAAAAGAAATCGACTGCAAACAAGAAGTTCGCTAGAGCGCATATAAAGGCATCGCGATGGCTTGCCTGCTGGAAACTGATGTCCATATCTTACTAAAGGTATTTATTATCTTAAGACTCAAACAATTACCATAAGAATGATATCCATTTCATTTCCATAGCATTTTTCTCTTCATTTTAATCGCATCTTTAATTAAATATGATACACTATGTAGCAATATTTGTCAATGCCGTGGTAAAATTCAAACGAGTGCATCAAACATTCAGACGTGTGTTCCTCAACTCTTCAGCAAGATTTTCGCCCGCTTTCATTTCGCAATAGACACTTTTTTTAAATTACAGTGAACTGATTCCATTGAAGACATATTTTTTTAGTCGTGCCAAATAAATGATTTCAAAGAATGCATTCCATAAATTATTGAACTGTCTAAAAAGTCAGTAATCTGGGCGAACAAAGGCCTCTAATTTCTTTAATATCTTTTCAGTTTGTCGTAATACGTGTTACTTAAAAATTGCTTGCACAGAGATTATATTGTAGTGGATGACACTCGGTCATAATACAGTTTTTTAAAAATATTAATTCATTAATTAAATTTGCCCAGTCATTTCTATTTGGTCGCCAAGTTTATTCCCAAGCTCTGAGAGTACTGGCATTATCGTTGTCTTAATCAACATCTATTTTCAACACATTTATATTAATTGTAATTATTTAATAAAAAGTAACTAAAATCATTTTTTTTTGTTGACCTAAATAGGAGCTGACTTAATTTTTTTATATATATTATTTGTTTCGATGCAGGATGATCATCTTTCAAGCTGATTCTCTAATTCCAACAAATTGACGAGTTTCTTGGCTTTTTCTCACTACTTGAACATTTTTTCTTGCAGTCTCTAAAATTCGTTGGCAAAGAGGATCTGCAGAAATTGCATTTATTTCAAGAGAATAAAAACGTTGTACAGGACGCAAAATTTCCCGGTGGGAGGTTTTACTTTAGCAAGACGAATAAAGCCATCTTTACCGGGAAATATCTCTGTAACTTTTCCTAAAGACCAGAGAGGGTCTTTTTTAAATTTGCCTTCTCTACCAGCATTATTTCTCCCACTTTAATTACACGAATGTTCCGAATTTTGTCTTAAATGACCCGAGCGCTCCAACCTGAAACGTTTACGAAGGTCTTCGCGAAGTCTCATTCTATACAGATATCTTTTTTGTAGACTCCAAACTGTCAAGATCAGGAACGCAATTATTCTTTTATTTCTTGAGTGAACATAGGTGTTAAAAATTCGAGATCATCATCATCGGGCACGTATGTGACAGGTCTGGAGTTGACGATGCTTTTACACTCGCAAAGAATTGAACTCTTCATAATTTAAACACCTAAATGCTCTTGAGCAACCAAAGCGATGAGACGCTCCCACCATTCACTCCACCAGGAAAATAAAGGAGGTATAAATTTCTAAATTATTCCTTTGTGAGGCTCCATCAGCATTTACTTTTCCCAAGTCAATCTTCTGAAAAAGATGAAATCACTTCCTACAAAGTTCTCAGCATTATTTGTTGGCCATCCCGGATGAGCTACTGGTCGCCTAAGTGCTAGCAAAAATGTATCAGTCGAACTCGTCCCATCCATGAATGGCTCGGAAAGCCAAATCAATCAAAACGATCCTCCATTTATTCCTACTTTTCAAAAATACTGGACCGGCTAGATGGATTCCCACAATTTCCAATAAGGCGGCATCTTTGACTCGATCTTTAGGAAGGGGAACGAAATTCTCTTCAATATGATTGGTATTCAATCTTTTGCATGTAACCCACTGGCGAATCACTTTTCGGGCAGTTCTTCTGCCTCTTAGTATCCAATATTTTTCTCGAAGGCTTGCAATCAAAGTTTGAATAACACAATGCAAAAGTTCCTTGTTTTTATACATAATCAGATTTGTAACCACAGGATGATCTGAAGGAAGGATTATTGGAAACTTGAAATCTTCAGTCTTCTCGCAATGTCAATCTGGTCTTCATTTTGAACAAACCGCCTCTATCTACAACCTTAATTTTCCTTCCTTGAAGGGTCCAACTAAAGCAAAGGAAGATTTTTGGACGACAAACATAATTTTAGTTTCTGCCTCCTTCAGTTCGTTGGTAGTCAGCATGCCTATTAAACGAAAAGTGCCCATAATTTTACAGTTTTTATAAAACTTGATTATCCAGGCAGCAACTTTTATCAGTTTCTAAAATGAAGAAAATTTAGCTAAGAATTCGTAAATATGCTTTGATACATTTAAAGATGTGACAACTGACTTTTTTCTTCACTGCGTTAACAATATTTCCATCTGGCGATGCAGACCATATTTTTTCTTTTAACCAGATCGGCCCCTCTCACCATCTTCTAGCAATCAAAATTTTGACTGAGCAACCTCTAGAAGATAGATCTGGGAGATTTAAATTTCCAGGTTCATGATTCCAGCAACTTGATTCACTGATAGCTCTTATTTCCTTCACCCGATTCATCACAAACATTGTCCATTTCTCATTCTTTTTTATCCAGTGCAAACAATTCATGGAATCCGGTCAGTAATAAACAGGGATTTTATCAAGATCTTCGAAATCTTCACATATGGTTTTTGTTAATCTCAGTCCAATACAACAGTCTAGCAATTCCAATCTTGAAATGGGAATATCTTTAATGAGTGCTACTCTAGATCTTGCTGCAACTAAATTAGAAGCAATTCTTTTTACATCTTATGTAAATACAAGTGGCATAGGCATGTTGATTTGCATCACAAAATACTAAACTAAGTTTGAGTTCTTATGTTCCTAAATCCATCTTGGTTTTTCTAATTTGTCTCATTCATGCGACTTTTGGTCATATTTATTAAATTTCTAAACAATATCTTCTGGTAAATTTTTGTCTCAATTAGCCTTAATTTTCCAAGATTCTTGTGGGGAAAGGCAACGACCAGCATTAGTATTCGACATATGTTTATTATGTTTACAGGGACAAAACATTATTGAGCTAACATAAAAAGATACATGAAAGTGAGCGGTAGGTCTCACTGTCAAACTTCCGTCTGCCAATTTAGGCATGAAAGCATCATGATATCAATGATGCAACATGGCGCCATACAGGATATAAGAACTGTTAGCAGCTCCCACATTATTTAGGGAATTAAAGTGATGGGAGCAGTAAAACCAATAGGATCAAATATTTTGTGATATTTAGAAAAATATTTCAGTTGCTTTTATGACTTCACATTCCACTTCATTTCGAATATCAACTCTTGATATTCCGAACAAGAGCAAATACAGGGACATCTGACAGCTAGGAGAAGTGTTTTGTGATTCATCGTAATTTTTTTAAGGCATCAAAAGAGTAATATCGCCAGACACGTTTTCTAGGGCCCTCATTACTTTTGATTCATTAATAAACTTCTTCATCTTTCGTTGCAACACTAGTTACATAGCTTTCTTTAAGAGTTGAGAAGTTGATCTCTGACAATCAGAATCTCTTGATAAGTGATAACTAAGAATTGCACCTAATAGGAATGGATTGGATTGGATTCCCAACACTGCACAAAATGCCTGTAGACTTTGATAAGATTCCGATCCCTTTCTTGCCACCAAAGAAATCACAGGTAATCTAAAGCATTGTCATACAATCGAATCTGAAAAAAAAAAAAAGTTTTACGAATATCAGCGATGACACCATACTTCCCCATTCGAAACCAATTCAAAATGGATGGTATAAGTTCCAGAAGATTTGGACCTTTAATTAGGCAGTCATTTAATGATGGGTTTCCTTTGGTTTTGGCAGATCCATCTAAAACCGGTCTGATCTTTATCGTAAAATTATCTTTTAGGACAGCCGATGAGGCAGATAGTGGCAGTCAGGGTTGTCTATGTCTTCAATATTTATTTTTTCAACTATACCTTTTTTCTTCTCCAATCCTCAAAGCATTTTCCTAATCATTAAGAATTTTCTTTTTGAGATGAAATGCACCGAACTAGGACCATCATTTTCATCAATAGCTTTTGCTTTAAAAATCAGATTCAGTCGCTTTAATCTTTGGCTATATTCATCCGCTGCATTCATTTCAGCCTCCAAATCTTCAGTATTTATTTGTTTCAAATAGCATTAAATTAAGAATTTGTTCATTTCAAGCATATTTTTCTCCAAGTAATTCAAAGTTCGACAATAAATCAAAATCTTCCATTAAATTGTCACCAGCATTTAAAATATAGTCATTAATAGAACTGTATAAACACGTGAATAAAGCACAAGCCACAGTTTTTTTTTTTTTTTTAATTTTCCATTTTAGTTTTCAATATTATATATATAATGACTAAGTATGATTTTAATTTATATTTAAAAAGTATATCAAATGACTAAGAACTAAAATCAATTTCAAACATTCACTTGCTATTTTCACTTATTTTCCACATCAGAACAAATAAGTCCTCTCGCGGACGCTATTAATTATGTTGCATCAGCATTTAGTATCGACAAAATATTATAAATAAAATTTCTCTAATTACCAAAATGCTGGAACATCAGATTCTTTTAATCCGCAAGATTGATATGGAACTGGGCGTATTTGCTTGAGTGACAAAATAACGCTCACAGTTGCAAAAAAAGAATTTTAATGAAACTAATTCTTTCAAAAAAAGTGTTCTGAAAGAATCTGCTTACATTGTCGTTTGCGTTTTTTACAAGGATTTTTTAAGTTGAGAGGTTTAAATTAAATTGTGTACGGGACAAATATTGTGGGCACTTAAATTTTTTTCTTCTTTGATCTCATTCACAAGTTCCGCTACGATTACGGAATTAAAATGTTATTAAATTATTAGATAAACTAGTAATTTTGCTTTGAAAATTTTATAATAATCTACTATTACCATGAACACTCAAGTTCATATTATAATCAAAAGTTTAATGCATTCGGAAGTTAATGAAAAAAGTCGAATACAAAATTTCCTAATTAAAAACGTGAAAGAAATCAAGTCATCATAAAAATGATTACAAAAATATTTCATCATTCAGAGAGAGAGCATTAGAGAACGCTCAGGTGATAAGGATTCATTTTTAATAAAAAACAATACCTTATCAAAATATATCAAATACACCCACGATATTTTTCTTATCATTACAATTGTTGCTAAGCAGTATTTATATTATTAATTAAAACGAATAACTTTTTTAACAAGTAGACGCCCTTGCCGCTAAATATGGATTTATTCCTTTAATCAGAATAAATTTTAATTGTAGAATCTGGACTTCTAAATGAATTTCGTATTCATGTTTAAAAATGGTAATGATAATATTACCATGAAAGACAAAGGTCTCTTAAATATTTTTGAATGTTTTTGACTTTGAACTGGAAAATTAAATAATTGAAAACTAAGTTGACTCTTGTTGCTAATCAAAAATGAAATTTAAAAGAGAGAGAGAGAGCAAATAACAGATGCAAGCTTGTGAGATGAGTCATTTCAAAAAGAATACCAATTTTGTAACACACACACACCAAAAAAAAAAACTCTTACTGACGAACTTGCAGGGAAAAGGATTCCTTTTTACGAAAAAATTTTCATTGAGAAAAGTAAAACCGCCGCATCGACACATTTTTAAGATTTTATGAAGTCATCGAATCCATTCGGTTTGTAACACTTTTAATAAATTAACTTTATATTGGTACTCATGAAAACAACGTTTCTTCCCAGTCATCTTTTTTCTCACTCTAAATTTAAATCAATGAAAATTTTCGCACATTTATATGCAGTCATAAACCCTCACTTCACGCAATTTACCTCGGTCCATTTATCATGCAATTTCGGGTATTACTGCTAAAGAAAGATGAAATATTCATAATAAATAGTAATATATGTAATCCTATCATCAAGCAATCTAGTTAATCGATTCAATAATTCCCGAGCAACGAGAAGCGCTGCCAGATTCCTGGTGGATTGTCTTTCAATCGAACTTCCTCCAATTAGCATCAGATGTCATACTTTCAGCACTCTGAAAGAGCTAAATAGTGAAATAAGCAGCTAATGTCTGCTGTCAGCATCTGACCACCCTGATTCCAATAGATGCTTATTGTTCCCTCTGAAGATTATTTGCGTCCAGAGAACTAAAGTAAAAATCTGAATATCCATTAAGCAAAATGTGCTATTTTTACACGAATATCAGAAAAATAAATCTCAAAAATGCACTTTAGGAGAGGAGACTGGACAGAATCCAATTTATTCAATGGAAGAAGGGGCGGAACACGCCAACTAACGCGACACCGTCCCAAAATAATTGCAAAAATGCATTATTTCTTAGTTCGTCAGATTTATCAAAATTTTCCAGTGAATATTTAAAAATGTTAAACGTACATAAGAATTAAAAGAGTAATGTTACTACCTGCACTACGTGAAATAATGTGCAATTAGATGTTAGATGATCTGAGCAGATACGGGTTTTTTTTTTTTTTTTTTTACGCAAATGCAACTCGACTCCTTTAGGAACTATCCTATATAGAACAAGCATATGGCTTCTAAAATAACACACCTTGAATGTCTATCCCAATCTGAAATTTAAAAATAGTTTGCTGGAGGAATTATGAATGTCAAATAATGTATAATGTGAGATTGAATTGAAATTAAACTAATATTTCCAGTAAATGAGCAGGTCACCAAATCAGCTAGTTTGAAAGAATTGCAGTCCTAACCAAAGAATAAATCAGTGCGATCGCGTCTTTCATTTATACTCATACATGAACTAATATTATTGAATATAACTGTTTCTAATGCTTTGAAGTCGCCATAATGTGCCAATAACTTTTTTAAAAAAATCAGTCGTTAATCTTTGATTTATTTAACCACCATTAAAATCTTTCCAATCACAAACACTATTTCCATGTCTTGCCAATGTTAGAATTTAAAAGATGCTATTGATTTTATTTTCTTCGCTGTTAATACATATCTGTTAATCGCAATTTGTGAATATACGAGCTTCTGTTTGTTTGAATTTTATGCCACCCCACACTTCTTGAAATTGTACCTTGGCATTTATTTTCTTCCAAGAAATGTGGGGTGGCAAAAAAATTCAATAAATAATTATGCTATTAAAAACTCAAAATTTGAGGGAATAAAATGATTCATAATTTCGGAATGTGTAATTGCACAAATAATTCTCATAACTTACAATTTAAAATATTAGCTATTCAATGACATCAAAATTATTTCTGAACAGAAATGTCACTCATTTTATTCGATTTTTAAAATCGACACAAATACAACAATTCCTCTCATGAAGAAATCCTAAACACATTTCAACTTGAATCACGTCTATTGCCAATGTTTGCTTTCTTCACACCTTTTCACTTTTATTTCATGCAATTTTTAATATCTGAATGCAGAATTTGCCATCTTTTAAAATTACAGCAATTTCTTTTACTAATTAGCTTCATTTTTTTGCTCATATTTTCAAATTCCTAATGAGTTATTTGGTCCCTTTTTAAGGACTACTTTTTCATCTCGGGACAATTTCATTTTTATTGAATTATTATGCCTTTATTGCAACAACATCAAAATCATACTTTTTAAAGTATGCCAATTGGCACTTTCTTTGATCTTTTATCTGCTATAGAACTTTAGCTCCATTTTCATTTGTAGTATTTAAAGCGAACTTTGCAGTGTCTACCAAGTCCTCCGCCCCTGCCAACCGTTACGATCATATAATCAGGGTTTGACATCTAACTGGATTTTGAATATTTGATTACATATTTAAGAAAAATTGAATATTACAACTTCTAAACCATTATGGATATGAATTTGGATTACATGACCAAAAATATTTCAGCAAAAAAATATTTTTCCAGGTACATTGGTAATCTGTGGATTGCAATTTGCTCTTCGGAAATGTTTATATAATTCTTACCTGAATGCAGTAATTACTGAGATTCTGCTTTTAGTAGAAGTTAATATGTAGATGTCTACAAGTATTATTGTATCAAGGAAGCATTTAAGTGTCTGAAAACAATCTTATTGTTACCTTCAAATCTGCAATCTTCTCGAAAACTGTTTTTAGTTAACTGTTAAAATTCGAAGTTAAAATTTAATCCTCTAAAGCTGGTCGCCAATAACATCTAAAACTTTTATGTTTCAACCAAATTCCACAATGGGAATCCAAAAGCAGTAGATTACTACTTAATTAATTCTTTTTAACTATGATTAATATTCTAAAACCTTTTACAAATTTGAATACAAGAAATCGAAAATGAAATTTACTTTTTCATATTTACAATAAATAAACATATCCAGCAATTTGCACAGATACAGCAGTTTGTAATTTGATATCTTGTATGTTGACAAAAAAAATTTTAAAAAAATAAGATACTACATTTTTGTTTCTTTTAAAATTATATATTCTTATTCAATAACAAAAGCACTTTTTGTACAAAAAGATCTAAATGCTTAATAGGAAATATCACCATCAAAATAGACATAACCAGACTGATTTCATTGTCTACCTTTGATCACATAAATTTTGGTTCATAATAATTAAAGAAAAACTTTAATTCGTTTGCACCCTTTGCATTTTCACAATAATTATTATTGACTGCTTTTGATTTCTTTATTGATAATTATTGTTTCATGTAAATAAAATTGCTCTAAAATTAAATTTATGGACATGAAAATTTATAAAATTCACTAATACCAAAATATTTGGAAATAAAAGACATCTTTGAAAAAAATTCAGAAAACACAATGCCGCTATAAGACTGCATTATATAATTGGATATACACTTCTGCAAACTTTTTATAAAGCCTAAAATCAATATTCAGCACCATTATGCTTGATAATGTGTTCTAAATATTCTGAAAAACAGCGCAATATCTGAGTTAATCATTAAAAAAATAAAATTATTTATTTAGTGAAAAATGCCTTTATCAATGCACGCATTTTATTATTGACTTAACATATAAATAAAATTTTTTTTTTGTTTATTTAGTTATGTTTAACTTTAATAAACAATGAGAGAAAGATTATTTCAGCTATCTTTCCTTCTGAAAAAAAACAATCAAATAATAATCAGCTGAAAGCCATTTCTGGTAAATTGCATCATTAATAACAATAAAATGGACTTCATTGTAATGTGTGATAAAAATAATTAAGATAGTTTGCATTAATAGCTACCTAGCTCTTTGGCAAATACTGCCGATGTCCAAAATCTTGGTGACCATGCTAGAAAGAAAATTTTAACCCCCTAGTGAAATGAAAGGCACTTATTCAGGTAAGTAAACAATTTATGTACTTCCCGAGTATCTTAATAGCTGTCCAGTCAAAACTCATTTTAATGCAAATTTATAAAAAGAAATCAACAATATTGAATCAAGCTATTGAATGCCATTTCTGTAAATCGTAATTATTTGCGAGAGCTGAATTAATTTTATAGATTTTTAAATAGATGCTTTATATATATATATATATATATATGCTTTATATATAGAGAGAGAGTCACATATGAAAACATTAGAGTCTTCTTTAGCATATAATCAAAAATATGCTGCAATGAAAATAAAACTGGAGCCAAAATCACTAACAAAATATAACAACAGCATTAAAGCTAGTAAAATTAAGGAACAATATAATCTGCAGAGGTCAATTGCAATGAGATGTCTTCAAAAACTATATAATTTATTCAAAGTTTTTCTTAACTCAGCAAGGGACTAATATATCTTT
>JAPMOR010028638.1:476822-487057 GCA_026543865.1 Argiope aurantia
TAACATTATGTTTTCTTTCACCATTATATTGCAAGGGAAAGAAACAGTCCAATAAAAGGATATTAATACAGCAGCACACCTTCCAGAAAGCTGATAAAAATGGAAAATATTATAGAAAAGGCAAGATCTTATAGAAACACTTTTTAGAATGAGAATGAAACATTCCTATATTTTAACTAACCGTTTCCTATATTTTAACTGAACCTTTCGTTTATGAAAATAATTAATAGTTATGGGTCTAAATGCAGTAAAACATCAAAAGCTAGAGATATATATACTGTTATAGTACATAAATTGATTATAATCATAAATTATAGAACTTTTATTAATTTTTTGTTTCTTCCGAATGAATTAATCATATTACTACAAAAATAAATTATTAAGTCATCTAACTGGCATCATCTTTAAATACATTATATTTCTTAACTGATTGATAGATATCATCAATGCAATTTTTAGTTCTGCCTTGCTATTTTTACTGAAGATGTGACATAATACAATAGATGTTTCTTAGCAGATACTGTGCCTAAAGAATTTTATTTAAACTACATCAAATGTTTATATTCTTGTGGATGATCTACTTTATAAAATGATTGATAAATAGCAATCTCACCCATTTACTTGGAGGTTATTCCCATTGACTTCTGCTTCATTACAGTTCAGACTAGGCATCACAGAAGAACTGCCATCTTCTGATTCTTGGAGAAAGAAAAATAGCATCATTAAATTACCAACTTTAATATTAATTTAAGCATGGTGAATGCTTCAATTTTTTACTAACTATATAAAATATCGCTAGAAAGAATTTTATAACTAGTTCATTTAAAAGAAAGGGGGGAGATGAAATGCTTTTCTTTTAATCTGAACAACATGTGAAGGATATATATGCTGTTAAAAATCCATTCAAATTTATCAAAATATATAACAATAACATAACAATTTTAAAATATAGCAATCTCTTAAATGGCTATCATGTGACATGTTGAACAGGAATTACGCTTATCTAATCAAAAGGTGACAAATAAATGTCAAAATGTTTGTAATATATGGTTATTATTCATTATTTGTCCCCTATGAAATATAGGACTTTCTTCTTATAACTTTCATATGGATGTTATATAAAGTTTCTTATTCTCTGTGTGGAAATTAATGTAGTATCATTTAAATTTAATCTTTTGAATTTTAAGATGATGGCAAAATTATTTTTGTGTGATAGTATTTTTAGAAACAAACGACAAAAACATATTTTGCATCCATTTCTAATTAAATATAAAAATTCCAAGGCGTACATTCCCATCCTCAAAAATACATTTAAAAACCTGGTAGATCCAGGTTGGAAGATTTGTCCTATACAAATATTTTAGATTTTATCAATAGAATATTATCTGATTTTATTATTAACTGACCATCTGACAGAAGCCAAACAGGCAGTCAGCTAAGAATAAGTTACACCTGATGATGCATAATTCAATGTTCATGATTCTCTGAACATGTTCAGGATTCTTTTCTGACATTAAACCATATTATTTTTACAGCCTTGCACTTGTTCAATTTACGCCAAAAATAAATATTCCTAAGAGTATCAGGCCCATGGCAATCAGAGAGTCTTTAAAAACGTAATTATCTAGTTAATCTGTCTGACTGCACACTGGCTTTCACAATATTATCACATGATCTTCTTATACTTTATATAAATTTTGCACATACTTTTCTTCATTAACACAAGCATCACGGGATTTCTCATTGACTTATAATTAGGGTCATTTAGCTTAGTCTGGTTGCTTGTCCTAAGAAAAAAGTGGGTGAGCTTTTATCTAATATTATGTAAAGT
The DNA here is from genome assembly GCA_026543865.1 of Argiope aurantia. Taxonomy (NCBI): domain Eukaryota; kingdom Metazoa; phylum Arthropoda; class Arachnida; order Araneae; family Araneidae; genus Argiope; species Argiope aurantia. The sequence continues at coordinate 478,654 of JAPMOR010028638.1, forward strand.
TAAAACTTATGCAATCTGTTTGATTAAATAAGTAAACATTTTTTAAAGGATAATTAAATATATACGAGAGTTTAAATAGAAAAACTACTTTAGTTGTTTTCAAATACCAACATATGAAAACAGAATACAAGTAAACTTAAAAAACAACTTAAATTATCAAAATCAACTTAGTTGTCTTTAAATTATTCAATACTTTATAAACTGCTTTATAAAAATTTTCACAATGAAATAAACTTATTAAAAACTATATAAATGCATTATTCAATTTTGCAGTGTACACAGATGACTTGAGGAATTCTGATGAAATGTATGGTTTTCGAAGTTCTTCAGTTCTACCCAAAATAAAACCATAAAGGCTACGTTTTTATATTTGGTTGTTTATTCAAGCACTTTTCACAGCCAAATCAAAATGTTAAAATTTGGACTACTTAACTTCTGGATGAAGACTTTTCTGAGTAGTTTCCTATCATCTAATCTAAAGCATATACTCCATACTTTGTTGAACTGTAAAATTCCATTTGCATTTATCACTGAGGAAAGGAGTTCATTAAAAGTTCAGTAATTAACATTTTTTCCAGGAATATACTGTTACACTTAGCAGTCACATAATAATAGACCTCAACTCTTGAACAAATAAGGTACTTCACTCTTTGAACGATTTATTATGCTAACACAGCTTACTCCTGCAGACCTCACCTATTTCACTAAGTTCAGGCAAGTAAAGAAATTATTTACTGTCAGATTTCTCATAATGCTGTAGCAAGATTCCATGAAATAAAAAAGTGCATGTTTATTTACCATTTCCTTCACTGTTATATTTTCCTCTGTTCGGAGCTTTTGGAATTTAGTTGATTTCATGTCAAAGTGCAAATTATAACTTCCAGAAATCTGTACCTAGCCACTGTCTCAGTGGTTGGGCATAGATTTAAGATTTTGAAGATAAACTGAGAACAGATTAGTCCTTTGGAGCCGAAGCCCCAAAAGCATACAACACTAAAATGAAAGTATTTAATGCATTGTGTGACTAACACCAATTTGGATTTTGGGATTTCTTAATGCACTGTTGAATATGATGCAATAATGTTTCACTGATAAAGAATCCCCATGCACAACCAGTGTTGTCTTCAATTATTTTTCTCTTTGCTTACAAAATTGATAAAAAATATTTCTCATAAAATGCTCTATTGGGGACGTTCCACTGTAACATTTAATGAAATATTTTCTACTTTTCAAACAGAATATCATTTGTTATAACTTTATTTCTTTCACTTTCGAGACTTAGGATAAGTCTTCCATGTTCTTGAGTTCTGTTTATTTGATCTTCACTACTTTCTTTAGTTTGATTACTGTCGTTAATTTCATTTCTGGAAACTGTTAGCAGCTGGCAACGAAATATTTTCTTGATCTGAATTTTCATTTCCATTTGTTACTTTATGAATAGACTCCTCACACATGACTTGAATTCATTTGTTTCAGCAATAAAAGCATGCCAAACTTTCTTAGATAAACCGGATACAATTCCTGCTGGCAACATTATTCCAAATTTCTATATCATTTGGCAATGACATAGAAATTCGGAAGCCCTATATATATACACAACTTTTATTTTATTGTAATAATACTACTTGACTATGAAAATGATATTTTATTTATATTGTTTTTAGAATATGATTTCCTAACTGGAAAGTTAACCCACAGAACTCCTTATTTTAAGTATGAGCATTCAATAAAAAAAGTTTAAAATGGTAAAATTTCTACTTCCATTTTGAATATCTCACAAAATTTGATATGAAATTCTTCACAAGGTTTGATCTCCGAGTCAAAATTATCATATCAATAACATTCAAAATCTTTTAGTACTTTTGCTTTTATATATTTTCTATCACTGCTTCTTTGCAACATAATATACAGATCACGATATAAATAGGAAATAAGCAATGAAGCTGCGCAAAAATTCCAAATAGACATTTTAATCTTCCTTTCCTATAATTAATTTTTTATATAAGAACTTTTTTTATAAGAACTTTCAATTTTACTTGATAAAGAATTTTAGTTTGCCTCAAAATATTGCTGTACTTTTTACATTCAACTTTTTTTTTAACAATAACTATTTTTCTTTAGCACTATTAGAAAAGGTAATATAAGAGCAACATATGACAGAAGCAAAATACAAGATGATCATAATTAAGGGATAGATGCTTAGTTATGAAGAAAGAAAATGAATCAAATGCAATACTATTTTATATGACACTATTTAAAATACAGAAATCGATTTATAAAAAAAGAAAGTTAAACATTACAAAAACATACCCTCCAAAATTGGTTACCCAGTCATCAGTAGCATTTCTTACTGATTTATTAAATATAAGGTAATATCAACAAATTATTGAAGAATAAATATTTCCAAAGACTTTTAATTAGTTAAAACAAATATTTTTAAATATTATTCAAAATTATTTCCGACATTTATCATTATTAATGGACAAAGATTAAAGTTATTACCACAAATTATTTAGGAATTTTTCTTACTTATTATTTACTAAATATATAAGTGATTTTTTTTAATCATGCAACACGATTTTGTTGATCAAATAAATTAACACAATTTGTTTTACATTAACAATTTTGTTTCATTAAATAGCAATCATTTTTGCTTTTCTTAAGTCATCAATGTGCAGTGTATAATCATAACAAATTCCCATATTCATTCTTGTTATAAGGAATGACTCCAGAATTTTTGTCTTTATATTGGAACAAGCTTCCGTTTTTCCTTTTTTTTTTTTTTTTTTCCTTTCCTTTCACTGTGAGCGAAGATTCAAGAAACGGATACTTTCAGCACTTTTGTAGTTTCTCATATATATATAAATATGTTCATTCTTTTGCAGTTCATCATTTAATAATTCCACAATTTTCACTTAATTTCCACAGTTATTAAAAGAAACAAATAATTTTTTTCCAATGGCAAAAAAAGATTTGTAACCTTTAAATTTTAGGCAATATAATATACATAAAAACCAGAATTTTTACATAATTATCTAATCTTAATTGAATATTTTAATGCAAAAAAATTTAATTACATTTTTTTTTAATATTTACAATTGGTTTTTCCAACAAATATCAAATCTAGACAAATTATCTTCTTTTAATATTGATATAATCTTAATGTTTGTCTAATCTTAGCAATGATCATTTTTGGTTGTAGGTCATTTAAATCACTTTTAGTTGTGGGTCTGTCTGTATATTCCATATATATGGATAATTTATCATAATTAAGAAATTGAACATGAAGCATGTCAATAATATGATGTATTATATAGTAGATAGTATCCATTTTCAGAATGACAACCTCTTCCAAGGAAACATACTGAATATATTTGGTAAAATAATTATGAATTTAAAGAAACAAAACTGCAAAATAATAATAATAAGCCTTGAATTATAAAGTTCAATTACAAATATGTAAAAATTCAGTTAAATATTAAAAATGAAATGTATTAGTTCAAATAAAACTACGAAATAATTTGAAAGTTAAAGTGAACACCAAAAATCAAATCAAATATAAAGAGTTTTGATATTAGAGAGCAGAAAATAGATATGAACACATATTTTCAACATCCAAGCTCAGACATTTTGAAGATGGTACAGGGTGCATAGTGAGAAACTGCTGTAAAAATTACATACATTTAAGCTTTTTTTAAAGCACCTTAGTGAAAAAAATTAAGCACCTTTGTAAACCTGTGTATTTTCTAAGCATATCATATTTTCTGTTTAATAATAATGTGTAGTTTTTTTTTCCTTCAATTTCTTTAAAAATTAATTTCAAATGTGTATTTTTTTAAATTTAATATGTATTTCTGTATTTGTGAAATATTTACAAAACAACTTCTGTTTTCAACACAGCTGGAATGTAACTATATTAATTTGACATATTTAGAAAGTTTTGTTGCAGTCTTATAAAGATAAGAACTAAGCACTTGGGAATGGCTACCATCATAAAACTGGCAAAATTGCCATGAAATTGACAATATCATAAAATCATACTCTAAATGAATTTCTTAAATGATTTTTTTAATAGAAAAAAATAGATGTGTCCAGAAATGATCAGATTATAAAAAAACTGTCTCACCGCTTCTTGCTTCTGAAGTTTAGTAAAGAACTTTTTTCAAATCTTTTTGCATACTGAAAATTTAATAAAAACTTGCTTTATAACTGATATATATCAAATAATAATAATAATCTTATTTTAGCTTTACAAAAATTGCAGAAAAATGTGATTATCTATTTTAAGAAAAACTGAACATCAGACGAACTTCTAGTTTCCATAAATAACAGAAATAAATTCATGAAGCTAAAAAAGAGCTAGTTCTGCAGTTAGAAGCAAACTGGAAATAAAAAATGTTACTTGAAACATTTTTTAAAGGTACTTTTTGAAGTCAGCATGATATATTTATCATGACCTTTAACAAAGGTAAAATATCGCAATGTGACGATTCGAAGAAGCAATGACATTGCTTTGAATTTCCTCATAGTTCCATTGTTATAAATTGAGTTCAAAACTAATTTTTCAAAAATTGCTATAACAAAAGAAAAGAAATGCATTAATTCAAACAAAATTTTTATCATTGAGAAGCTATTTTCTAAGTCTTTAAAACAGTGTTAAAATATTTTTTGTGAAATCATATGCTTTGATGTTATAGTAAAAACACGTTAACATTCTAATTTTAATTTTTAATTAAACTTCAAATTAAAATTTTGAAAAATCCACGTTTAGTCAGCCTCAGATAGCCCAAAATAACTTGTCAAATTTTAATATTCCTAACTTTAAAGATTTATTTTTCAAACTGCTGTGTCAATCAGGACAAACCCTTATTTGCAAAGAAAAATGTTATTAGGAACAAAATTTCTATGAGTCATAAAAAGAAAAGAAAAAGCAATAATCATTAAAAAATTCCAACTTTCAAAAAAAAAAAGGTTTGAATATAAAACCAAACATTATTCAATGAACTGCTTGAAAATTTTAATTAAGTTTAAATGAAAGCAAAGAAAGCACTTTTTTCTTTAATCACACTTTTAACGACGGTAAGATAATGCAACTCAGTGAATCTAAAAATCAATTATATTGTTTTGAATTTCACTATAGTAAAAATTGTTATAAATTATATACAAAATTAATTTTACAAAAATTACTAAAAAAGAAAGGGGGTGCATTCATTTAAACAAAATTGATATAATAGAAAAGCTATTTTTTTATCTTTTAAAATGATGATGATGCCATGATGCTTTGATGTTATGGAGACAAATCGTTAAGATTGCGTTTTTATTTATTTTTTTAATTACACTTTTAAAATTTTGAAATATTCATTCTCAATGGGTCTCTAATACTCAAGTTAACTTTTAAATTTCAAGTTCTAATTTAAATGGTTTATGTTTCGCATTGCTCTCTCTATCAGGTCAAACCTTTATATGTAGAGTGATTTCATTGGGAGAAAATTATATAAGAATTAAAAAGAAGGGGAAGAGAAAGGAAAAAGAAAAATCTTTATAAAATTATAGAGTTTAAACCCTGAAGAATAAATGCTTTTAAAAACTTACTTTATTTCGTTAAAATTTTTAAATATCGAAACTAGCAGTTTTCTTCCTTTGTAAATTAAAATTTGGCGAGATTCGCCCAACAAATAAAACTTTTCAAACAGATGTGGTCATTTAAAAAGTACACCGTGAATGAAATCACGATCATTGAAAACTTATGGCATCAAGTTAAAATCTCATCATATTAGATTTTATGCAATTGACTAATATAACTACATACTGCAGCTAATTATATTTCAATATAGTACATTAAAATCAATCTAATAAGTCGTTCAAGGGATTGTTCCAAAACAGCATGTTAAAGAGAATGATGATTGAATGTGTAATATGCTAAAAGAGGCTACACTGCAAGTATTTTTACACCATGTATCTCTTTGACCCACCAAATTCATCCTGCTGTATTTTGTTACCACTGATTGGAACAATCTATGTATTCTTCTTTAACAACACTTAAAAGGTTAAACATACAATTACTAGTCATAATGTAAATAAATCCTTCAATATCTCAAACATTAAAAAAAATTTTAGTGTTTGAGAAATTAAAAAAAAAATTAACATTTATTAAACCTTAACAAATATGGCACAGTATATACTTCGTACTGCTTCTTCCAAATAAATATTCCAGTATTTCAATAAACAGCAGTGCACATTGCTGCAAAATAAGGGAGCAGAAAAAAAGTCTCATGAGTGTTATCTTAACAAGTGTTGGAACCCCTGAATCTATTTCATACTGAATTCCTTTGATTCTTTAATTTTCTTGGTTTTCTTTCTTGATACATCTGATAAATAAGCCTTTATGACTATGGTTTCAAATTATCATATTCAACATGTGGGGAAATAAAATGAGTAAAACGCTATCCTTGCACTTTTCGAGAAAATTAAGCACTTTTTAAGGACCTTTTTCCAAAATTAGGCACTTTTCATGACATTACACACCCTGTGGTAGATAACGAAAATAAATTTGAAGTAAGATTTAATATAAATAATCTGAATCTCAACTTACCTTGAAAAAACCAATCACAAAATGATATCAATGTTTCAATAATGGAAGTATGTAAACTAGCAGTTGACATATTCATTCTGAAATTAAACACTGACATTAAGTTGCTCATATGTACACATATATACACAATTTAAACAGAAAAGTTTTGGAACAATAGAAACAAATCAGATTGTATTATTGATAAAATTATTTGGAAAAAAAATTATTTATATATCCGAAAATAGAGGGCAAGTTGGGACAGGCAATCATTGATGATTTATCTAAAAAAAATCACATGCTTTCAAAAAGAAAAAAAATATATCAAAATCAATAAGAATGTATGGCATAGGTTTCTCCCCCTCATAGGTCTGGTAGAGTGAAGCAGTATCTTTGAAATTCATACCGGAAAGGAGACAGGCAATATTGACTATTGATAACAAATTTAGAGGTAAAAAGCTTTCTTATAAAATTTTGTAAAATTGGTACAGAGATACAAAACTGACACAGTTAAATAACAGTTCATTAGGACCGGCTCTTTGATTTTCTGAATTATTTTTAATTGCCATCTTTGGAAATCAACAAAGCTGCTCATATAATTAGCTAAAAATTAAAAGTTTATTTTTTATAATCATAATTCTAATAATTAAAAAACAAAAGTTTTCTGACAAGGCAATTTTTAATTGAAATTTTTGAGCCTAATAAACTAAGACAAAGGATAAAACTGCAGATTCAAATAAATGATTATGATAAATCAAATTTTTTAATGACTTTTTCAAGAAACAATTCATTCCAAAATTAAAAATGTAATTCAGATACATACAATAAAAAGATCATTATCAAAGATACAACCATAGAAACTTCTATGTTTGAGAGTAGGTAAAATAAATTTGATGATTACAAAATTGTAGTTGTTATACAGTCATACATTGTCACTTCTCAGACTTTGATTTTAATTTCTTGTAACATTATTGAAAAATTTAAAATGTAATTTTAAATTCATAAGGCATAAAAATAAAAAAAGAGATATTATTTAAAATAAAAATTTCTTATAACTCAAATCAATGTTAAAGAATAAAAGATAATCATGTGCTATCTGAAAACAATAAATATATATTTGTACATTTAACCAGTGGGCAAAAAAAAAATATATATATATTTAAATATTATCAATTTAATCTTTTATCAAGATTATAAAATATTTACTTAATTTGAAATATCCTAACTGAATTTGTTAAAAGATTGTTACAAAGAATTTAAAATTATAAGCCAAAGATTTGATATGACATCTTACAAAAAGCCTAATGTCACTATTTTCAAATATAAACAAACAAATTTATAAAATATTCAAATTTTCATTTTAAAAAATTTAAAAATTAACAATGAAATTTTCTTCCTTCATTTCTATTCTAACCCCTATTTGTTTGTTTTTTACCCTTTGTTTACTATGGAGAATACATATAGCTTTCTTCCTGAACAGCTTTGGCTGTAGATTACAATATTTTAAAAAAAAATAATAAACATCATTCATACTTAAACTAATATGATGACAATCATTTTTAAGCAATAATTCTTTCTGCATATTATTTTAGAAAAAGTAGTCAACGAGGTAAAAACTTTAACTCAATTCAATGATATGAATCAGGGATTCTGAAAATGAGCTCCTCCGGCATAATTCCACACTCCAAACTATATCTGTGTTAAGTAGTAAGTAGTAGTTGTTTGTTTAGTAGCTCTAGGTTTAACAATCTATTCCAGAGTATGCCAACAATTAGGCAAGCTAATATCTTTATTAGTATTAGCAACATGTAATAACCTTTAAAATATTTGTAGGAA
>JAPMOR010028638.1:487067-513432 GCA_026543865.1 Argiope aurantia
GTCAGAATATCTTTTTTTTTTAACTAACAACTTTATCTAATACCAGTTCTTTTTTAAAAAATATTAGACAATCCAGAATATATACAATAATATTGAAAATTTTAATAGTGCAAGTCAGGACTGTATTTTACATAAAAATTAGAAATATAGAAAAGAAATATGAAATATATAATATGATTGATACTAAAAACAAAACATCCATGTTAGTTTATTTTTTAAAAAATTACATATATGTAAGAAACTGCCTCCAACATCGTTTAATATTTTTATTATATCTATCTTCAATAAAAATACAAAATAACAATGAATTATAAATTGTTGTATAACAATAAAACATCATACAGCCATAAAAATTGAGTTAATTTAGTTTGATCATCAGGGATTATACTGTATTCTTATATTTAATTAAAAAAGATTATGCTCATAATGAATAGTTTTTAATTATTATATTACATTTTCCAAGCAAAGACTCCACTTAATATTATGAAATAAAAAATAGCTTAATTCATTATTATAGAATTACCCCAGAGTAGAAGGATCTTCTAAAGGAGACCATATTAGATTAGGAGCCATAACAATTGCTATGTTTTGTGAAGACATCTTGTTTGTATCCACATTTTCAAGCACCTTAGACAAGAATTTTATAACATATCTGTAAAAAAATAAAACTACTAATGTAAAAGAAGAATAATACATTATAAATAACAAGTAAATTATAAAAATAACAAAATATGGATAATAAAACAGTCTTCTATAATTAATTTATTCCTTATAAAGACTGTTTTAAAACTAAAACTTCTTAGAAATCTTTTTTAAAAAATAAAGAAAGTTAAGATTACAACTGTAAAATGAATTTGCCAAACAAAATAGCATTTATGTATTCTAAAAATTATATTTCTTAGCAAGTAAATTTATCATTAAAATTTATATTAAAACTATAATTTGATTTAAATTATAAAACTTGCAATAATTTTATACAATTCATAAGTTCTTAAATTTCAGTTGTTAAATGTTCACCAAAACTATTTAAACTTCTCTTAAAAGAATTCTTAAATTAAAAAAAAAATTGTTGCATATTATTGCATCTGTGAAACATTAATACAAATGTATATCATCAGCATCTTTTAATTTGTATAAAAAATTGGTTTTATCCTTCACTTGCATGGACAAATTTAATTTCAATGTAAATCATTGAATCTGCAAGGCATTTTAAAAAACTTTTATTCAATATCTATTAAATATTTCCTTCTTCCTCAAAAAAAATCTTTAAAAACAATGAAATTCTTATAAAAATAAGGGAAAATAGAAGTTAATAATATTTTAGTATTCAATATTTGCGTTATTACCAAAAAGTATTTTTTAGGGTGCTGATGACAGAGTGACGCTTTTTAAAATGATACAAAGTACAAGGTGATTGAAATTAAACTTACAGTGCTCAAAAACTTGATTCCTTTTCCACTTCAAATATTTTATTTCAAATTCAAGTTTTGAATTTGAAGTTTCAAATCTTTCCACTGATGATGCCTTACAGCTTGAAACTATATAAGCTAATAAGCAGCATATTTAATTTCATTGTAAAATTTATATAGATGGTTTAAAGAAACCATCCACCCACAGTGAACATGCCACGAACCAAGAAAAAGCGAACATTGATTGGAAAATTGACAATCTACAAATATGAACACTTTTATCAGAATGGAAATACTACTTCAGTTACACTCCATATTTACGGGACAATGAAAAACTTAAGGAAAAGATTCATGTCTGTAAAAACAGTTAAAGACAGAAAAATTTGAAGGGAAAAAAACAGTCCTCTGGATATTGCACTGGGAAGAGAACGACATGCAATGGAGATGACTATTGCAGAGAACATTGCAACAGCTGAAGCATCTACACGTTCTTCATATGTTACAATCAAATTCCACACAATAACACGAGCACTGGATGTTCCCTAAGCAACCATGTGCAGGATTTTATGAAAAATTCTGAAGTTGTACCCTTACAAGATGTGTTTCCTACATCTTGAAAACTGAAAGATTATTCTATGTGTCTTGATTTTGCCTTGAATTTTCTTATGGACAGAAAAGGCTCATTTTCACTCAAATGGTGCTGTGAACACAAAACTGACATATATAAAGTTTCACCAATAATGGTCATGCAACAACAGCCACTACATTTCTTGCCATTCATAGCTTAGTGTAGATTTACAGCAAATTTCATGGTTAACCCATATTTCTTGGAAGAAGTTGCGTTAAATGGATTCATTAGATGTATAGTCACCAGAGACAAAACAGTAGACTCCTGAAGAATCATGTTGTTTCGGAATTAAGACAAGAGGCAGCCATCACAGATTTAATGCAAGATGGTGCAACTGCTCACATGGGATGTAAAGAACATGAATCAAATTCACTTCCTTGGTAAACATGCCATCTTGTGTAGTTTCCTACCTCAATGGTCAGCAGAGTTAATAGATCTCACCCCATGTAACTTCTGGTTGAGAAATTTTCTTAAAGATTGTATTTATTAAAGACATGTAATTAAAGAGCCAGACTTGAAATCCAATAGAAATTTCTCATTCATTCCCACTGAAATGTTGCATGTTGCCATTGAAAACAAGATGGCATGGTTTCAAAATATTGTTAATCTACAAAATATGCATATAAAGCACACAGGTGAGCAGATAAATAAAATATTTTTGAACTGCTCTTTTTCTTTTCATTTTATTACAATGCCACTTGTAGGTAAAATTTCAAATTACTTCTTTTTGACAAAAAAATATCAGCCCATGGTCTAAGTAACAAGTCTACGAAGTCTTATTTAAATCAATTTAGTAGAAATGGATTCACAAAAATCAGAGTACTGTCAATTCAATTTCAATCATCCTGTACTAAAAATAAATTTAGAAAGATTTACCTTAAATTTTTGAAATTAACTATTGGTAATTTATGTAAAACTTGCCACAATGCTTGCAACTTGGCTTCAAAATCGGTAATTCTGCAAAGATAAAAAACATTATACACATATATATATTCCTTAATTTTTATTCAGTAAAAGAAAAGGAAATCAAAATTTTAAAATCTTGTAGAAATACCAGAAAAAAGTTTTAAAATATTTGATAGTGTTTGTTTAAAATTTTAATTGAATAATGTGCATACCCACAACAACAGAGTTGTTATTGTAGAGGAAGTGATATGAAAATCCCCAATACAAGCAATGGTAATAAGGAGGAAATTGTTCTTAAAATGACTTAAGCAAAGCAATTAAACTTTTTTTTCTTGTTTTGCTTGCTAAATTGTATATTTTGTGAAAATTCAAAAATTAAAACTTTTAAAATGTATGTGTGCTCACTTTTTTATTTCTTTTTAATTTAATTATATATTAAAATTAAAAAAATAATATTTCTACTAAAACCTATTCCCACGATTAACATTTTAGAGGTACTTTTAGGAAGAATGCATCGAAAATTATGAAAAGAGAAATTAGCATCAATGACTTGTGGCGGACAAGGTGCTTAACTATTCAGTAACATGCCTAACTAAGAGAAATTTCTGTGAATTCTGAATGAATCATTCAGCAGAAATGCCAATCCATAAAAAAGAAAGCAGGTATTTAGAAGCAAGCAAGTCAAAAGTAAAACTATAACTACCTACATTTTCATTATCTCATGCATAATTTTATTAATTTAGTTCTGGTACATCATATACCTTTAAACATTTCTTGATCTAATTAGGGATGATACAGATGAAAAAGTATATCATTTAAGTACAATGAAAAATATCACAACAAGAATATAACTTTTGAGACAAATGCCTACAAATAATATAGCTATATTATCCAATAACTACTTTTCTTGGTAAAAGTTCAAAAAATGAATGAGTTCTTAAGTTATGGATTCATAAAAATTCAAATCCACTAAATTTAACTGAAAAATTGACAAATATAGCAAAGTAGCTTAATTCTAAATTAATTTTATAAAAGAAAAAGTACACAGTGAAGACTAAAAATGCAGCTTTTGCATAGAATTATGAAAATTGCAAGCATGGTATAAATTTAAAAACTTGACATAAAGATAGAAACATTAAAATAAAGATTTATGAAATAAAAAAGATTTCAAATAAAAAAAATATTTTTAATTAACTGACAAATACTATTTTCAAAATTTTACAAAATTGGCATTTTCTTCTCATAAATAAAAATGAAATAGTTACTACAACTAATTGAATAATTGAGTCAATTTTCTTCAAATTTTGTTAACAAATATCATGAGGTACAAAAATTATGAAACTAAAAAATATATATTTTTTATTAATTTAAAAATTATTGACATGCACAAAAAAATTATTGCCTAAATTTTGTCATTCTGAATATTACTGACAATTTAAATCAATTTATTTGTTTGCTGATTTCAATATGCAATTCTTTTTTCAATGTTTAAATTATACTATATGAAATTTATCATGGAGTTGAGAGGGAAAAAAATCAGTTCTTGGTGTTTCTTAAAAATTATTTAGTTATAATCATATATTTTCAACAACTGCTGAAAACTAAAAATCATTTAGAGTAAATTGTGCTCTTCTGTCTATTAATTCTATCATAGATTTATTGCTATGATGTGAAATGAGATATTTTTAATTTCCTCCCATGATAGCAAATTTGATCTGATAACAGTAGCATGTGTGATGTTATAAATATTTTTTTAATTTTGTTCATAAATACTGTTAGCTACACAGAAGTCTGACCTATAAAGATATGTAACATATATTATATATATATATATATACTAAGTCATAAAAAAAAAGTCTTAGTGAAGATTTTGTGACAACAAATCTAATCATTCAATTTTCATAGAAGTATTTTCAACCTAATCAATACTGGATAGATCAATTAATATGTTATAATTTTTCACATGTGGATCTTATTTTCTAGAAATTAGTCTCAACATTGAATCAATCAAAGAAATATTTTTATTAATATACTATAAAAATCATTTCATAAATAAGCAAATAAAAGCCAAGTTCTAGAAATAGTTCCAAATTCCTTGAAGATTATCATCAATAGAAGTACTTTAATCAAATGCTTTAAGCCAAAAAGTGAAATTTCTCTTCCTAAATCTGAAACTTCATTCTATAAACACTGGTAAGACTACACAATTAAGAGTTAAAAGAAGAAGAATGATGTCAATAAATTACATACTTAGCAGCATTCATCCATTCATCATATAATGCACTAGTAAGAAGAGGTTCTGGAAGTTCTCTTAAGTAGGATTTCAGAGCTCCTAATAATAAAAAAATTAAAAAAATATTTTTAAATAGCATAACATAAAATTTAACAGTGAAAAGAATAAAGAACTGTTCAGTCAGTTATTTCATTCATCTTTCAAATTCAAAGCAAATTTATGTATACATATAAAGAAATATAGCTAAAGCACAGAAAGTATATTGCTATGAGCACATAGAGAACAGGAGTTAAAATACCACTTTTTATTTAAATTCTTTATTCTAAGCAATCAAATATCAGTTAAATTATTCAAGGTTACAATGATAAAGTTAATAACTAGATAGAGATAGTTATGTACATATTATAACCTCAGTTAAATAGACTTACATTTTTTTCAACAATATTTAATTTTAAATACTGGCTATCAATCTTTTTCATAAAGAATCTCCATATTCACAATGAAAAATATTTCAGTATTCTTTCAATACAATTTCTCAATACTCTTTCTACAGTCTCAAAATACATAAAAATGTATACTGTAACTATATGTTCTTACCAAAACCCATGCCTTTCAATATTATTTAATCAAAATATCTGAAGAAAAGTTGTTAACTTTTTCTTTGATACATTAATATATTAACATGTAATTCTAATATCTAGTTGCATGTTGCCAATGTACAGACACAAAATGCAAAATTCAAAAGATAAAACTTTAATTATATCTAATGGCTTGAAAATTGCAAAGAAAGCATCCGTCAAATGAAAAAGAAATTTTTTATTTATAATATTTCTGATCTGGATTTAAGAGTGAAAATATCTGATTCTGCCCACATTATATTAAGGTAAAAAGCAGAAGTTGTAAGTCAAATTAGTCTACTAAAAAATATTACTCGCTAATAAAACAAAGTATGCTAAAATTTTGAAAATTAAAAGCATCAAATTAAAATTAAAAGCAAGTATGAAAGTGACATTTCAACAAATAATTATTAAGTGACATTTTCTAAAAATCATTTAGATGGATTTTTTTAACTAATTATATACAAAAATGTCACTTTTTTTGCTCTTATATGCATGGTGTATGCAATGAGAAAGCATTGAGATTTAATTTGAGATTTTGATAAATTTCCATGTTTCAGACCTCTTTGAATCCGAAAAACATAATTTTTAAAAGTTTATCTGCCTGAGATCATGATAAATAAAAAATGCATCATATAAAAGTGATGAAATCCATCAAAAGAGAGTCTGCTTCTCTGTCTGTAAACAAGTGAACACAATAAATCAATACTGCAAAAATTTATATGGACAAAATTTAATATACAGATTTATTATCAGAATCATTGACATGAATTAAATTTTGGTTCAAATATGTGACAAGAGTGAAATTTATTTTGATGAATATTTGCATATATGTGAATGTGATAACTCAAAAATATGATGATTTAGGATAAATAAGACTAGTACGAGGTTTTGTAACCAAAATTGTCAATATGTTTGAAATATTGAATGTCAATCTGTTGTTTCCAGCCTGTGTATTCTCACAAGTATTATAGACAGTTTTTTTTTTTTTTTTTTCCTTTAATTTGTTTTGTTGACGAGTAAGATTATCTGCAATTTCTTTTTTGTAGTTTATAAGATACCCCACCTGGCAAAACAAATTCAGAATTCATTTTTTCACCACTTGATGATGTTGTAATCATGAGCAAAAATATACAAATGAATATGGATATGGATTAATAACTAATTTAATTAATCTATTATACAAAATAGTTAAATATTTCTTAATTTAGCTGCAATGAATACAAAAAATTACAGAAAGAGAAAACTGGTTTTAATATTTGAATCCAGCATATTCAATATAATCAAAAACAGTTCTAAGATTTCAAATATCACTGTTTTATCCTTGTATAATAGATGTTTGGAAATTATTTTAAACTGGAGAGAATATTGTACATACAGCAAATTATAATTCTTATACATGCAAAATTTCAAATTGTTTAAACTGTGGGTAACAGATACAAAACAATCAACAAATTTTAAATAAACAGAAAACAAAATAATACAAGAAAATTAATTTTACTACACAAAATTGATTTGTTCAATGAAATCAACTTATTTAAATAGTTTCTTGCTTAAAATATATAAACATGAATAATGCTAAAAAATTTTAATAAAAAATAGCTTTACATAAATAATAATAAAAACATCTTCAACAAACCTGATACAACATGAGGATCTCGAATAAATTCAACTAAATCAGGTTCAATTCCTGCATCAAATGCATTCTGAGTGAAGAGACAGAGATTATAAATTAGAATATATAAGAACTATTTAAACCGGCAGAAATTAAATTATAGAGATTAAAATTTAATTACAATGTTACATTGGTACTAAAATGTAGAAAACTATAAAAATAACTTAATTGAAACTAATACTAAAAAATTGACAGCATTATTTATACAGGAAAAAAAATTAAATTTAAATCAATCCTTTAACCCATTCAAAATCGGTGAAAGGAGAAGAAAGCAGTCTCCCAGGCCCATGCGCTCTGAGAGTGTATGAATACACAGGCATTGGAAATTTTTTTTCCACTAAGCTTAATTTTATTAAAAATTCATATAAAATCATTACCACAATTAAATATACTGAAATTTACAGTTTATTAATGATTGATAGTATCTGAAAATACTGTAATTGCCACGATATATATAAAAAAAATGACTGCAAAATTTAAAGAAAATGAAATAAATTAAAGAAACATTTATATTAAAGTAACATTATAATAAAAAAAGTTATGTATAGTATATACTTTCAGAAAATGACATACATTTGTTTACAAATATTCAAAACATGGGAAATATTAGAAAAATTAATATAAAAAAATTAATTATAACTAAAATATTTGAAGTTTACGATACATTTTCAAAACATTGTTCAGGATGAAATCCCTAAGTTGCAAGTTTTGCATTTATAATAAGATAACTTCTTTTTTTAAGAACTTTTTTTGCATACTACACACTGTCTTCATGACTTTTTACCATTCATATCAACATATAATTTTGAAAAATGACATCCAGTTAATCGTAATGAATTGTCAACTTGTTTCCTCAATTATAATTTCATCCGTGAAAAACAAGTTTAAAAAATCTAATTCTTTTTCAACTGGCTCTGGACTATTTATGTAGATAACACTATTTCTAGAAGTTCCAGTTTTTTTATGTCTTTTTGCCAATTACACCTTCTATTATATCAATAATAAATTATACCATAATAAATTATCTAGCAAACCCCAAATGTATACAATAAATCTACATCCACATAAACCAATAAATAATCTTTTATCCATCTTAGTCAAAATACAAACAAAAATCCAGAGAACAGTAAGTCCAGGACCTTTAAATGACCAATCCTCTCAAGAGAGCAAAAAAGGTGTAATTATTTATATGTTTAAATATACGGAACAAATAAAAAGAACTCAGAACCAAATGAGCATATTGAAGGTCAATGTTCTGTGAAATATTATTCAAAATTATAATGGATTTCAACCGCCATCTGGTGCCATTAAAAATTTAAATAAAATGTTTCAAATTAAAATCATGTATACATGATTACTGGCCCTTGGAGTGAGGAGAGCTTGTCTCACATACGATACTATGAGCCATGAAGGAAGAATTGCATGATCGTGGTCCTCAACGGGTTAAAATAGAGAGAATCATCACAAAAGCATGTTCCAAAACCAAAGATTTAAAAAAATTTATAAAGGATATCTATGCGAATTTTGATGGGATTGGAAAAAAATTAATAATAGACACTAAATGTATTATTACTGATTAGAACAGAATATAAATAAATAAAAATAAATATGACATGGCAAACTTTTGCTTTAATGTAGAAAATTTGAAATAATGTCAGAAAACAAATAATTTCCAACAATAATGCATATTGGAAATTAATTTTTGGAAAAAAGATATTAAAAATAAAAGACAAAAAAATTAAATAAATAAAAGACCATAGTGAACATTTTTACTATAATTTTAAAAATAAAGACTAAAAATACATTAGTTTCTAACCATAGACATCAAATCTCTCTCATCTTAAAAAATCTTTTAATCACTGGTAAGAACAAAAATAACAATATTGTACAAAACATATTGTGGTAAAATATGGCTATTAAATACATGTCTTTTCTTAAACCAAACATTCTCTTTCTTTAGCAAAGTCCTAAACTTAGAATTTTTTTCCCTCATAATTATAATAATTAATTATTAATAAATGCCAAAGATGTAAATTAAAAACATCCATATTATTTTTTCCATTTTAATGTGTGTTTTTTAGTACAATAGTTTTTACTGAAAAAACAATGCTCACCTTCAACTTTTTAAGTTTTGAAGCACTTCCTGCAATACGCAGCAATCCCTGTGAATAAAACACCAATTTTCTACAATATGCATTACAATAAAATTGAGAAAAGAATAAGTATAAGAATAAAATTTACTTCTTCTAAGATTCCATACTCCAAGAGAAAGGAAATGCTTGTTTCTATAACTTGGGCGATTTCTCGATTCGTTACTCTCAGATGCTCATCCAGTGGACAACCATACACAGGTTTCTGGGGAAAGTTATCTGAAAAAACAAAAATAACCCTTAATGTTATAAAAAACATATAGCAAATATAATAAAATAAATTCCAATTTTTTATTTAATTATTCCCATCATAATTATATTATAATGGCCATCATATTATTTATTTAGACTTTTTAAAAATAAAGAAACTAAAATAATTTATTTCTAAAGAATCAAAATAATTTATTTTAAAAATTTATACTATATCAGTTTGTCTCAAGAACTAAAATAATTTAAGTACTTTAATTGCATTAACACACACTTAAAATAAAATTCTTAGCTATCAAAAGGCAAAATACTTTTTTGCATTTTCTCAATTGTTTAGTAAATTATCGATGGCTTACTGAAGAATCAATAATGTAATTTATCAAATTCTATTTGCTATAATTTTAAATATTCAAATTTTTGAAAATTTAAATTCATCAAATATAAAAAATAATAATTAGTATATTCTAGAATGCAAGTTCTTTTTAAACTATTTTTTAAAATATTATTTCAAAATAAATGCATTATCTGAACAAACAGAAATTACTAGATATTTATAATATATAAGGAACATGGGAATTCTAACAGTAGATGATCTACTGTTAAGTGAGTTAATTATTTCTGTGAGTTAATTATGTGAGTCTAGTGAGTTAATTATTTCTTAGATAGTTTCACAATTCATTGAACTTTTGTAAATTTCTTACATTCAATTTAATAATACAGACAAAGGATGTTTTTTTTTAATTAAAATATTTTGCTTAGTGCCTATTTGTCATATATTGTAAACCTAATTTCTTTGGCATAACTGCAATGGTTTTTAATAATGAAGAGAGAATTTGTAATGCTTTTGCATTTCAAATTGGCAGAAAAAATCATGTCATAATATCCCCAGCTCTAAGAAATTCTTTTATTTGAGCAAACTGAATACAAGAAATTTGCAAAATCAGTTAGGATGTGTATACAGTGTTCATAAAAGCATCGTCTAATAAACAACTAGAACAGTAGATCATCAAATGAAAGAATACAAACATTTTATTATTTTTGGTATATATTAATCACAACCAATGGTACTTATATATTTTTGGTATTTATATATTAATCACACATGTTATTGATGAATTTTCAGATTAACTACATGCCACTTAGTGAACTTTAGTCTTAACTGCATATCAAACTGATGAATATAATAATAGAACTAACATGATATTTTTGGTGATTGATTGCTGTGATTATTATACAAGTACCTTATTTTCAATCAAAATTATTTAACAAGCAATATACAATTAATTTAAAATAACATACTAAATTCATTGCTAATAAAAATAACTCTAATAAGATTAGCAGTGATCACAATAGCATTAATTTAAAATCTAACTGCAATAAAAATATTTATGAATACAAAAAAATATATATCTTACGAATGATTTTTTCTAATACGGGAAGAGAAGCTTCAAGAGCAGTTAAAGCATTGCGGTGGTAATCAGCTTGCAACTGATGAAAACTAACAAATAGCTGTGCTAACTGTGGTTCTTTACTGATGAGAGAAAACATTTCAGCAGCTAGTAAATCCTGTGCAAGACAAAAAAAAAATTATACAAAGAAGAAGAGAATCCAAAACTTATGAATGATCGGGGAAAAAAATTAATCGCTTAATATATTAACACCCTCTGATTTCTAAATATTTTTATCTGGAAGTTATATTAAAATTTATAAATCAGTGCGTTTGCATTACAAAGATAAATGAGTATATATTTTAGAGCTTACAAACATCATTGCAAGTTGTATGATGCTTCAACATCAGTGATTAAGATTATTGCAAATCTCAATAATAACAAAAGTACTTTGCCAATGGCAGTAAAGATAAATGTTAGAATCCCTTCTTGAAAGCAATTTTATATTTTTAATTCTATAGATTACTCCACAGCAACTAAACATCACTCCCTTATAGGCAGAAAAAATTCACAGTCCTGGGGAGGGATCTCATTAATGGGGGAAAATTCAAGGGATATTCAAGTCAATTTTTAAGAAATTTCAAAGATTATAAAATTACATACTTTAGGCATAAAAATGTAATAATTACATTCAACTGTATTTGCTAAGTGTGTGTGTGTATATAACACATATTTTTAGCAAAGTCGTGGCCAAATAGAAAAAAGACACTTTTGTTTTAAAACTTGGCACTTTTATTCCATCCCAGGAAGCATAATTTATGTACCAGAAGCACTGCCAAACTGGTATCTGTTCACAAGCAATATAAAAGCAAAAGAGAGCGAAAAAGAGACAAATATTTTTTCTATTGATTATATACCATGAGATACTCACAGGGATTTCTTTGCACATGACGATTTACGCAAAAGGAAAATAAGCATATTTTAAAAGAATTTGCTTAACTCGACATTTTTTTTATCCTTTTACTCAGAGTGTGGAAACTTGTTGATTTCAGGAATTTACAGAACTTGTAGTGCATTAATTTAAAAAAAAGATGGAATTGGATCAGGAAGTAAGAGAACATTTTAGAATGAAGTCAATATGGGTTGAATTAAGATAGAGTTTTGGAAATTAACTAAGCTTTAAATTAGATTTAAAAATATCATTACATATACATAAAACATCATTATATGTATGCACTAAACATTAAAAATCAGACGTGACATTATTTTTTTGCTTGCTATTTCTAGTTGCTTAAGTGAAGGATACCTGTCATTCTCATTTTGCAATTAATTAGTCCTAACTACAAAACCTGCAATTGAAAGTTCAGTTTGAGGGAGTTCTTAGGGTTCACAATCATAAATACAAGCATCATTATCATTAGTCATTTCATGGTTATTAATAACACTATTTTCAAACTTATTATTACTGAATGCTCATTTTATAAATACATTTATACTTTAGATGAAACAAATTCCATTTAAATGTCCACAAGAATTTACGTTACCTTCGATCAATGTCATGAATAACAAGGTAAACGGAAAAGAGATATACAAATCAACAACCCATCTAGAACAACTTTTACCCAATCAGTCATATCTCGTACTATTTGTCAAAATTTACTCACAAAAAATGCAATGCAAAAATATATGCACATTGGCAGAGTCCTTAAGATTAAAATAATTTGTTTCTTTCCAGTGGGGTCTCCCCTATACATACAGTTTACCAACATACCAATATGAACTGAGCAATAATTTTACTAACAGAAAAAAAAATCATTTACAAATACAAAATGAAATCTCTACATCAAAATAAGAAAAATTCTTCAATGAAATCAAAATTGCATTGACTTTTAGTTCACCAAGTATAATAAATAACTCGTGTGCATGTTAGCTCAATGCTTAACCGATAAAAATAGAAAAGAAAAAAAAAGAAAATTGATCCTTATCAATTTTTTTTTCTTTACTGTATAAAAAAAAATGTTGTAGAGGATATTCTAAAAAGATAGTATGAATAAATTTTGTAAATTCTAGTGGCAAAAAGTTTCATATACATCCAACTGCGTAAAAAAAATACTGCCCTTTTCTTTTAAAAAAAAATTTTCAAGAAACAAGTGTACCTTTAAGATATCAAATGAATTAATTTCTCATGTTTAATATTGTTTTAAAATTATAGAACATTTTGTTGAATGTATGGAGAATTTTAAACAAACACAAAATTTAAAAAAATGTTTAAAAAAAGACATTATTAGCAATAACGTCCATTTCATTTCGTCCATAACATCCATTCATAAGAGGAATTTAATAATCTGTGTTCATAATGTTTAAAAATAAACAAAAAAAATGTTTTACGAAAAGAATAGCAATAACGTCCAATAATTCTTAATTCAACAAAAAAAAAAAAAAACTCCAAGAGGAGGAAAAAAGTAATTATTGTAAAATACTTATTTAATTAAAATCAATTATTTTGGAATTATAATAATGGGTAAATATTTTAAAACCAGCTTTGAATATTAATGCCTAAAATTCATACTTTGGCTCTCGTACATGTGGTGGATTTGATGCTCGAATGAAGAAACAGAAAGGGGGAAACAGTTTCATATAAATCTTTTTAAATAAAAGAGACCCATTAAAGCTTAAAATCATTACAATATAACAGAAGCCGGGCTTTAGTTAGATTATCTTTTCCCATAGTACGCAAAACCATTTTCATACTATGGGGGGGGGGGGAAGTAAACAAAAATTTTCGACAAACATATTATGTATTTATATATAAATGCAATAAATTAGATATGGTGGTTAATTTTTCTCTTCCATAGTCTGTTTTAAGACTATCAGTAAAAGCTTGATTTTGATTAGTTGCCAACAATGTATCATTCTACTTATGAAAAAATACCTGCAAATTATCATGTTCAATAAAAATTTATAAAAAAAACCTCCAGTTTTATAATAAATTTCCCTGATCTTGCTCGACGTCATGGAATTCCCTGACAATTCTCGGTTTCCTAGTCAGCTGGCCACCCTGTTTAAGGCAAGTCTTTTTGAAACAAAAGCCTCCTATGGAATAGTATAATCAGAATCTTAATTAATTCTCACAATTTTTGAAACAGCTTTTGATTTCCTAAATATTTAGATAAAAACAATTTGATTCTTGGATCTACAAATTCCTCAGCATTTTGAGTGGCACAATATTAAAAAAAATAATTGTTACATAGTTAAATTCATGGTCCTGACAATAAAATATTTTGCATCTAAATTATTTTCTCTGCTTAGAATTGAGGAATATCTAAACCCTTCTCAAATTTAACTGATCAGTTGTTATTTCTCATTTCCAATTTCTTCAAAGGCCTCAGAAATATATATATGTCTGTGATTGAAACAGAAAGTTTTCAGCAATCAGTACAAATTTAAATACCACTTTATAGTATTTTAATAGAAACCATCTTCTTTGAAAGTTTCAGGGCAAAGCTGGCCACATAACCACATAAGCTGACCACATATTTTGCTGTATTAATAGTCTTACCCTTCTCCCCATTTTTCCAGAAGAATAGAATCAGAAATTTTTCATCACTAAAAGTGTTTGCAATTACTCAATGACAATAAAACTTAACATAAAAGTCCACAAGTGGGTACAAAATATAGCAAATAGCATCAATGAAAATAAACCTCCAATTGTATATCAACTTTCAAAGAACAATTATTCTGACTTTCCTTTAAATATAATCAGTAAGCTAATTATATTATACTGTGATGTTGTCGATTAAGCCTTGATTATTAAATACAATTTTAAAATCCATTCTTTCACAAAGCCAATAAGTAGGAAGTTTATCAATTATTAAATTAAATATTAATTTTTCAGCCTTATATATGCACTAATCAATTAGTTAACCAAACAATATTTTAAATGTGCCATAATTTGACACAAATGCAAAAATACTAAACACATAAAGACTAACATTTAATAATGCTGTTTAGTAAACATAAAAATTAAATTTTGCTATAAAAATAAGCTAATATCTCAAATATACAAAAAAATGAAAAATAATATTCATCATGCTATATTCATTACTAGGTGGTGCCTCAAATTCTTTTCTGTACTAAATTGGTATATGAATTATTTGCTAGAAGAATAATGCTATTTATAGTCATTAAGCCTTCAAGCACTAGATTTTCCATGACATTAACAGTTTTCAAACAGTCAGTTGATATCTTTTATATCTTATGCCAAAACAGCAAAAATGGGCAGCCATTCTGGCAGAATATTAAAAATGATTTATAATTTTGATCAACAAGAAATGTTCAATTCAATAGATAAAAATCAGATTTTTGCTATATTTAATAACAAATGAATATAATTTAAACACAGCGAATTTGTCCTTTTCGATGTACTCAATACATCCTTTCTCACATTTTGATTGAATGCTCAAAAACAACTACATTCTCTTACTACTCGGTTCTATGGGCAATTTCCCACTCTCTGAAATATTTAGATAGTCTTCCTTCTATGGCAAATCTTTGAATAGATAATATACATTACATAAAAAGAGATCAATATCACATATGGATATAATTTTACAATCTCTAAATGATTTGTTGATAACAATGCAGGCTAAAATATATTAATTACCAATAATGAAAATTTGATTTTATCTTTTAATAATTTATCTCTAATTAAAGAACTTCAATTTATTGATGGACCATCCATAAATATAGATAAAACTTAACTCAAATCCAATTTTCCCATTATAAAATTCTCAGAAAATATCTTCAGTTATGAAATGACCCATGGAAGTTGTAGCCACATATCTAATTTCAACCTTTTATTAAGAGCGTGACGGAGCAAGGGAGTCTTTTGCTTGTCTTTTCATACTCAAATTAAATGTATAAATACATTTGTTTCTTTATAAAGATATGTTAAAAGTTTCATTTCCAAAGATTGTTCACTGCTTCATCAAATATTAGATTATACACATCAATCACACATTTAAATAAAAAAGGTTTTAATATATGAAGCAATACTAAATGAAATTAAGTAAAGGCATTTTGTTGGCCCATAGCAGAACAAACATGAAATTATACGATTAATAGCTTCCATGCACTTCAGAGATCATTTCAGTCTTGCATCTAAGCAATGAGAAGACACAATCAATGGCATAATAGTATTTCTCTAGCTACTTTGTGTATTAAGATTCCTTGACAGCTGTGACAGTAATCATGCTTGCTCTCTCTCTTCCTCTAAATTGCATACAGAGAGAGAAAATTGCACAAGATAGTGTTCCTATATCAACATTTTTTTTTTTTTCATTGGTGGAATACATGTCTTTTTTTTTTTTTTTTTCTCCTCGTCTATTTTTTTGTCTATTTTTCAAAGACATTCATTAAAATTCGTCTATTTTTCAAAGACACTTCAAAAATACAATGGAAAATCAAGTATTTTTCAGAGATCCCAAGTACAACAAAATAAAGTGCCAGAAGTTTTCCAGGATTTTCAATGATTGTGGAAATCCAAATTCCAATTTTACCAGAAAAAATGTAACAACAAATTTTTAAAAACACAGCATTCAATAATTAATTTGGTGTACTAATAAAGAAGGCAAATTATAATGAAATCAACAAGATTTTCATAGCCATGTATCTATTTATAAATATGGAAAAATCTGAGATACAGAACAAAACAATGCATTCAATACTTGCAATTCAAGAAATGTTTCTCTAAGAGAGAATATAAAACACAGTAGAAAAAAATTAATTAAAAACTACTACAAATAGACTACTACATGAGATTTGAAAATTGAATTAATTTATATCATCAAGACCAAAAGAAATTAGTAGAGCTCACTCTGCACTGATCAACTTTCTGAGAAGCATCCTCTAATTCCTCCTTCAAATTATCAACCTTGCCCACAGTGTTGAAGTTGTTATTGACTGAGGCTTGCATGCTGTGCTTCTCAGCAGTTTGGAATCTTCATGTAACAGACAAAAAGAGTTCATGGAATGAAATTTTAAAGTATACTCACATAATAGTTTTTTTAAAAGCTGTCATATGCAAAATAAATACTATTCTTCATAAATCTGCCATTTTCTAAAAGAATATAAAAACTTTATAAAATTCTATATACCTTGTTCGAGCTGAATCCATGTCCAATACTAATTTACCAAGCTGCTTGCGCAGTTTATTAATGTTGTGTATTTCATTCTGGAAAGATATCAACAAATATAAGTGATTATATCTGAAAACAAATAAAATTTAATTACAATTACCAAAAATAAAAGGAAGAAATAAAAGAAATATGAATATTTTTAGAAAGATGATTAAAAGGAATTTTTTCAAACAAAATATAAAATTTACTGTGTTAAGAAATGAAAATCAGAAATCACAAAAAGCAAAAAAGTAGAGTAAAATATAAACTTCAAAAAGAATAAAAATTAATTAGATCAAATATCTCATATATGCCAATCATCAGATTGAAAATAATGGTTCAGATATGCATAATAGTTCATATGAAACAAACGGTTACTCATTAAAAATGATAAATCATTCAAGACAAAATATGAATACAAATATATATTTTTATCATACCATTAATGTTTTATTAACTGAAAGTCATGCATGCGACACTTAATTTGAAAAATAATAAAGATTTAATTAAACAATCAAAATCTATTTTGTGATTCTTTAAATACTTTTTTGTTACTTAGTACTAAATTAATAGAAAATTTTCCATAAATTCCAAATAACCAAGTTATCAAATACAAACTACCTTAATTATTAATCTGGATGGAACATTAATAATTAAGGTATTAATCTAATGTGATTAAGTAATCTTTCCTTCTTAATCACATTAAAGTAAAAAAAAAAATTTAGCAATAAATATTCTTTAGGTAAAAGGGAAAATGAAGGTTACTCACATCTAATACAGAAGAAATAGGTTTCAGTACTAGTTTTTCAACTTCATTATTGTGATCTAAAAGCTCAGTGCCCAATTTTGTTTGTACAGAAGCACATTCACGTAATGTATCACTAAAAATGAAATTTAATTAGTGAAGTTTATAATATTAAAATATTGACTAGTTATTTAAAATACCTATGCATATTTGTTTTAATGCTAGACAATTCAGAGAAATTATATTAAAATTCAATAAAATTTTAAAATGCATGCAAAAAAGGATTCAAAATAATTCATGTTACCTTGAAACACTAATTTATAGACGAGAAATATCAACAAAAGAACTATGATGATTCTGTTCAAGAAGTCTAGTTATTGCAATAGTCCTTATGACATGATTTCAAGAAAATTTATGCAGATCTCGAATACTGATTCCTAGAATCCCAAACCATCCCTCATTCAAAATTATATTGATGATAAATTTTCATCTTAAGAATTGTTTTAAATTTTAATATGGTCCACTTCATTTTCTTAAATTCTATTATTAAGAACAATCTATCGAATCATGCTGTAATAATCAACTTGGTTACAACTTGGAATCAAATTTCGATGAAAAAGATAAGTTAGTTTTAAGTTAAATACAAAAAGTTAGCATAGAAATTTTTTTCTTACTGTTTTCTGAACTATTATTATGTGGTGGGTTTAATCAAGATTGCCACTCAAATCTTGAAAAAAAACTCTCTTCCCCCACCCTCTATTTTTTCCCTGTACATATATATTCAAGATATGAGGAAATGCATGAATAGAACATGTGCTAGTTTTAATGTAATAAGTGGGAAAAGCAAGGAAGGCAAGCAACAATTTAACATTATTTGAAATAATAGCATATTAAAAAAAAAGCTTTATATTTACATGTAAAAAAAGATAATTTCTCATTATTATTATCTAGAATTTAGCAAGACACAATTTATAAATTTGGGAGGGGAGGGTACATTACCTCTCATGCTCTTTAACTGTTAGTCACACAAAATCAAGGACACGGGTGAAATAAAATACAAAACATCTTTGTTATCATGATACAAATTGATTAATGATTACTTAACCAAAAAAAAAATGCATTACAAAGCAAGACTACTTTTTTTTTTTTTTTTTACTTATTCATCTTTGTTGATTCATGCATTTGGACATCAATTTCTGCAGATTTTTCAATCAGTTTCATGGAGCTAATCCTTAACAAATAGGGTAAGACATTTTTGTATGGCCTAATGTACTTTTAGCTATTTCATTTTCAGTGAACAAATGTGAAAATATTACCAATATATCATTAAATGCTTTAAAAGTCAAAAATGGCATAACAAGTTTTAATGCCCATAAAAATCCAGCTTTAAATTACTGTTCTTGAACTAAAAAGTTTGAAATCGTTTTATTTTCGGACGTTAAATTATGTTTTCAAATTTGAAAAGTCATCTTTTTCTGTATTTCTTTTAGGTACTAAGTTCAACATCAACTCTTTTTAACTGGCAGACAGTCTTGTATGTTTTTCTCTTTTGGCATCTGTTTTTGTATTTAACTTGGATGTATTATCTTCTTACAAAGTGAACAGCACACAATAAATGGTTTTTGCAAAACTTCTCAAATCCATTCAGCAAAATCAGGATTTTCTTTTATCCATCCAATTTGTATTAAATACTGATTTTTAGCAGCTCATTGTTTTTAAAATATTTTCTAATCCACTTTGAATAAGCTCACAGTTCCACAAATAATAAATAAACCATCCAATAAACTGAAGTATGGTAGACCAAACATTACTATGCTGCTTCCACAAACTGAATGTTCTTGCCAAAAAAATATATTCTATTCTTTCACGCAGTTACAGAAGTCTTGTGCAAGCTTATTAGCTGTAATTCAGGAATCTCATGGAAAAAGAACAACCATCTTTCAAATCGAAACAAGACTGATCTAGACAGGAAAAAGAGAGAGAGAGAGAGAGAGAGAGAAAGGAGAAAAGGGCTCAGTTTTCTCATTACACAATTGCAAATGGTATTGTTTCATTTTTTGAAGTTGTAACTACAATATTTTATTCTTGCCATCTTTAGAGATCACCTTTTTTTAGATGGGAAAAAATAAATAAGAACCTTAAAATTCTCTGCATTTTCTAGGTATTTTTAGACAATTTTTAAATTTCCTGTGTTTTCCCAATAGTATGGCAACCCTGCTAATGCCTTTGATGTAAAGATGAATTCGCTCAATATTTTAAAATGGAGTAACAAATAAAAAAGAATTTCTATTCACCTCAGGAAACACAAATATGTTCAATCAAATTATACTGCTGTAAATTTACTTTTTGTTTTTTGTTAAAGTTCTGTGTTTGGCTAAAAAAAAATGTCATGAGCATTTATTTATTTTTTTAATTTTAGATAGAATTACAGATATCCAAAGAGCAAAAATATAATGGATACTTCTTCAAAGTTAATCTCTTAAATTCAGTTTTGGCTCTTATATATGGCCAGACATATGAAAAGATTTATATTATATATATATATATATATATATATATATATATATATCATCATTACCCCAACACAGAGTTCTTTGAAAAGCTGCTTCCACTCTCTAGCATTGATGTGCCAAGAAGAACTTGAGGTATCTTCCTCTGTAGTAAAGAAAAAAACAGAAAATATAACTTAATACAAAAACTTTTCAAATTAGCTTAAAAACCTTTAAATTAAGATGTTAGTTAGTTAAAGAGTTTAAGATATTCAGTAAACTTTTGCAATCATAAAAGAGATGAATTTTTATTTCAAAAAGTGTGGCAACCATAAAATATTCTTTGCATTATAATTAATGGAGTTTATGACAAATAAACAAGATTCATTTTCACATCAAATTATTTCCAGC
Organism: Argiope aurantia; assembly: GCA_026543865.1. Classification (NCBI taxonomy): domain Eukaryota; kingdom Metazoa; phylum Arthropoda; class Arachnida; order Araneae; family Araneidae; genus Argiope; species Argiope aurantia. The sequence goes on from JAPMOR010028638.1 coordinate 508,102, forward strand.
ATTAAATATTTTGTTTTACTTGTTCACTAGTTTTGAATTAGAATAAAACAGCAGCAACCATGCTTTTAAAAATCTTAATATTTAAATGTAAACTGAGAACTAAGAGTTTTAATTAATACAGTTAAGCCATTTTCTGATAAATAAGTAAATATTTTTTAATATTTAAATAAGTAAATATTTATTTTAATGACTTAAATATTTAATAAACATTATTTAATACAAAAATTTAAGCCATTTTCTGATAAATAAGTAAATATTATTTTAATATTTAAGTAAATATTTATTTTAATAACTTAAATATTTAATAAACATTATTTAATACAAAAATTTCTAATAATACGTAAAATGCACTTTAATTATAATTTATTCTAACTGATTAAGGCATAACTTTCTCTAATTCATAACAATAACATGTACAAAACAAATGAAAATTTTATTTTACACAATTAGACAGGAAAATCTGGGCAGAAAATTTAATTTGTGGCTTAAAAGCTCAAATTTATATATAAAAAAATAATATATTTTAATATGCAAAAAATTATATATCCATTCTTATAGATCATTGAAAACATGATTATTCAACAATATAGTCTTTTTTTCAGGACAAAAAAGAATAAATTTTAAAAAAACTTATCAGTCACAATACACAAGCACATTTTTTTTGAAGAAAGAATTTTAGTAAAAATTAAATTAATTAATACCATAAAGCTATGTTCTTGAATATGAAAAAAAAAATCCTTCTTTTAAAATTTTACATTATAAATTAAAACTAAAAAATTTAATTAAAATATATATAATAAAAAAAAATTCAAGTCATTCTATCATTTACAAAAATAAGTATGGGTTAAATCATGGTTTTTTTTTTTTTTTTTTTAATAGCACCAAACATGTTGTGAACAATAAGTGACAAAAATAATCTTTACGACCTTCATGGCATAATTCCATACATTTTGGTAATTAACATCCTAATTGAAAAATGACAATGGGCTTAACTCTACACATTTTAATAATTACAAATCAAAATGATATTTCATTCTAGTATTTAGGTTTAATGTATTCTGCTGCAGTTAAAATAGAAAGTTGCCATCAGAGCAGTCTCAAACTGAAATACACAGAATAATGAATGGAGAAAATAGAAATCTTAGCTTTTTCTATATTATTTTGGATTTCACATGTGTGCCCATAATAATTACAGTTCAAATTAGGGAATAAAAATACCATGCGCTTTTCAACAGAAGTTTCAGAGCCAAAGTCAATTTGACATGCTGCTATCTTCTTCTGAGTAGCTTGGCAAGACAATTTAATGGATTCTACTCTCTTCTCAGCATTTAATAGGTCTTCTGTCAGGACATCACTTTTCTCTGCTCTGCATAAAAATTAAATATACAAAAAGGAAGTTAGAAAATAAGCATTAAAATGAAAGGTTTTTTTACCAAGAGTTTTAACAATACATAAAAAAATGAAATATTTTTTCAAAGAAATTTAAATAAGATGAAACATTTCAAGATATTCATTCATGTTTACAATTGGTAATTAATGACATAAAATTATTTAATTATTACAGTCTGTATATTTTCTATACATGGTTCAAGATCACACTTTCTACCTTGTTATTGGTTGTCTGGTACCAGTAATGTGGTAGAAAATGTGACCTTGAAACACCTACAAAAAATACACAGACTAAAATGTGCATCTAATTTAATTTTAGTAAGCTTTTTTTTTTTTTTTTTTGTAAATATGAAGCTTGCTGTAATTGCAGATTTTGGGGAAATAAAATTGCAATAGACAAAATAAACAATCAAACAAAATAAATTTAATTATAAGAACAATAAGATCAATAAAAGGACAAAAAAAATCAGAAAATAAAATAAAATTTAGATCAAAAGAAAATTAGAATTTAAACAAACAAAAAAACTACTACTTTTAATCATTTTATTACTTCCTCATACATGTAGTAGAGAAGAAGTAATGTCATTGCCAAAAAAAAAAAGTTGAATTCAAAATTTTAACAAGTTTTTAGTTTTTAGACCTTCCTGAGTCTGATATATACATTTTTGAAAAATGTGAATCTATTTATCAGAGACAAAGATCATTCAAAAATACTTTGATCTAAATGAATGAAATTTTCCAAAATATATCTTAACACCAAATTTGTAAATTCCTATCAAATTTTGAACAAAATCTGTTAAAACGAAGTCTGTCTATACATCTGTTTGAATATAAGTTAACTGCAAAACAAAAAGAGTAAATAGATAAAATTCAGTACACAGATTTAACATCTGTAGACAAACATCAAATTTTAAGCCAAATCTAACAAGGGGGTTAACTATCTGCTGGTTCATACTTTTAGAAACATGTTAATGCAGCAACTCAAAAACTCATGACTTAAATATATCAAATTTGGTATAGGATTTTATGTAAAAAAAAATTTCAATCAATTAAGAAAAATGAATCTAAAATATAAATTCTATTTTCGGATCTATTAACCGCATGCCAGGGATTTATAGCCAAAAACTCACAAAGGATCACATGATAGATTCAATAAAAAATACTACAGGGATTATAAATTCATAATCATTGTATGTCAATGCCATGCTAGGCATTCTAACACTTTTATTATAGATTATGTGAAAAACTTTGGGGAGGCTATTCCATCTGGTTTTTTTACATTCAGTTCCAGCTTTTATGTCAAAGTTTCAAGCTAAGTGCACATTTATTTTGATTAGAATTGACATCAAGTAATCACATAAATAAGAATTTGTTAAGTTCAAAAATAGCTTTCCATAGAACCAATAACATGATCATAAGCATTCTCTTGCATATAAAATTTGAAAGACATCCAATAAAAAATTTCTTTATTATATTATAAAAGGATGTGCTTCTCAGCTAAGCATTTTTTTTCCCCCTACATCAGATAGTTTTTGACATTTTAAAAAAAAATAATGTTATTAATAATAAATACTAATAAAAATGTAAATTTAAATGACTGTATCTTCTTTGAAGAGAGTACAGTATAATTACAAGTACTATCAAACATAAAATAATTAGAGAGTAAAAATATATACTTACTAAAAGATTAAGCAAAAAATAATTATTACACTGAACTAAAAAGTCTATATATTATTAAAGTGCAACAATTGTTATTGATTATAATGATGGCCATTTTAAAAATTGGTGCCATATGCTACTTCTTGTAGCTGGTAAGAATACTCTTGCTTTGGCAAGAAATCTGATACCCAACTCTCACGCTTTACTATGTTCATACAGGAAACACTAAGACTTGTATCTTATAATCACAGTTTAGTCAGTTGATAAAAAAGTGCATAACTAAAAATGTATCTGCAATTTTAGCACTCTGACAAACAACAATTTAAATATCAAGGTTTCATTTTGAAAGAACTCCTAAATGTTGATCCATTTTTTTTAAAAAAAATCTAATAAAAAAGAAGGAAAAATTCCACATTCTATGTCCTCAAAATTATTTTGGCACAGCACTCTAAATTAAAGCACTATAATTTAAAAAATAAAAACACATTAACTCCTAAAGTAAAAAAAACAAAAATTTTATAGTTTTAGTAAAATTTAATAGTACTATTACTGGTAATTACATATTTAAATGTGATTTATTACATCTTATAAAAAGAAGGAAGTTCAAAAACTCAAACTGTTAATTAATAGATACTAAAATATAATTAAGACTAATTATAAAATAATGCGCAAAAAATCATTATACTAAATAGTTACAAAATAATTTGAGTTTTGCACGCATTTTACGAATGCGACATTTTAAATTTATTGGTGCATGGAAATTCCTAAACAATATGGTAGTTGAATGTACTTAGCAATCTCTAAGATGCTTGAAAATAAATCACTTTTAGGAGTTGATTTTCATTAATTTAATAAAAATAAGATTCCATTTTCCTCAAACATTGATTTCAAAATTTGAAGTAAAATTATTTTTTCAGAATACAAAAAGACATCGACATCAATAACAAAAAAAAATTGCGAAATTATGAAAAATATTAATACCGATATAAATATTTAACACTTACCTTAAAAATGTTTGATCTGCAATCTGCTTTACTCGCAGAAATTGCTTTTTCATCCTTACTGTAGATAGATCTTTTATAAACAAAATGACAATTGTTTAATTACTGCAATACTTCAGAGAAATTGCAATTATGTTTTTAAAATGACGTGAATCCACATTATTTTCTATTTTTGTCTACTCAACGGAAATAATTGTCGTTTTTCTATAAATAGAAGAAAATTAAATTTATACAATGCTAATATTTCATATAATAAGAAAGAACATTCATGACAAAACTAAACAGAAAAATGTTTTGGTCACTTAGTTAGTTGAAGAGTTGAAGTGAATAGAAATTGACCCTTTGAACACCAGACATCAATTAAATTATAGGTATGAATGTGAAGCTCATACAAAAATACTTAAGTCACTTAAAATTTCGCCTTTTTTACGATCGTTATCAGTAAAAAAAATATCTATCTTATTTGTGTATCACAAGACATTTCTAGCTTTTTTAAATAATTCCATAAAATTAAGCTATTTTGTATTTAGCAGCAATTTGTGCGGATTGCTGAAGTTCACCAGTAAGAATGGAAAAAATAAATGTTTTTTTTTCTCTTTTTTTAATAAAGCATAATGAGCATAAAGATTCTATTTCTCCATAATCGCTACCAAATAATCATTAATAGCAGCTAAAATTATATATTCAGGTTTCTATACTCACTTTTGCGATATTTCGAACTCAAACACATTTCTACACTATGCAGAATATCTATAAGCATTGATATTCAAAGAGGACATAAAAATTGAGAATTGCATGAGAATATCACGGAAAAGTGATATCATAAGTACAAGAAATGCATACACAAGACAGAGATTACAAGAAATATTTATATTGATTTTACATATAATATAAGCTATAGCACATGATACCATATAAAAATTATACAAATGAATGTAATAAATATAAACAGTCCAGAGATATAGCGAAAAAACGCTGTTATCTCCTGGACAAATGCATATATTATGATGACAAATCATGTATTAGCGGAACCGGACAAAAACACCTTCTAAATGTCTCAATATTTTCTCGACATTGTTCAGTATTCAGAACAATGAACAAGCTTTTGAAGACATCGTACAGCGCCTCGAGCTAATTGGACCTGGATTTATTTGAAGAAATATCAGACGATTCTGCATAGACAGCTATTTCTCTCCAAAGAAAGAAAAATCCCGGTTGCTTAAATCAAGAAAGCATTTGGCCGAATATATATATATATATATATATATATATATATATATAT
>JAPMOR010028638.1:513532-570187 GCA_026543865.1 Argiope aurantia
AGTTAATAGGAAAAAATCAAAATTAAATCAAATAAAAATTAAACCAAATAAAAAAAATTAAACCAGATTATTTTTTTGTTTGGTTTAATCTTGATTTTTTCCTATTAACTTGGTTTGTATTACTTTTATCCCAATTCCTCTCTGTTTTAGAAGTAGCTTCATTTGCACTCTCTAAATACTATGATGCTTTTCCTGTTCCTTTTTTGGTTTTAGTTTGTATAAAGCAATTTATTTACAAGCAGGCACAGTGCGACACAAAAGCAGAAGGAAGCGAAAAGGCCTCAACAAATGATCACTAGTCTTATATAAGATAGGATTTCCGGCCATGTGCCAATGGTATACATGTTTTGACCTCTGATATATATATATATATATATATATATATATATATATATATATATATATTTTAAAATTGTTCTAAGTAATATTTTTGGAATAAAATCTCAAATTAGATGAATTATCGTTATAATTAACCTTTTTTGAGCTGTAGTTTTACTATATCAATATCTTTAAAAATGTCAGCATCATTTGAATATTGTTAGATATTGTACAACATTGCTTATACGTCATTCAGTTTCACAATCTTGTTCAATATTTCCTAAATATTGTATAAGGTTGTTGTGTTAAGAGGGAAAGTAACGAAACGAAATTAAAACATATTCATTTAGAAGTAATACTGAATATGAAGCGGTCTCGCTCCATAAAGGCTCTCATAGACCCAAAAATGCGTGGTAAGGCCTTATCAGACGGGCAAATAACGTCTACACTTTCATGGACAGTTTTCCGTTTATGCCCGCAGACAACCGACCTATCAAGAGTTTCGTCATTGTGAGCTGTTTCCAACCAGCTTGAAAGTGTTGACGAGAGTGGTGGAAAGATCTCTGCAAATGAACCTCAACCAATCGTGTATGGCTTTGGTAGTGACGTAGTTGCAAAGAATGGCCCGATTGACGCCAACATGAAACTAATTTGTAAACATATTTCCGAATCACTCCTTCTCTGTAAAAAAAAAAAAAAAATAAGGAAAAAAATTATAGGGTCATGTGATAAAAAGTCGGTTTGATTGACTTTATTCATGAAAAGCCGGGCTATTGGGAATCCACTGAATGTTCATAATCAAAAAAAAAAAAAAATTGCTCTACGAAGTACATGAAGAGATATAAAAACCAGTGGATAGTCATCCAAACCAAGAGGGATTCCTGTTTTATTTTCAGAATTAAAATTCAGAATTAAATTTTATTTTCAGATTAAAATTTATTTTCAGAATTAAAAAAATTATTAATGTTTATGTGAACTGTCTTCTTTTTGTGAAATATATTTGATCAGATTAAATCTTTAACTTTTCTTAAACAATGGTAGAAATTTTGATTATATGCTTTGAATTTCTAAAATATGTTATTAATATTTTCCATACAATTAAAAAATTATTTAACTTCTATGCTGATGTGAAAATTAATAAGGATCAATTCATTTTCTGACCATTGAAATAGAATTCAGGAAATTATATAGTCACATTTCAGGGAATTGTAAAATATGAATGATTCTGCTGCTGTTTAATGTTTTAATGAAAAAATTAATAGTGAAATTTTTATTTTTAAAATTAATTGCACACCCACCTATAAAATCGCTTTTTTAGCTTATTTCTGTGTTAAATTTCATATTCACAATTTAATCTATAAAATACCAATACAGACACATTATGCCATTATTAGATTTTTTTGCATGTAATCCTGTCATTATTACTGAAAAATTAACAAAGTTGATGGGTCAGCAATATATCCCAAGATAAAAAACGAAACAAAAAAATTGTTACTAAAAATAAGTATACAACGTAAAAAAAACTAAAAATGGCCATAAAAATCCTTTATAAATAGTAACATACGGAATGTATGAACAGGAGTCCCACTAACGAAATGGGTCAACTGCAGATATTCACCAAACAGAAAGAGCGAGAAATTAACCGTAAATTACACCTTTGATTTGGGGTTTACCCTGCAGAAAAGGTCCACGTGATGTCACGTTTTTCCGTGCACGTTTGTCCACAAAATTGCAAAGGCGTATGATAAGGCCTTTATGATCGTTGAACACATCATCTCTTGTGAAATACATCTCATCCTTAAACAAAACATAATATGGAAAATGAGCGTCTTAGGCAAATTAAGAGAGATCACATTATGCAAAGAGCGATCATTCTCGTCTAGAAGCAGTGACTCTACTTTTCGAACATACAATCTTCGCTATGTAACGCAAGATGTATATTATTTTGATATCCTTCTATGACAGCAACGGCAGCATGTTTATGTACTCGGACACTCGCATTTAATATATATAGTCCATTTTTAGGGATGCGCTTTAGTACTGTTGGCGGTAGAGAAATGAAAAGATTTATTGGCGGAAAAGTCAGTTTTTAATTAATAATTAAAATTCTAATTAAAAATTCAAAAACGCGGACCCCAGGTGCACACTCCCGATCCACAATGTACGCATGTGCCAAATTTGGTAGCTGTAGGTCGAACGGTCTGGCCTATAGAGGGCCAACACACACACACATTGAGCTTTATATTATATATATACTAGCCGCCTTTGGCGCCCAGCCGGTTCGCCCATCTTAATGTTCGTTAAAATTTTAATGATTAAATATTTTATGCAATTCCTACTTTAATAACTTCATCAAAATATTTAAAACTTCAAATTTTAATAGTCATATAATTCATTCCTAATATTATAAAGGCCTTCAGTCATAATGTAATGTGTATCTCTCTAAGTTTCTGTTAGTTCCAGTAGAATTTATGCTGTAAATTAAAGTGGAAAGGATGAATCGGCAATTAATATAATAATATTTTTTACTGAAATAGAGCATTTTTTTATAATATGATTACTGAAAACAGAGTCACTGAGCGTTTAAACTTTATGGGCACTAAAGAATATATATCTTAATTTATGTAATATCTCAAGAATTTGCCAAGAAAATTTTCTCAGATTCCTCATGAGCAGATCGATTAATTAACAATGTTTAATTTTAAATGCATCAAACACTAAGAAAATAAACAGAATCATTTAAAATAATCGGCCGAAAACAGGTTAAAATAGACTACTTAAAAAACGATATACTTAAAACTATAAGCATATACAAAAAATATATAACTAACATAAATACAATTTAATTACAAATGCACACAACGAACTTAAAAATAATTTAAATCAAGTCCGAATCCATTGAATCCGTTGCCAACAATCAGAACACAATGTGCATGCGTGAATTTTCAACGCCAGTTACGGTATAGCAAATGCGTGAATTTTTCTACGCCAGTTCGGTTAGCGCTATGGAGATTAGAAATTTTTAATTTCCTTTATTCTGTTTTATTTTAATTCAAAAGTATTTCAGCGCCAACACACACAAACACACACACACACATTGAGCTTTATATAAGTATATATAGATAGATAGATAGATATAGATACATAGATAGATATAGATATAGATAGATAGATAGATAATATCTTTGTCTGCTAATTCTCCATACATATTTTATGAATTTTCAGGTTATTACCAATAATCAGACCGCTAAAAATATTTACTAATTAGTAGAAGAGGCACCTTTGAACGACAAAAGTTAGAAACGCTGATTCTGGATGATTACAAATTCTGTATAAATTTTTCAGTATTATGCTATTTTTTTATGGTTGAATAATTTCCTACTCTATGAGAGATTAAAATTTTGCTTCAATGACCCAATCCATCAGTTTAATTCGCTCGAAGCAAAGTTATGGAAAGGAAAATTATAATTAGACAGGATTCGTTGAAAAATTCATTTCTCTCTAGCATTCATAAAAGCTGGTCATAGTTTTATATAATGAATCATCATAATTCATATAATTTGATAATCAGCTCATCTGTTTTATCTATTAAATACAAAGTCTCGTTTTGCTTTTATTTTTAATCAATAATTTATGTACAATAAGTAGTGTGTGGTGTATAAATTTGTTCCTTAGACAACATACAGATTTCAGTATTCAGTAACTGTCATAAAAAATAACATAGTGATTTTGTTTTATTTTCAGGCTTACAGAAAATATTAATGATTTGTATTTTATTTACTTCAGTAGTAAGTTTAATTTGTTGCGTTCAGCATTTTTCACCAATATAGCTAAATAATTATTTTTCAAGAATAAAGAACTTCATTAAATATTCTTACAAAATTATAAAAATTCGCTAAATCTATGTAATAAATGCATTGAAAAATTGCTTTTGGGAAGGAGGTAGGAAGGTAGGGAGGTACGAAAATTGGGAAGGGGGTAGGCTCACAAAGAAGATGAAAATTCGACAAAAATGTAATACCTAATGGAGGGAATGTAGCTTTAGCAATCTGACAAGTTTGCAGGACTTTTTAATATTTCTTCTCATATCAGAATTTTAATTGAGAGAAATCTGTCGCAAACAATAATAAATTTATATAATGTGATAAAGTGATCTTTTTCAAAACTTCGAGTTTGCATTCATATATAATAAACATTTTAACGAAACTTTAAGATCTAAGATAAAGAAATTATGTCATAAAAAGTTCTTATACTAATCAAAGTTGTTCGATGGATTTCGAATATATCCAAGACAGAGCTTTGCTATGCAACAGTAGCTTATAAAATGACTTAAAAATGTATGTGAATAGGATTCCCTTTCAACACAGTATTTCCATGAACTGCGCATGAAAAGGAACAAAAAAATGTACCCTGAGTGATGCAAATTTAAAGTAACTCGGATACTGTCCAAAGTATGTATTTCGAGTGATAGAAATGTGAAACTTTAAAAGAAGATGAATGTAATTGACAGGATACTTATAGGGAGCGAACATTACAAATTCTTTGAAGATTGTTTATGCTTTAGAATCTTATGGTTTCTCTGTCAGTTACAGTTACAAGGGTACATTTATGACTTTAGTGCCAAAATTTTGGGGACGCCATGGATACAGTGCGTCTACGTTATTTTTAAAATAAATTGTCTCAATGGGGTGAAAAAAATTAATATTATGTCCAAGGGGTATCCGCACTCTCCAAACACTGATGATAACTCGGGACGATATTATAGGTTTATATTGAGCCCATATGGTTTAATGTTGGGCACACGCTCATAAAGTTCTTTGATTAAGTAGAGACTATTTTCACAATATGCTTAAAATGCTTTTCTCAGAGTTATAAAGTGTTCTCCTTTTTGCAGTTGCATTTATGTAAAGACGCACTTTTAAGCCTCTTGTTCGAAAAACTGTTGTATGGTAATATTTCTGACTCGATTTGGTTATATTTTTCATCTTGATTGCATCAGCCATTGCGTTGGAATAAGAATGTTCACCACTCTGTCATTCTCACAGTAACTCTTAATAGTGCTATTTTCCCCCCTTTTTCTTTCAATGAGATTTCACGTGTCTCATCCCGTAGATTATAGATTGAATACCAATCAACAAATATTAACAGATTAAAAAAGAAGTTTCCTGTAATCCATTAAGTATTTTCAGCCAACTCAAAGATACTAAACTCCAAAATTTTTCTGTATTCTTCTGTTAAACTTCTTTTACTGCAATGTAGTATACTTTTTTGCATTTCTTCGACTGATTGATTCTAAATTCGATATAGAACAGTTTTAGGTGTTATAACTGTAAACAGAATTTCACGTTTCATGTAAGTTCCACTGACGAGTAATCAAGTTTCAATATTTAAGCCCACCCAGTCTATCTATAATTTAATCTTTTTATAGAAATGAAATTTTAACATTTGACACAGATATACAAGTTTAGTGATTAAGCCTGATGATGATTTCGTAGGGCGGGATCAACTAAAATGGCGGAATGATGAGTCGTTTTAAAAAGGAGTGGGAATATATCAATATTTAAAAAAAACATATTCATAATTTGTAGAAATATATTCATATTAAGGATAAATCTGAATCGTGTTATTTTATTTATCCGAAATTCCTATGTATAAAAATGGGGGGGGGATCTTTTTTTTTTCTTTTAGCCGGCTAAAACTTATTTAATATGCGCTCCCAGTGGCTTGGCTTGGGTGGAGTTTTCTCCAAACAAAATTAAATGTGTTTCAAGAATCAATTCGAATTTCGAAACGAAATTTAATATACATTCTTTTAAAGGCCTTCTGAATTGAATGAGTAAAAAATATCGATTTATATAATGGAAAAATTTCAAAATATTAGTTGATAAACTCGGTTAATCGGCTTATCTATTTAATCAATCCTATCCCTTTAAGCCATTTTCAAGCCACATTCATTTTGTGAAGATGCAATAATAAATAATAAAATTGCAGAAGTGATCCATATTTGTTGAGGACTTACTTTATCCTCGTAGGCACATTGCTTCAGTACTATCCGACCTAGTTTTCTTTTATCGTAATTAAACGAGAAAGTCAAGGCGTCTATTAAGTCATCTATTAAGGACTTTTTTATACTTAAAAACTGTAAGTTTTGACTGTTATCCAAGGGTTACCTTCACATATCAGTGTAATCCTTTAACAGTGAAAATTAAAATCAGTCTGAACCAATTTTCTTAAGAACTAGGCCTACGATTTGCATTAATGTTTTGTTTATGTTTCCTGCATTTAAGTTGGGCATTACAGAATTTATGTAAAAATGGGAACAGTTTATATCCTTTAAACTTACTTTTTCTCTAATAAATTCTTGATACGTGCAGTGCAGTATATAAACATATGTAAACTACCAGTACAGAGCCTGGTCATTTTAATCGGTATGTTACCGACGACTGCTTCTATGATTCATCAGGTTGCGGCTGCATTGAAATGCATGGAAGGCTTAGTACTCAATAAGGTGGACAAAGAAATAAGTTCATAGAACGACCTATCCGACTTCTTTCTTATCCGGCCAGTCCTTCTGCCACATTAGGCCGGACACTCAGGAGTGTACTGCTAATTTTGACTAAAAGATTTACCTTCAAAAATATTTTGCAGTATCATTACAATATTGTATATTAAAACTTTACGTTTTTTAACACTGTTGAAAAATATTATATAATGTAAAGTGATCATAAAATAACTTTCCCTGTCTGCTGTTATAAACGAAGAAATAAGCACAGATTAGGGAAAGCATGTGCAGGTCAGACTGCGGAACTTAACGATTAACATTACGATTAACGATTAACTGCTTAACACTACGATTATAGGTTATATCATATATTTTTCTAATCGGGGGGGGGTGAAAGAAAATGAAAACAGAAGCGTGGATGTTATATACAGACTCAAAAGGATATGATTACTACTTATCACGTAAATTACTTTATGTAGAAAAGAAATTCTTTTGCTTGAAGTTGAATCAATTCAAAAAGCAAACGCAAGGACTCCAGAGCGCGAATAAAGTGCTGTATATAAAAATAATGTAAAAATCTTTTTTTCTTCTTCTTTTTCTGGAAGCTAATTCTTTGGAAAAAATTAAAAAAGTGTTGTTATGTAATCAAATTTTTTTCGGCATTAGTGATTCAGTATTTGGAGGCAACGGAAGCATGAATTTTTCGGATATCACTCAACAATGAAAATTATTTAGGAATTTCAGACTTAATTTCAGAAAAGATGGTATTTCAAACAACCACGTGGAAAATATAATATTCCAGGTTAAAACAATATATATGGAATTTCTGGATCTTATATGTAAAAAAAGATTCATATAAAATAACCGAGGAATTAAACCCAAAATTATTTCATAAATGTTGATTCCATTTCAGAAATCACTCATGTAGATCAGTTAAACTTATTATTTCGATATGTTTTATTTAATGGCAATCCTGTAACAAGATTTATTGAATTCATTAATAAATCATACATTCATTGAAATAAAAAATTTAACTTTAGAGACAGTTTTTCAGTTGAAGGCACGAGAGGCCAGCATTAAATAAATGCAAAATTCACTGCAGTAATATGTCTTGTAAATATAATGGGTTCAATCTTTGATCAAAAATAAGACTGCATTGGCAGAATACATTTCTCGTTCAGTTCATATGTTAAATAAGATGGGTGTCCATGCTATCACCGAGCAATTAAACTATTACGGTTACTTCAGAACTGTTCGTTGTTCTGAGTGCATCAACTTCTAGATTGCCAATTTTTGAAGGAAAAAAAAAAGTCAAAGAACGCTTTATAACTACTTCAGTAAAATACTTTGAAACTTCACATTTTGAAAGTCTTCTATTATTAAGAAGCCTTACAAACTTCTTTCCATTGTGCTTTGTAACTTTCTCATTTTCTGTCATCTCTGGTAAAATTTGAACTTTAAATTGAAACAAATTGATTCAATTTTTTAAAAAATTGATGAAACCAAACAAATAAAAAAAATGTGTAAACTTCGAATGCAGAATCATCCAGCATTGAAGTCTTATGTGCACTATTGAATATTTTTATAATTTATGCAATATTTTAAAGAATTTTTCTATAAAAAATATCTATAAAATTTGGTTTTTAGTTTTACTTTCAAAAGGTATAAGGTCAATTATTTAAAGCACACAATAATTTTTTTTTCTAATAAAATGTACTTCTGAAAATATCATGAAATCTAAATTTTATGCAGTTCGTTGATAATAAAGAGTTATATTCTGTAAAATATTCTTGAACCACGAAACATTTTAATCTCCTGCAATCAAATCTGACAGATTTATTAAAATCACTATTTCAGGACAATCCATGATCTCATTTTTTAGATCAGCCAGTCTTTGAGAGATACTGACATATCTTCTCAGAAATAGTCAACGGAATGGTCTAAAATCGGGTATTTTTGCAGAATAGTAATATTCAAATTTTCGTGACACAGTTAAGTTTTAATCACCAAAGATTGAACATGTTTTAAATTTAAAATATTAGTGCTTCAAGAATATTTTACTAAATAGGATACATAGAACCATTTTTGTAAGTAAGATAAGAAGAATATTCAAATTTTCATAACTCACTCGGTTGTCGTCGTAATAGAATGGACCATTCTTTTTATTTAAAATATTAACATCTCAAGCATATTTTATTATAATTCTTCTAAAAGAATGTCTTAGCTCGACTTTTTTTTTATCCCTTCACTCGGAGTGTGGGAATCGCTGACTAAAGCATTTTTACAGAGATTAATTAAATTAAATAAAATTAATAATAATTTAATAAAAATTAATAAAATTGCATTAATTAAATAAAAGGGAATGGGATCAGGAAATAAGAGAATATTTTTAGAATGAAGTTAATATGTGCTGAATTCAGCTAAATATTAGGAAATTAATTAAGTTTAAATTAGATTTTAAAATATCATTACACAAACACACATATGTAATGATATTTTAATATCTAATTTAATCCAAATTAATTTCCAAAATTTTTGTCTAATTCGGCCCGTATCGGGGTCGTTCTAAAGTGTTCTCTTATTTTCTGATCCCATTCCACTGTTGAAACTGTGTAAAAATGATGCGCCATCGGTTCCACGTGACGGGGGAAAATGATCCCTTCGGTGCCCTTATCCAAGGTCAACACGAGTCTTTCCTACGACAGAACTAACCGTGCTAGGAAGCAACATTACAAATTCTTAATCATATCTTTGCTTTATTTCACCCTCTAAGAGTTCCCACACGTATTTCGATGTAACGCCTGGCCGACTTCAAGATCGTTGTGCACGTATTAAATGTAGAGTCACTGACGAAGCAAATTCGGTTTGTATGTATAATTACGTAGATCGTATACCGCTCGAAGAAAGTTTCCGACGTATTTTAATGTATTTCTTTCCCCCTAGAAGGTTTGCAATTTAGATAGATTGAAGGGTTATCAACACAATGAGTTAGGACAAGGCGGTTTTACAGTCATTTATAGATATCATAGAATCCGAGGTTCCGCAGGTTCCTTTAGGCATGGGACATTGTGATGATACTCACAATGAGGGGTCAATGTTTGGAAAGGGGAGAACAGATTATTTTTCTGCGCATGCCATAATGGCTCTATGTCGATTTAGATTGAAACTGTATTTTCCATCATGTAGGATATTTCAAAAATAATTTGATTGATCGAAATGCCGTTGTCAAAGTCCTTTTGGTTTACTCAAAATAGATTTTTACTCTCATTTGTTACTAAACTTCGCATTGGGACATAAGAGAATTCGAAAGGGAATAAGAGACAAACTACTATTCATATGTAATTAAACATGTTTTATTAAATTGACGATTTTTTTTCCTCCTTAATTCAACTATTTTTATGACACTACTGTTTTCTTTTTACTTTAATCTCTACCAACAATTTCTTTCTCCGCACAAAATAAAATGATAGAAAAGAAAATCAAAGTAGTCAAAATTTCAAGGAAGATGTTAATATATATTGTTAGATAGTTTCGGTCTTCAGGTTTGATTTCATTCTTTCAGTTTATAGTGAGTATTTCATTTAATATTGCGTTGACAAAAAGAAACTTTATAATTTTTGAGCATACGTGCCAATACATGGGTGTGTGTGTGTGTTCAGTTTTTAAATGTGATTAATTTTCAAACTTCCTTAATGAACAGATGAATCAAACAGATGAAACAGATGAAAATTCATAGAAATACCAATTAGAATTTTTTTCAAACATATTCATGGTAATACATACCTTAATATACTCAAAGCAAATGAAAACGAAGAGTAAAATTGACTAAATGAAATGCTTGAGCAAATTTATTACGAATTTTAAGAGTCTGATAGCGCTTGAAACTTAACTGTTTTAAGATATTTCTTCTATATTTGACAAAAATACAAAAATTGCAATATATATCTTGAATGAAAATATAGAGCTTAGAACATTTTTAAAAATATAAATAAGAACGCCAAAAATTATGCATTAATCCAT
Organism: Argiope aurantia; assembly: GCA_026543865.1. Taxonomy (NCBI): domain Eukaryota; kingdom Metazoa; phylum Arthropoda; class Arachnida; order Araneae; family Araneidae; genus Argiope; species Argiope aurantia. The sequence goes on from JAPMOR010028638.1 coordinate 524,373, forward strand.
AGTTCTTTTCAGCAATATATTTTTATTGACATGCTGTTGAACCTTCTTCTACTATAAGTGATAAAATTTGCATAGGCAAAGTGAATCGCTTCACAAATGCATTAGATTGTATGGGTTGTGCAGATTTCTATGAAGCAAACGCAAATATTCATTAAATGATTGCTATAGAAGTCTAATGCGAAATAATCTAAATAATTGCTTCAACGGGGAATGAGCAACAAATTACTTTTCAATATTGAGAAGTGTTGGATTCTTGGCTACGCCGGGAATTCACAACCCTTCATTACTTTCGTTGCTACTTCCGAATTATGAGGCAAGTTTACCTTATATGTATCTTACAAAAAAATATCTATAATATTCGATAGTTGATATATATAAAAATGAGAATACAGTCATGTTAGTATGCTGTATGCTGCCTTAAGAACAAATAGAGAAATATACAGCAGGCGCAATTATAAAACTGCAATCGTTGCTCTAATTTATATTATACATTTTTTGTGATAATTACTTAATATGTATTATTGTGATTATTACATATTGTGAATTTTTTTTTTATATTATTAAGTGTTGCAAAAGTTAGCGATTTTTTTTTGCTATGAATTTTTGAGATTGTTAAATTATTAAGAAAAATTAATTGTTAATTAATTAATCAAGTATTAATAAGATTGTTAAATTATTAAAGAATTATTGTGCTGCTCCGGTTAATGATTAATACGTCATGTTGTAACATTATAAATAATGAGGGGGTTATTCACTTAATCGTAAAGCGTAAAATAGATTTCAAATGTGGCTCAGAATATAAGATTAAAAGGCCATTTTGTTTACAATCTGATTTAAACATTTTCTCCCCAATATCATGAAAAACAGGAAGATATGAATTTATATGTACACAAACCATGTTTTAGATATTTACTTCAAGAAAAAAAAAAGGCACTTCTATTCTATTGTATTGTGAAACTTCTATTGTATACAAATTTGTAGTTTTGTAAATGTAGCAATAAATTGTCCTTTGTTAGAATCAAAGAAAAAAAAAGATTATTAAATCTCCAAACAAAATTCTGTGTGTATCAGTTTATAATTCATCTATTTATATAGCAAATTATTCATTTTTCTTTAAAGCCATGGCAAAAAATAATTAAATGTCTAAAATAGCATCAAAACATCTGTACATTTCAAAATATATTTAATTTAAATTATTTTTTATGGCATTAAGTTCTAAGCAAGCTGAAATTAATGTGGAAATAAATATTTATTTAAAAGTGATCGTTTGTAATTTCCTCAGACAGTTGTTAATCTATTTAGCTGCTGATGAACGTTCTTGAAGATAATAATTCCGCTGTATGTTTCATTTCGATAATTTCAAAGTGGTTTCGAAAATGTGGAAGCAAAATGGTGGAAAAAAAGTGCGAAATAGTAAAATCTGAAGTAAAATCATCGGAAATCAATGGAAACGAATTGTAAAATAAAGAAATGTTATCAATATTTAATTTGATAAATTGGTGAAATTAAGTCAGTAATTGTAATCATTTAAACTCGACCATTACTTTTTGATAAAAAAATATGGATGAAAGCTAACTGAATTTTTTGTTAAAACAACAAAGAGATGTTTGACGACGGGAATGGCGAACCAGTGGCTGGCGTGCTATCGATCGCACGCGACACAATATTTTGGGTATGCCGCCAATCAAAACAGTTTGCAAAACGGCTTGCATGCGATTTCATTCGATAAACTGAACGTCCCAATTCGATTGGTTGGAAAGCGAAGAATTTGAAATGCAACGGATTGAATGTTCAATGTCTTGTTCAATGCGGATTCAAAAATTTATTGAAACCAGTTAAAAGTTGGAATTGATTGAAAGGCGTCTGCTCTTATACTGAGAGGGAAAGTTCCAGAATACTTTTCTGGAGTCAGTAAGAAAAGTTCGAAACACTTATCTGGTAAATTAAAGAAAGGTCCAGAATCTGCTTTAACATGAAACCAAAGAAAACATAAAATCAAGGAATTAAACATTTGCACAGTCTATGAATGACATTATCTCTAGCGAAATTCGAACTTAGAGCTCTTGACTATGAGATTAGTGCTATGAGCATGCGGCCATGGAGAGTCGACTGCCTCCTTTCAATGAGGAAGTATTTAGTTTTATTATCGTCCCAAAAATCGCAGGCCAAAATTATTTGAAGGCACGTCTATATCTCATTAGACATTTCATTAGAAAAAATGGCACGTTGATACATGAAGGTTTGCCACCCCTATTCTAAGACCATAGTATCTAAGTATGAAATTTTATGAACCTGTGAATTATTCGTTCCACTAACGAAATACAGTCACAAAAATTGTTTATTTAATTATCTTGGGAGATAACTTCATCTTTAGCTGAACCAAGATGTATGAATAAACTATATTTTTTAATATTGAGTGTATTTGTTTGCTAAATGTTTATTTTATTCTTATGCTAAATATATATATTAAGTATAATGATATATAAGAAATTATTCCTAATCTTTCAAGTATGTTAATTGCTGGCTAATTTAGAATATGATGGCTCTATGATTAATTTAGAATATGATGACTCTATTATTAATTCAGAATATGATGGCTTATGATGGCTCTCAATATAAAAAGTTCTTATGCCCTACACAAAGCATTAGCAAAGTAGAATTTTATGAATTTCAGACGGAAAAAAAACTCTTCATCTTTTATAATTTCAAAACTGATTCAATGTGAATGTCTGAAATTCTGGCTTTAGCAGAAGCCTTGTTTCTATCATAAGTGAAATTAATTGCCGACATCGATAAATACTTCTAAACATGGAACTCCTTACTCCAATTTTCGAGAGTTTTCAAATAGATTGTCAAACATTTGTAAAATTCTTGCATCCCAATTTCACTGAAATCTAAACAGCCCCAGCTCCATTTGCTTATATAATTTAGCACTCCTTCTATATCTAAGGAAATAATCCATGAAAATAAAGAAAATTTTCTTTTTAAGATTTTCAAACTCAGTTTAAAAATTTAAAACTTTTAAAATCTGTTTTTTTTAATTTGTTTGGTTCTTAAAATATTCATTGTCACATAAAATGTAGTGTTATTTTATTGTCTTCTAAAACATTTACTGATGTTAAAATGGTACGTCAACAAAACAGGATTAATAAATAATCATTGGGAAAACATTGGGGTTCATTTTAAAGTAAAAGAGCTTTTTTACATTTAATCCATAGTTACAAACTATAACAAAAGAAAAGATATCAATTCATTGTTATTTCCATTCCAAGCGTTCGCTAATAAAAGGAAGAAAATGGAAGGATGCGAAATTATTTTTTATAACACATGGGTTTTACATATTTAATTCATCAAATTAAAATAAATAGACCTAATTGTAACTGAAACTTTTGTCAATTATTTGGTAAATAAAGCTAGAAAATCTGTTAGTAAACAAGTTTTTTTTAGATGGGAAGTAAATTAGAATTTACATCATTATCTTCATTTGCGTTTATTTTTTTGTAAAAAAAAAGATCTTCGTTAAAAACTTATATTTAAATTAAAATTTGAATAATAATATTTAGCGAATCGGAATGGGAAGAATAATATATTCCTATATATGATATCTTAAGAGAGTCATTTATATATTTTATCTGCCTTTGAAAGTTTTTGAGAATGACTAGTTCATTCAAATTGATTACAAATGGTTGAAGCAGAAGGAAAAAACTATCAACGATTTCGTTAAATTTCACAAATGCATTAAATAAGTAGAACAGTCTAGAAATTCGACTGTTATATGCAACTACTCGTGCATTGATATTATCACCTGGCGATCGAAGTTTAAATGCTTCAGAACTTTCTTCCCATATACTATTCCTATAAACATCTCATTTTCGTAATCGTGCACAATAAACGAAAGCAACAGAATCTGACTTGAATGAGTGGTCATTTTTATCTAGCTTGGGGTCTGCTGACCGCCCAAGATGTAGAGAGGGGTAGAAAAATCTCTCTCACATTTTCAGGGCATCTCTATGGAAAAACCCATGAGCTTTTACAACAGCTTACTGGTTCCACTGCTATCGATTTTCGAAAGGTTTTACACTTAGAATTTAACCACTCAGAGAGTGGCGTCTTTCAAAGCTACTTTTCTAACCTTATTCTTGTGTTGTCATAATCACTTGATGGAAGGAAGCCAAAGCAGCTGATCGGAGTTTGGGGAAATATTTTCACATATACTACTATTATGTTAAGTATAATTTTTGTTAAGTCATTGCCTTTCAAAATTAGCAATTTAAATTCAGGTAATGGAGCCCAATTCATGTTTAAAAAGCGGCATAACGGAAATGAAAATCTTTGGAAACAATTTCGAAACCTCGCCGCTTTTGCAGGAAAGCATTCGAAATGGAACATTGGATCGAGTTAATAGCTCAAAGCCGAGGATTTAAAAATTATTTATAATATGGAGATTTCGCTTGATTTAAGCAGCAATGAAACAAGTAAAACTATTTATTTATCATTTATAATACTAATATTTACCACACAGAGATATCTTTTTCCTTCTATGTGACATTTCCTGACATTATTTTATAAACTTGCTAAATAGATCATCAGCATAATTAAGATATAATATATATTTGTATTTTTTGAAATGATACATTTATGTTTTTGCACATAAGTAAATTAATAAATAATAAGCACATTAATTAGCTTAATACGGCTTTTTCAAATAGAGTAAGTAATGCATATTAATTTTGTTACATCAGATGCATGTATATGCATCCTAAATTAATCATACTAATCATGCAAAAGAACTAATAGAAGTTGATCACAACAAAAATTGATTTAGTTTTAATGATTTTTGGTATTTCTTTGATACTGAAAATTGTTATTTGTGCATGTTTAAAATATGTAGATTATGGATTCTCAACAGTTGGTCTATTGATTTTAATGTAAATCCAAAACATTAATTGTAATAAACAACAACAAATGATAATGAATAGTATGCATTGCTATTTTATTTCGAAACAATAATGAATATAAATCATACGGCTGTTCAAAACGGATATTAAATTAATGCGAAATACAGAATAGAATGTTCGAAAAATAAATCATGAAAATATAGTTATAGAATAACTTAACATAAGACTAACATGTCGTAAGAGACAAAAAAATATTCATAGGCAATAATTTATAGAAGACATCATGTGAAATATAGATAGCAGCAGTAAAGAAGAAATTCACGGAGGTCTTTAAAGATTTAAAATTATTCAAATGGCCAGAAAGTTCAGATAAAGTGAAAATGGAATGATTTTTTGCTATTTTACAATAAAGAAATCAGCTTTTGTGTTTTAAAATAACTTCACATTTACCTTTAATATTCTAAAATAAATATTCTAAATTGAATTACAATTCTATCTGAATACACTTATATATATTTTTCAAAAAGTCGTTTGCATTTTTTTTCTTTTTTAGATTTGAAAGGTTAAAATGAAAAATCTTTAACTATCTATTGAAAGAATTAAATAATTTTTATAATTTGAAACACATGCATAACTATAATCCGGAAGCATGCATAGGTAAAAATTAATGTAATATTTCTTCAGGAATTATAAATTGAAGAGAACAGATAAAAAGTTCTTTCACTGAAATTTTCTGCTGAAAAATTTATTGCTAACGAAATTTCAATTTTCAACAAAATGGTAAGTCAATGATTCTTATGTATAAAGACTAATTTTCTTTGTTTTTTTTAATTCCGAAATTAAATTTTACGGATAATAATAAAAATAGAAAAATTTGTCTGATACAAATTTTTATCAAGAAATTTTTACTTTTCATGAAACAGCGTAATTTAACGCTGATTTAACGTACAAGGAATGCAAGCTCTCTTTCTTGATTTTTCCATAGTTGATTTTTAATACTCTCGAACCTTAATTGTGCATAACTTCCATTGTATAGCATTTATAATATTCAATCTTTTACTACAACTGTAGTTTAACCGCAACCGCTAACATAGGTAAAAATTTGAAATTTGCGAAGAACGTCATATTCGCGCTTTTCATCCATTGCTGAAAATTTGTAAAGTACATTTTACATTCTGATAAATATTTTAATTTATCATAAAAAATATCAAAAAAGAAATGGAAAAGCGGATCGAATTAGAAAAACGAGGAAGGAACCCTTCAGAGGTGAGTCTATTTATTTTTCATGTTGTTTATAGCTTGTGACTTTGGCGCCATTTTGCCAACATTTGAAATGGAAGTTCTGTTTAGATGTATTAAATTTCATTCTATAGATTTTAAGATAGTCACTATTTCCTTTTAATATTGAAGCTTTTCACTTTTGAATCTAAGTCTTATGGTTAATTATATTATCAGTTCACGATCTCAATGAACGTTATGCTGTTTAGTTTTATGACAAGATCATGTATGGTAAAAACGAAAAGTGAAATAATCGCCATCTTTCAAGTGAACAATTAACTATGTGTAGTTTATGATATAACTCTCACTGAATATTATTTCTTTTATTTTTAAATAGTAGTTATTTCGATATGATTGAAGTGATTAGATTTATATTATTTGATTGAATTTTTTTTTATTTTGTATGAAGGCGGTGTTTTTGTTAATTACGTTTTCAGAAAGAAGCGAACTTTTATAAGTCGCTAAAGTGTGCTTAGTAGTGTAAAAATTATGGAACTGATCGATAAAATCTCTTTTTTATATGGGAAATATTTTTCAAATTGTCATAATATATTTCTGGTTTTTTTATAGCCATGTGCTGATTTTTTTTATTGTGGATGTTATTGTTATTGATTAGTATATATCTTTTATCTGCTCTGATTTAAAAGGCATTTAATTTAATATTATTTAAAGAAATCTTAATGCCAGAAACCTTTTGCAGAATATTTATTTGTGTGTGTAATTCATTATTTTATATCAGCATATTCAAGCTTTAATATTAATCTAAACATTAAGTGTTACTGTGTTATAAGATTTCTGCTAGAATTCAGTTTTAAATAAGTACTGCTAAATCTGTAAAATATCTTAGAGATTTTTTATATTTAGAAAAAAGAATCGGTAATTTAAAAAAAAAATGCTACAGTGGTAGAAATAGAAATCTTGTCTTGAAGATAATTTTGTTAAATGACACACATTAATATTGAACTATTTTTCTTTATTTAATAATTAGGGGTATCATAACTTTGAACGTCCTATTATATTATTTTATCTTGTGTTTATTAATATTTTTCTAGTGTAGTATTAAAAAAAGCAATTATGTTAATGCATGATTATTCTATTTTAATTCTCAAAGCTGAAATATTTTTTTTATGTTTTATGTAAGATATTTTTGTTTTTTTAGACTCATTTTTGGAGGAAAAAAAAAATATGTAGTTTTTCTGAAGGTATTGAAGATGCAATTATCAGAACTGATATATTTCTGTAAAAAGTTAAACTTCTTTATTTTTAGAACTGAATTTAACATTCTTGAGTTTAATTATTTTTATGTTATAATTCTGCAATATTTTCAATATCTTGAGCACTTTTTTTCATAAAATTATTATTTTCTATTGTTAAATTAATTTTACCTATATTACTTTTCAGTGCATATATATAGCATAATTCATTATTTTAGTTCCAAGACTGTGCCATGCCTGAATTATATTCCTTATCTAATTTTATGAAGATTATTAGATGGTGGGGTTTATAGTATAAAATGACTTAGTTTTATTAGCATAGCTTAAGTATTGATTAGATGATATATTTTTCAGATCAAAGAATTGGTTCTTGATAATTGTAGGAGTACACAGATTGTTGGCCTTTCAGATGAATTCTGTAATTTAGAGTCTCTCAGTCTAATCAATGTTGGCCTTACAAGTTTGAAAGGATTTCCTAAACTTCCAAATCTGAGAAAGGTAAAATGAAATTGCTGTTGCAAAATGCTTTTATTTTTGAATTGAGGCATCATGAAAGATTTTTAAAGAGTTAAATCATATTCAGTAATAGATACTTTTTCTTTTAGCTGGAATTAAGTGATAACAGAATATCTGGTGGTCTTAATTTATTGAGTGGAAGCCCCAAGTTATCTACTCTAAATCTGAGTGGAAATAAAATAACAAGTTTAGATGCTTTGGAACCTTTGGTACGATTTTTCCCCCATCTTTAAGCTTTAACAGTGTAGTTTCTGAATATATTTAAATTTTTAATGTTTATCAGTCATACAATTATTATTGTAATACAATAATTATTATCAATAATTATTATTAAATAAGATCTATTATCTAAGAATACTAAATTGCATGAATGAAGCCTTTTCTGAATTTTATTTACTAATTTTACTGTTTAAAAGGAGCAAATAACAAAATATTGATTAATTTTCATGCAGGAATTTGCTTTATACATGCAGATTTTTGCTGTTTAAATGTAACAAGTCAGTTGGTTCTAATTTAGAGATAGCTAAATATTATGTTGAAGATTGTATCTTTAATATAAATTTATGTAGCTAATACCACTTTTGTAGGCTGTTGGCAGAAATTGAAATTTTTTAAGGAATAATAGTGAATAACTACATTTTTTTTTTGTCTATAAAACCCATTAATACATCATTCATTGAACTGCATGAATTTTAATGTTCTAAGTCATGAAGCAAGATTATTTCAAATAAAGTAATTGCTTAATTTATTTATTTTTATAAAAATATTATTTTAAACTTGGTTTTAATGTACATTTACCATGATTTATATATTTGGAAATGTCATCTTTTTTATGGCTCTGGAAGGTAATTTTAATAGAAATATTGCATTCACCATACATAAAGTTATTATTATATTATTGGAGGTGATGAAGCTTGTATGAAAGGGAAGATGTGAAAAAGATGGCTTATTTTATCTTCATAACTTTTATATTGTTAATTGTGCTAGAAAAGAAGATTTCTGATTCTGGTAAGGCATTTTTTATATTTATAGACATGTTTCATCTAAGTGTCCAAAAAAAGTAAGTAAAATAATGTTTAGTATTTTTTCTTGACAGATTACATGTAAAACCTTGTTTTTAATGTCATTTATAATATTCTCTGATTTTATTTATAGCATGATACTGCTAAGATTTCTTTAAATATTTTTTCATGAAATATTAAATATATAATTTAAAATTATTTTAAAGAGTGCCATTATGGCATTTAAAAGATTATATATTCTGTTTTTATTTGTAAACATTTTCTGCTATTGTAAAGTTTATACAAATTCTGGTCTTGAAATAGGAGAAATATTATGAAGGATAAATTGATTGAAACTGATCTTGTTTGTTGTCTGATTTTTGGTTTTATATTTTACAGAAAGATTTCCAAAACCTGAAGCAACTTGATTTGTTCAACTGTGAAGTTACTCAAACTGAGAATTACAGAGAGAAAGTATTTGCATTGTTGCCTGGGCTAGTTTATCTTGATGGGTTTGACCAGAATGACAAAGAAGTTGAAGATTCTGATGAAGGTTAATTTTTTAAATATTCATTTGAATGTGAACTGGCTTTTTTTAATTATGTGAATATTTTAAACTTATGAAATTCTAATTCTGCACACTTACCTTTAGAAAATGGTGTGAATGATCATAATGCAGATGACAGTGAGGAAGGTAGTGAAGATGATGATGAAGGTATGGTTTTATTTTTATTTTTTTTTGTCTGTCTATGAAAAAACATTATTTGTTTAACATATAATTAAAATGTTTAGAGTTTCTGTAATATTTCAAAAATCTATACTTATACAGGGGTGTTTGTGCTCCGGGGATTTTGAACTTTCCGGGGATCGTCGTTCAAAAGGAAGTAGGAATAATAATGAATTATTTATTTTGATCTGAGTAATTTTGTTTGCTTTGAAAGCAGAAAACGCAAGGTCAGTGTGTGTGGTGAAAACTTTTCCTTTCTTTCTCCAAAGGCAGTGATAATGCGTAAAAAGGGGGAAAAACTTCTTTTTTGTTCTTTCCTTATTGCGAGTTATGACTCATTCCTCCGGTTCTCGGACATTCTCTTCTGGATTCTTTTCGGCAAGTAGGCGCGGCAGAAAAAAAAGGGAGATACTTCGTTCGACCAGATGTGCGATCACGTAGAGAATAGAGAAGGGGGATTTTTCGTATATTTTTCGCATATGAAACAGAAATTACCCCTTAAAAATTCATATCTAATTAGTTTTACAGCATTAGATCCAGAGCTAAGAGGTAAAACCAGTACAATATTAGCTTTTGAAAAATTATCATCTTTTATGTCCCATATTTTTAGTGATAATGAAAAGTCAAAAGTAGAAGCTGAAATAAGGTTATACCAGAGTGATATTGATATCACCAAAGAAATGCTCTACACATCTGATGAAGGTGGAAATCAAGTCAAGTGTACAATTGATAAATACTGGTCTAAAGTTTTTAATTTAAAAGATGATTTCACAAATGATTATAAGTATCCTACATTGGCTAAATTGTCAAAGCCTGCCTTAGCTGCTTCCATGGCCCATTAGTGGAAAGTGCATTCCACTTAATGGATACACTTGTCACTGACTATAGAACCTCTCTGAAGATTGATTCCCTAGATGCAGTGCAGCCTATTAAATATGATTTAATGGCTTCTAAAGAAACCTCATGTGAAAAATATGGCTCAAAAAAATCCAATTCACAAAGATCTCTTGCTGAATATGAACAGAAGTTGGAAAACATATCAAGAGGACTTAAAAACATGTATTTCAGATGAGTCACCTATAGAAGTCTCTGAAAAACCTTCTACATTAGCAGAAAAGCAAACTGCTTCTACCTCTGCATGTGCAGTTCTCGAGGAAATTTCTTCAACTGTAAATGAGGAAAATAAAAGTCAACCTTCCTGCAATTATGAAGTTCACCACAAAAGAAAGACAAGCCCACAAACATCAGAAAATAAAAAAAGCAGCAAAAATTAGATAATTTTTTTTTAAAGAATTAATTCAGGTAATTTAAAATATTTACATAAAATGTAGTAGTTTATATGTTTGAAAATTTATGGTTATTAATTTTGCAAAAAAAGTAATTCATTGAACTTTTATAATTAGGTCATTCATAATTGTAATTTTTCATTTCTCTCCCCCCCCCCCTTCTCGAAACTCCAAAATGTCGGTAGTAAGTCCATAAAAGTTTCAGGGGATTTTGTGGGGTCCCACAAACACCCCTGCTTATATGAAGCTCATTGTGTGTGTGTTGGCACTCTACATGCCAGACCGTTTGACCTACAGCTACCAAATTTGGTACATGTATACCTTGGGGGTCGCAAATGTGCACCTGGGGTCCTTTTTTAAAAATTTTTAATTATTAATTCAAAACTAACTTTCCTGTCAAAAGAATCTTCTCATTTTCCCCACTGCCAAATGAGTAAGGCTTCAGTTTGTTTCCCCACACTAAAGAGGCTAGGCGTAAAATCTTTTGGCCGATTATTTCAAACAATTCTGTTTATTTTCTTAATGTTTGATGCTTTTAAAATTAAACATTGCTAATTAATCGATCCTTCAGATTCATTCTGAAGCACTTTTGAATTAAACAGAATAAAGGAAATTAAAAATTTCTAATCTCCATAGCGCTAACCGAACTGGCGTAGAAAAATTCACGCATTTGCTATACCGTAACTGGCGTTGAAAATTCACGCATGCACATTGTGTTCTGATTGTTGGCAACGGATTCAATGGATTCGGACTTGATTTAAATTATTTTTAAGTTCGTTGTGTGCATTTGTAATTAAATTGTATTTATGTTAGTTATATATTTTTTGTATATGCTTATAGTTTTAAGTATATCGTTTTTTAAGTAGTCTATTTTAACCTGTTTTCGGCCGATTATTTTAAATGATTCTGTTTATTTTCTTAGTGTTTGATGCATTTAAAATTAAACATTGTTAATTAATCGATCTGCTCATGAGGAATCTGAGAAAATTTTCTTGGCAAATTCTTGAGATATTACATAAATTAAGATATATATTCTTTAGTGCCCATAAAGTTTAAACGCTCAGTGACTCTGTTTTCAGTAATCATATTATAAAAAAATGCTCTATTTCAGTAAAAAATATTATTATATTAATTGCCGATTCATCCTTTCCACTTTAATTTACAGCATAAATTCTACTGGAACTAACAGAAACTTAGAGAGATACACATTACATTATGACTGAAGGCCTTTATAATATTAGGAATGAATTATATGACTATTAAAATTTGAAGTTTTAAATATTTTGATGAAGTTATTAAAGTAGGAATTGCATAAAATATTTAATCATTAAAATTTTAACGAACATTAAGATTGCCGAACCGGTTGGTCGCCAAAGGCGGCTTGTATAGTATAATGTCAATTATTCTGTAAGCAACTAATAGAAACTGTTTCTTACCTAACCTACAAGTTATGGTTAATTTTTATCTAATTAATTTCAACCTTAAAAAAATACTTTACTTTTTTTACTTTGAGTCTTTACACTAAGAAAATTACATCTTTATATTTTCAATGTATTATATAATTTCTTATAATGCATTTAGCAATGTAAAATTTTTGATAATAGTTTCTTTCGTAAATTTAGTTTTATAATTTTTTATTTAATTTACATTTAATGCTTAATTGAGGTGCTTTATATGGAGTATATAAATATGAGTATAAATTGGCCTTGATATCTGTTAATAAAAATATATTTCTATACATCTATTTTTAACTTAAAAGACATATTGAATTTTGCATCAAACAACATTAGTGAAAATTTCTGCTATGTTATTTCATTGCAAAGAAAACTGTGACAGAAACACATCAGTTCCTGTGAGACACATATGGTAGCATGCTCATCAAATACAATTTCCAGAGCATGGCAATCGGGAAAAAGAATCCCAAATGCAGATTGTAAAGCATTAATAGATGAAACTATCGATATTACATTAAACAAGTAGCAATTTGTCAATTTAAATGAAATTTTAGAGAAATAGGCAGAATATGGGAAAAGACAAGGTTTTTCAATCTGGCAGTGCTCATGTCGATGGGTTGTTATGATTTGTGTGTAGCCGTGTTTTTGCTCTATTCACTGCATTCAACAGCTGTTGCTCCTATAGACTACAATTTTCTATTTGTTTTGCTGTGTCAGAATGTCCATTCTAGAGACAGGGTAAATACTTACTTGGGTGGCTTAGCTACATCTAAATAATTAGCTTTTTTTTTCTTCTTGGAATTAGTTTGGTGCTTGAAATATAGACAAATGTTAGTTTTTTAAATACCTTTTTTAGAAGAAGAAAATGAAGATGAAGAAGATGAGGATGAAGAAGAGGATGGTGAAGTAGATCTCTCCTATCTGCAGAATTCCATTGATGTAGGTTTTCTCAATGACCTGTGATAAAATTATTTAAACATTTAATTTTTCTTTCTTTTAGGCAATGCTATTCCTCAAAATAGTGTTATTCGATTGTTACTATGAAGCATTCAAAATTTGTATTTTGTTGTGATATCATAGTTTTCTTTGCATTTTATCTAAAAAAAATTTCAAAATATATCTAATTCTGGTAAATCTAATATTAAATTTCAATTAATAATTTGGAGCTTCATTTATTCACCTTTTAAAATCATTTAACACATGCTCAAGAAAAATAGCATGTTTATAAAATTGAGTAGTATGAAACTGCTTTTGCTATAATTAAACATTGATATTCAAGTCTTGATTTGTTGTCAAATAAGAGAAATCATATTGAAGTTCTGGCATACTTTTAGTTACTCTTAATTATACCAAAAATAATGATATAACAGCTTCAGTTGTCAAGGAATTAGAGATACACTTAGCTTCTCAAAGCAGAAATCTTTTTTTCTGCTTGTCAGATGATATCAAATTGAACCTTGCTAAGTTTATGATTAGAATAATGTATGCGGTTTGTGTGTGTAATCAGATTACTATTCTATTGCTTGATTTTTTATTTGTTCTTTCAGGGTAGCCTTGCTACCAGGTTTTTAGTTTTAGTTATATTGATGTCCCATTTTAAACAACACTAGGGCTATCTCCCTTGCTACCAGGAAAATACATGGAATTTAAAAATTGTTGAAAAAACAGAAAATGCAGGAAAATTTGAAAACGTTCATAAAAACATAGAACTTTTAAGATTTTTTTTTTTTTCCTCATTCAAAAAATGTCGATCTCAAAAGATAGCAAGAATAAAAGGTTGTAGTCATAGTTTCCAAAAAGTGAAACGTTACGATTTGTGATTGTGTAATGTAGAAACTTACCTCTTCTCCCTCTTTCATGCGTTTTTTTTTTCTCCCCTGTCTAGACCATTCTAGTTTCGATTTTTGAGACAATTCTTTTTCCATGATATTTCTAAAATGCGGCCAATGAGCATTCGCAAGACTTCTGCAACTGCTCGAAAGAAGATAATATATTTATTTCACTGGCAGGAATCAGTGCAGTGCTGTTTAGTCTACCATACTTGATGAAGTTTATGAATGGTTTGTTAAATATTTGAGAAGCTGCATGCTTATTCAAAGTAGATTAGGGAATATTTTAAAATCAGTGAACTTTAAAAATCCATAGGTAAAGTAAATTGGATGGATAAAAAAAAATCAATTCTGATTTTACTGAATGGGTTTGAGAAATTCCACAAAATCAATTTGTAGCATATTATTTGTTAAGTAAAGAGATAAAAAAAAAAAGTAATATGGGGAAACAGGCATGTCTTGCCAAAAGAGGAAAAGATGCAAGACTAGATTCCAGTTCAAAAGATTCATCATTGATGCTGGACTTAGTATCTAAAACAATTTTCTTGTCAAATTTAATGTCCGAAAATAAACTGATTTTGAACTTCTTAGTTTTAGAACAATAATTTAAAGCTACATTTTGATGAGCATTAAAAACTTGTCTCATTTGTTCTTGAATACAATGAATGATTATCAGAAATATTTTTACAAATATTCTCTGAAAGTGAAATAGCTAAAAAATTACATAAGACTGTAAAAAAGTGTTGTAAATTATTTGTTACAAATGAGGTCCTTTAGCTCCATGAACCTGATGGCTGGAAGATTTATAGAAGTTTCAGAAATTGATACCCAAATACTTGATAAAAATGAATCAACAAAAAAGTAGTTTTGCTTTATAATGTTTTTGTTTTATTTCACCTGGGTCCTTAATTTTGTGCGACTTACAATTAAAGAGCATAAGAGAGAATATCCCCCCCCCCCCCCACTTTTTAATATACAAGTTTTGCCCTGTTGAATTCTTGATAATAAAGAGAAATTGTTTTTTTCCCTGTATGTAAATATAAATCTTTTAATGTGCTATTATTTCGAATAATGTAAAATTGTCACCTCCTTCCCTTGTTTTTAACACTCCTTAAAACCATATTTCGTTATAACTAGCTCATGAATGCTATTCGTGCATTTTCTCGTATCTTGAATATACATACAAGGCATTTTTTCCCCCCTTGATTTGAATGGCAATCCTATCTTTGCTTAAGAGATAGGGGATTTCCTATTGTATGTAAAGAATATTAAATTTGTCTCAAATCAGTTTTGTAGACAAATCCAATTAATGAAGTTTCAATTGAATGGAACAGGAATGAGCTGTTATTCTCTTTATGTAATTTATATTATACCTAAAAGGATTTAAATAAAAATTGACATTATCTGTATGCAGTGCCCATGGTAACCTTTCATTTATGTAAACTTGGAAAATATTTTTACAGAAGATTTAAAGCTAATTCTGTATTTTAATTACTTTGTTTTATGTATTAAATACTCAGCACATTTTATGGAATTTTGGTAAATTTTGTTGAAATTCTTGAGTAAGTACGATTTTGTAATACAAACTTTGTGTACTTATTTTGAGACATTAGATAAAATCTTTATAGCTGAGCTGAAATAAAGTTAAGCGATTGCTGTAACATTTAGTTACTGTAGTATTTGAATGTATTAGCTTGTAAATAATATATCAAAAGATTATACACATTTATGTAATGTAATTATTATGATTATGAATATTTAAATTTGACAATTTTATTCTTTTTTCCATTTTAGGAAGAATCTGAAGGTGATGATTATGATCCATATGGTGCTAATGACAGTGATGTTGATATTGAGGATGATGCAGATGAAGATGATGAAGGTAATTTCTATTCTGTTACTTTTAGGTGCTGTATTGTAGCAACGGTTTGCATTAAGAATAATAATATATATAGAATACTCATACTTAAAT
This sequence comes from Argiope aurantia, assembly GCA_026543865.1. Taxonomy (NCBI): domain Eukaryota; kingdom Metazoa; phylum Arthropoda; class Arachnida; order Araneae; family Araneidae; genus Argiope; species Argiope aurantia. Next base: position 540,548 of record JAPMOR010028638.1, read on the forward strand.
GAATGTTGATTAAAATTTTTGTAAAATAATATTCCTAACAAGAATGAAAAATTTAATTTTTTTTTAAGGTTTATAATTTATTGCATAAGTTTTTAAGTAGTTGAAGCTTTCCAGTAGCTGGACTATCAATTTTCTTGCAGTAAACTTTTAATTAAATTCGTAATTCCAATAATACCAATTCTTAAAAGAATAGATATATAGAATTTAAAATAAAACCAGTTGAATGCATTCCATAAAAATGCAACTAATTTTTTTTTTTTTCATATTTATCAATGATTTTTGCTCTTTGGAAATATTAAAAATTGACTTTTCACGATTAAGCTGTCATCATTATTTAGACTTAAGCTATTTTTTCCCAAGATGGATAGTTATATGAATGAATAGTTTTCAGCAAATATTTTGTAACTTTAAAAATTGCTTATTCAGTGTTGAGATTTTTGTATAATTCATATGTATTTCCAACGAAGCTAATTATGTTCAATCCTTTCCTTGTTTAACAGATAAGCCCCGAGGGCAAAAGAGGAAGTTGGATAGTGATGATGAATAAATGAAGAGGTTACTGCTTCTCTTCTGAGCCCTTGTATATATCATCACCATTTCTGTGTTAATTTTAATTAAAACATGAAACTCGCAGAATTTCAGCGAATAAAGAATTTACATATTTTTTTGTGTGTGTGTAATGGCATGTGTATATTTTTGAAGCCTGTTACAGTTTAATTACTTGCCCCCCTTTTTTTCCCTTCTAATTTTTATACTTGATATGTGCTTAGTTTATATTTACTCTTAATTTTTGTGTGTGTATGTGTTTAAATAGTGATTTTTTTTTTTTTTTTTTTTTTTTTTTGCAAATTTTGGCCCTTGAAAAGAGTAATAGCTACATACTTCTTGTATTTTGTGTATAAATCTGCAAGTAATATGTAAAACTTGAATTTTAATAAAAATATCTTTTTTAGTTGTCTCCTTTCACTTAATATGCAGGCAGACTTCAAAGAAAATATTTTATTGATTATTGCAGATCCCAGTGTAGAAAACTAATACATCTCATTGTTATTGTATTTTTCAAGTGGCTTTTTTTTATTCTTGACTTTTATTCTTCAGCTAAAAACAGGGTTGTGTTAACATAAGAATTCCTCAATCTTAAATCACTGTTTCTCATAACATAGTTGTTCACTGAATATCATTTTTTCAAATAATATTTTCTTATTAATAAAGCATTACCTGCAGTCTAATTTGTAATGTCCCTTAATATAACTTGAAGTTTTTATATTTCACAGGATGTTCAAATGTTGCAAATATTGAAAAAGAATGTAGATATTTAAATCCTGATTAATTGATTTTTAAAAAATCCCAAATGTGAAAGCAAAATCATAAGCACTAAAATATTTACTTGTATCAACTATGTGTAAGAAAAGAAGAGTAGAAATTTGCTACAGCAGAGAGAAAAGTTCTTCCTTTCTTTCTGCACATCCCTCGATACTATCTTGAGAAACTGCAATGAAATATTGAATCAGAAAAAATGATTCCCATACCTCAAAGGTTTTTCAAAATCTCAGTCTTGTATACATAATGAAACTGTTTATTGTTCTAATGTGAATGATGCTTTAAAGTAAACAGGAATGTTAATGAAAGGCCTATAAAGAAAAAGCCACTAATGTGTCCAAGAATTGCCATAAAGATTCCTTGAACTTTAAAGAAATGTTTGTTAAATTATGCTAGTGAGATATATTTAAAATAATATACTGGCTTTCCTCTCATTAGTATATATGTGTTGAAATTTATATATATATGCGTTGATCTGACAGGTATACTTAAGGTGCCTTTGGGAAGATTATATGCTGTTGATTTCTTATTTTTATAAACACTTTGAAATAAAGTCGATTGTTCTGTAGTTTTGATAATTTTTTTACTGTACATTTAATTCATATTTTTTGCTGTTGTGCATTGTTTTGTGTCATTTTTAGATCCTTCCTCCCCTTTGGTCGATTGCATTTCTGTACATTTGTTTTCTGAATTGAATTTTATCATTTTCGAGATTAATTTTCTTTATGTGATAATTTAAAAAAAAAAAATTTCAACCTTCAGTGCACACATCCATTTTTTGAACATAAGCATGCTCAGAATTCATTTCGACTCTAAATTATCAGGCACTTTTTATCTTATTACTTATTTATATAAAAATAAAATATGGTAAAAGTATTTTTTCTTTTTACATGGGAATATGTTCTATTTAAGACACAAATGTGATTTTTAATTAGAAAAGTCAAAATTAAACTTCCCTTTTTCTATACCTTTTCTGTATTCATTTCCTTTATTCCCATTCCATTCATGATCGAAAGTATAAGAAATTATTTTTTGCGTATTATTTACTTTGGATGTATATTGGACAAAGAAGCTTAAACATGCAACTCTGAAAATTCATAATTTTTGTTTCAATTTTGTACAATACTCGGGAAATACTTTTATCATTCTTCAGTCTGAATCAAATGAATCTTTATATAAGAGAATGTATTTTATATAAGGATTTGCTGCTTTATTCATGAGCTAGAATAAGATTTTCTAGAGTATCTAGTTTTTTAGAATCTGCATTTTAGTCCGATTCTGTTTCATAGTCACTTTTCAACTTTCACCTTGAAATATGGTCATTTTTTTCTATTGAGTCTTAGCAGATTTATGGCTAACCATTCAACTTGTGAGGGTGTTTTTTTTTTTCCCTCTTCCAAATTTCTTTTTTGCTATTGTTGAAAATCGAGCATTGAGATATCATTTAAAATTGCTGGGCAACATTTTAGAGTAAGACTTTTTTTTTCTGTTTGCATTTCCTGACAACAATGATAGAAGCATTTTTTATGACTTTTTTTTAAAAATACAATCAAATTATTAAAAAAATAATTCAGATATTGATCTGGAATTTTTACAACTCGTTTTCTTTTGTCTTATGTAAGTTGGATTTACAAAATTTCAAAAACTGAAAAATGCATTTCTAAATTTTACTTATCTAGAATTTACTTTTGACTTATAAAATGCGCAATTAAATGTTATGATAATTTAATTTTTCTTAAAAAATTTTCTTCTCAGATTATTAGTTTTTTTATTAAATGTGGAAAAAGAATATTTCAATTTCTGCTCTTGCTCTCAAATAATCTAAGGAACTTTGACTTAAAACAATGAAGTTTCTGCTATGCATTTTTTTTCCTTGTCAAATTACAAATTCGCTCGATTAATTTAAAAAAAACACCTTATAACAGTTTCATAAGATGGAATGGGAAATGAATATGAAAAGTGCTGAATATGCATTGACTGAATGCTATTGAAATTGCTGTTTCTCTAGATTGCCATTGAATTTCATATAAAGTGGTTGAAAAATTAGTTTTTAAACTTCTTCTTTGAGGATATATATACAACTTTTTTTAAACTATGAACTTTTTTATGCTGTTATTAATGCTTGTATCGGCACAAATTGAATAGTTTTTCTAAAACTGAGTGTATTTTCTCTGTCCAAATCTCTGCTATATGTTGAAAATATCATCCATCTTGTGTAATAGCATACATAGAGAGTGTGATTGACAGCACTAAACACTAGCTTACAAATTAGTTTACTTTGCCTTTCACCTATGACCCTCATGGTACCACTGAAATAATCGGAATCAATTACTATGACATTCAAAGTGTTAAAGAAAATTTGAAATGATGGATGCCAGATGAATTTATATATATGTATTAAACAAGAGTATTTTTGATAATATGTATGGGCTTTATTATGAAGCAAGTCAGTTAACTTTTGAAGAATACTTTGTCAGTTCTAAAGGCTGATTAAAAAGAAAATCAATTTAGTTAATATTTGTTAGGTTTGTATTGTCTTTAGTTTCAGACACTACTATTTAAATAGTTATTAATTTATTTTTTCAATACAGTTGAAACCCTTTTAGATACATTTATTATCAATAATATTTTACATTTTTTGTTCCAATTTATGAAATACACGACCGGTTTTATATATTCTTCATTTGAAGAATGTGTGTAGATTAATATCTGATATTCATTTTTCTGCTTCTAAATAATTGAGATTCGTCAAAAACAGCAATTTTTAAATACTTGGAATAATCTGTAACTGAACAGTTTACTATATTCTTCTGCAATGTGCTTTTATGCTACTAGTGTGATTTGAATATGTGTTTTATATTAATATTTCAGAGACAGGATACTAAATATATCAATTAATTAAATATTTCTATTGACAATTTTAGGACCCTAGAAATTTATTTTATTAAGATTTATTTGTGAGAAAATAAAAGCCAATTCACAGAAGATTTGTACTTAATTTGCAAAAACTATTTTAATCATTAACTTATATGAACCTTTCTATAAATAGTCAAATTAATTAATTTGTGATAAGTAAATTTGTCTTAAAAATAATTTCTGTCTTTGATGGTTATTTTTATTTTAATAATAGAAGGAATGAATAAAATACTCCTGGATATAGGTTTTATCAGGTTTAATGTGCATTTTTTTTTCATTTATGAGCAGTGTAATGTTTATATGAGTTTTTAAATGTTTATTATTAAATGTTTATTTTTATTTTAAATATTTATTTAAATGTTATCATAAATTCTATAGAAGAAAAAATAATGATTTATTTAGGGTTTTCTTTAAAAAATGGCAATTGTTAGAAGAAATTAAGTTAATACTTAGTCACTAGTCTGTTAGTGTCTGTTCTTCTCATCTTTATTCATCATTTCTCCTTTTATGTAGTTACTAGCCGCCTTTGGCGACCAGCCGGTTCGCCAGTATTACCTCGCTACAACTTTCAATTAAATATTTTAAGTAACTGGTCTCTTAATAGATTCCCAAACAAAACATTTTTAATCTTCAAATTTTGATAGTCATACCAAATTTATACTGTTATTTAGATCGTTTCGTTCAATTTACTGTATATATTTTGCTAATTTGTTGTCATTTCCGGTAAAACTTCAATTTAAAGTGGAAATGATCAAATTGCAATTAATATAAAGACATTTTTTAATAAAACCAAGCGTTTTATTTTATTTATCATCTATATTGTTATTTATTTATTATTATTATTATTGAATAAGAGTATTGAAAACGGAATCGGTCGGTATTTAAGTCTTATGTGATCTAGAAAATATTTTTCATAATTTATGTAATATCTCAAACAATAATTCAACAAACATTTCTGAGATTCAGCATAAAATTCAGTTTTTAGTTTTGCTTTCAAAAGTATTGAAATGGAATCAATAATAATATTTTGTTCTTGATTCAATTTCAATCCTTTTTGAAAGCAAAACTAAAAACTGAATTATTCTGGCCTATAAATATATTTCAAAAATTATGAAGTCTAAATTTGCAGTAAGGTATCATATTCTGAGAAATATTCTGGACACACCAAATTTTAAATAAATGAATGAATGTTTCTATTTTCCACAATCAACTAAGACTTATTTATGAAGTTTCAAATGTTAAAAATTTAGAAAAACTCCAACATTTTCATAATCTTATGCCAATTAATCTTGAGAAACCTGCTCGCTGATTGGCGTATTTTCTTTGAAGCGATCGATGGAAAATCTAAAATTATCCTTTTTTTATTGAATAGTGATATTCAAATTTTCATAAATCAGTCAGTTTAAGTGATTGGAAATTAACTCTTAAAAGTTCGTGATTTAGTTGATTGGAAATTAACTCTATGACCACCATAAAATCTGTGCTTTCTCTTGTGGTGTATGCATTCTCCTTAATATCCGCTTGAATAAAACATCTCATACAAAAGTACTACATAGAACAAACACATCAAAAGTAAACATAACATTTCAATAGTTGCCAAAAACAAAAGAGAGAAAAATGCAATTAATAAGCAGACGATATTTAGAAAAGTACAGATATTTAGACTGGAAAATGAAATTAACCACACGCGCAGACGATATTTACGAAAGTAAAAATATTCAAACCTGAAAAGGAAAATATATAAGTTATTCCATCAATAAATGCCATAAGTTTGTTTATATCTTCATTATTTTATGAGTCATTAAACATCAAAATGGGTCCGGGACTAAATAAACACCCTGTATAGAGAGTGTAAAAGATCGTAAAATAATTTTTCTTGAATTTATTTTTTAGAAAAAATAATATTTCATATTTGTTTCATTTCCTACAGACACGTGCCAAAAATTATATTTTTGCAGATTTCATTTCCCGAAAGATTTAATTTATTTTTAATTGGAGCTTTAATAAATGTGATGGCAACACTTTGAAAAAAGCTAATTGTTTCCCATGAATGCGAAACGTGCTTAATTTTAATTTTAATTTTTTACGAAAAAAAATATTGAAAAACATAGTTAAAATATTTATTTAAAAATTCATTAAAAATAGAAATTTAATTTTAAGATTAAAACATTGGTATCATTTAGAAGACAAATGTTTGATCTTTAACTTCATGTAAAAATCTTTTTTGTGCGGTAATATTTTCGGAAGTTATAGCAGAAACACGTCAAAATTTCGCGTAATTTTTAAATAAATAAAATTCTAGTTAAAAATTCGAAAAAATAACCCCCAGGTGCACATTCCCGCCCTCCAAGGTATACACGTGCCAAATTTGGTAGCTGTAGGTTGAATGGTCTGGCCTATACAGCGCCAACATACACACACACACACATTGAGCTTTATTATAAGTATAGATATAATTTGTTCCTCCGTTATATATAATTTCTCCATTTATGTAGTTAGTTATAATTACTTAACATGTATGCAAGTCTGAGCTTTGATTTTATTTCCAATTTGTGTTGCAATCAAGAGAAATGTCTTTGGGTCATTTAGATTGTATTTTTACTACTTTTCAGTTACTATACAGTAAAAAATTGTGGAAAAAGTACTCTGTTTATTTTGGTAAGAAATAAAGGTAAGACAGAAACGCCAAAATCTGAAAGTTGAAGATAATCAAAGGGAAGTTAGATTAATCCATAAAATGTTTTAGAATTCCACAATTTCAAATAAAATTAAATCTTAGTTAAAAAATTTGATAAGCATTACCTAAGGGAGATGAATGCTTCAAATACTTTTGTACACAGTTTCTTGATTTATCTAAATTGAAATTCAAAAAAGAGGTCTTTGTTGGACTTCATGTGAAGAATATATTCAAAAGAAAATGTTGGAACTAAAGTAATCCAAACTATAAATTTATCATTGTAAAACTAGTAAATTTCAGGATATTGAGTTTAAAAGTTCATTTTTTCTCATTCAATCTGGACTACTAATTCAAGAATTTAAATGCAAACAATATTGAGCAAGGTTAAAACTTTCATTTAGACATAAGCAATGGAAAGTCAATATCATATGTTTGTCATGTGATGAAAAGCAATGATCACAGAGAAGTTTTAGCTGTAAAAAGAGAAATAATTGCTATAATTAACAGAATGTTTCTCATAAACTCAGCATTCATATTTAAATCATGATGGAGATGGGATATAAATAAAAAGTAACTACATACAAAATGATAAAATAAAAATACTTTGAATTACCCACTTTGCAATTATAAAATTGTTATATGAAAAAAAAAAAGAAAATACCTTTATATGAGAGAAGAAAAATAGATATAATTTTTAGAATTAACACTTGAAAATTATCTAAAAAAACTGATCAATTATTAAAATTAAAACAAAGTTTTGCAGACTACTGTAATTAAAATAGATTGCATATAGATTTCAAGTTGATCAAAATGGAAAGAGGTTTAATATTGAAGAATAAAGTTTTACAGATGTCTATCTCATCAATTTTGATTGTCATTGTAAGTATTTAGAGAAAAAATTTTTAAACAAAATATATTGATGAAAAAATACTTTTCTTTACACATAAAAAATTATAAAAGGAACAGGTTTTAAGTTTCATATGGTTCCCATGTAAAACCCACATTTTGTTATACTGTCAAGTACTTTTCTCTTTTTTATTTTAAAGATGAAAGATACAATACTCAGTTTTTCATTATTGTTTCTTTTTCACATAAATGTAACATCAGTTGACCAATCTAGAGAATGACCTTTAAAAGCTTAGTATAGACTTTTCCTTTTTAGTTGCATCAAAATTTCTTTCTTCCACTTAAGAAATCGTTTACATTTTTCTCTGAATGTGTAGAAAAAGCAATTTCAAGAAGAAAAAGCTCCACTTTCAAAAAATAGTCATAGTACTATTATATATCACTGGATGACAAAACAATGTATTGGGTTTTTTTTAAGCACTTGTTCAATTTTTCTGGGAAGGGTGGGGGGAGAAGAGCCATCTATATATTAACTATAAAAAAATATCTATCTTAAAGTATAATTTTTCTATATCATATTTTTCTGTTCACTAAAAATAAAGGAATTTTGCATAAAAAGTTTTAGAATATGTTCAATTAACCAAAGTGTTGGATATTTCAAACATGATTTGAGGCATGAAAATTAGTAAATGGAGGAGTTAAATAAGATTTAACTGACCTATTTCATTTTCATAAATATTTATATTGACTTTAAAACAATCTAGTTCATATCCTTTACAATTATGAAAATAACATATATTGAAGGTATCAATTAGAAATAATTCTTGTAATCTATAAATTGAGATATTTGTTAATTGAAATCATTCTAAATTGCACAATTGATGGTTTATATCAGATTCAAACTTTCTCTCACAAAAATTTATTTTTTAAGCTCAAAAAGAACCCAGAAATATGATTTATGTGAAACATCAGAGTAAATTATAATTTACTGTTGATATCTAAACATAACAACTATTGAATATTTTAAATACTTTTTATGATACTTTTCTTTAACAAAACTTCATTGAATTAAATAGTGAGAGCTGAAATTACACATCGATAATGCTTTGATTTGTCATATAGGAAAAGGAGTTCAGTTGGAAATGAAAATCTTTTATACACTGGTACATCTTAACCTTTTGAACTGAAATAATAAGTCCAGCTCGTGAGAAACTTTCTTGAACAAATTTGCCAGAAATGATTAAGAGATGATGCTTTTTACAAAAAAGTTTTTTTTAATGATTCTTCTCTTAATCAATTCCTCTTTTTTAAAACTAAGAAAATTAAATTGTCTACCTGAGCAATACTGACTGAAAACAAAGTTTGGAAATGCTAATAGATTTCATTTATAAAACTAGTTGGAAGCTTCAATCAATATAACTTTATTAGAAACAAGAAAACCCTAACTAATTATTTAGTTATTATAGTATTTTGATCATGTTATTGACCAAAGTCACTTTAAAGAGGTTTCAAATTAGACACACATCAGATGTTTTAAAAATTATTATTAAAATTTTTTCAACGTTTTCAGTAGATTCCTTTAGGTCTGGAAACTAATAAAATGATAAGCACATAATATATCACCAATAATTTTAATAAGGAACTTATCAAAATATAATAACAAGATAGAAATGTTTCATAATAAATGGAATGGATAAATGTAACAATCTTTTGATTCAAAATAGTATAGACAAAATTAGTAATGGAAAAATAAGGTTTAAAAAAATACACAATTAAAAAATACTTTCGAACTAAATCTTGCTCGAAACTTGCTCTTCATACTTGCTACTTTTTTTTCTTTATGCAATAATAAAAAGCATTGTTTCATAATAAAAAAACTTTTAAAGTCTCAAGAAAAATAGCATTTAAAAGGTCTTCAAAATCATTTTCAACAAAGAAATGTTTACAAAAATTAAGAAATATAAAATTAACACACATTCCTTTTGGCGCTTTACATTTATACAATGGTTTTTTATTTAGTACAGTGGATAAGAACTTTAATAGCACCACCAGCACCAGATGCAGAAGTTTCAAAAGCTGCAAGCATATTTTCCAAATTGAAATGATGTGTGATTAAAGGTTTTACATCTATAGCACCACTGGAAACTAATCCTATTGCAATAGGATAGCAATTTGCATAACGGAAAATGCCTTTTATATCCACTTCTCGAACACTAGCTTCTATAATAGGAATTTTAATTTCAGGAGCTCCAAGACCAACACACATCACTGTTCCTCCAGATTTTGTAACCTTGAAAAAATATCATATAAAGAAGAGAGTACTGAAAAACACTGTTAATGTACTAAAACAGATTTTTTTTTATTTGAATTGTTTTCTAATTTTTAATTTATAATGTATTATGATGAATATCATGAAATATTAAAATCAGTTTGTTTCCCCTTTGATTTCTCCAACAAGTTGCATCATTTCAATGGAACAAAAATTTAATAAAATTAATCAATTAAAGGCTAATTAAGTTTTGAAAATATTAAAATAGTGTATTGTTAACAAGAAAATGTAACTATTCAAAATTGAAAAACTTTTGCATTATTTAATGTTCTACAATCAATGAGTGAGGTGACTCCAGTGATATGATTTCATACTTATCAATAGAATATAAGTTAACAAAAGATGTAAAAATTAAAAGTTCCAAAATTTATAAACATAATAAATTTGATTTTTAGTGCATTATTTAATGTTCATAATATTTTTCTTGAGGGGGGAGGAGGGGATCAAACATATGAATATTGTCTTTAGATATGATTAATCAATTTTAATTTTGAAAAATTATAAAATTTCTATTGTAAGCAGTATCAATTGTTGTTGTAAGTATGCATAAAGCTACTGCATTTCCAGTGCCAAATATTTCTATACATCTTATAGTTACATTAAACGCATTATAAAATTAAATTCAAACTGCAATTTTCCATTTAAATATAGTTTCATTAATTAAAAATTCTGATGATTAATAGTTTTAAAAAATTGAATAAAATCCAAATGAATAAGTTATTTCTAAATAAATCAGTTATTTTTAAATAAGCTTAAGAAAATGGAATCTTATTCAAGATTATTTAAATGACTGTAATGAGATATCATGTAACTTTTATTCCTATTAACTACAAAATATGCTCACCAAAAGAGCAAGTCTAATGCTTGATTCTGCACCACTACATTCAATAGTAATATCAGGTGATCCTCCTAGCAAGGACTTAATTTCTGATACTGCTGTTTTTGTATCCAGATCTTTCACATTAATTTGGAAAGTAGCACCTAGTTTTTTTGCAACATCCAAGCGGTTTTCAGAAATATCTGTGAAGCAAATCATCTATTAGAAAAAGTGCTATTTAAAATTATATCTATCAAAATAAATCAAATATAAATATTCACTTCAATATTCTTAAAAATATATTTTAAAAAATTGTCAAAATTATATATTTAAATTTTTTCTTTCTTTAAATGCTTATGAAGTAAATATCAAATATCATGTTTAAAAAAAGAATGAAGTGAATATATATTCAAATGTAAAAGCTTGATGAAAACTTGAGAAATAACAGTTAATATTTTTTTTTCCACAAATGTCAAATCATATAGAAATAAAATATTTCCCCAAATGCAGATTATTTTAGAGTTGTGATATTTGGATGATTAGGGGTGATAATACAAAAATTAAAATTTATAAGATATCCTTTGAATACATTAGGAAACACATTAACATTTTAAAATAAATGTTAATAACTTTATAAGGCCTTCTCATTATATTCTGTGAAAATTTGTTAGTAATTACGTAAAGAAATATTTTATTTTTATTTATATCTCATTTAATTTATGCTATAGCATTTTTAATAGCTAATCCTATTCATTAAAAACAAGCAAAAGGGAAAAACTATTGCATATTTATCATGAAAATAATTCATTTAGAATTAATTGTTAATAATCATTGAATACCATAAGAATACATCAAAATTATAGCCACCATGATTAGATTTATTTTAATTTCTAATCAAATAATTATCAATTGGAGAAAATAACAATATGACACAATCTTCTGTAGTTCAAACAATGATAAATAAAATGTCAAAGTAATTTTATTTATATTCAGAAAGAAAATATCACTTAACATTTAACTTAAATAAAATAATAATTTTATAAATTTGTTATGAGATTGTGTAATATATGTTTTTATACCTGTAATGCATATTTTTGTTGCTCCCATGGCTTTGCAAGTTAAAAGATTGACTAGCCCAATGGGACCTAAAAGAAATTTAAAAAAAAGTGTAAAAGACAGCTTTATCAATTTTATAGCATAAACTTGGTACTAAATAATTTTATTAATGAATTCAATTAATGGATGTTTAAAGTCAATTTACAATTTAAATTTATACAAAAAGCAAATCAGCACCTTCAAATCTATTCAAAACTTACTTTAAAAATATATTATTAGCAACAAACCTTCAGTTTTTACAAATAATTAAGAATTTTATCAACAAATTTCAGAATTTTTTTTTCTCAAAAGGTTTAATATTTTGGATAATACCACAAACATAATAATAAATAATGTAAGTGTTGATAAATAAGTGGCAATGTACCAGCTCCACATATTAGCACAGATTTTCCAGCAGTTACTTGTGCCCTTCTACAAGCATGAACTGCAACTGAAAGGGGCTCCATTAAAGCTCCTTCTTCTAAGCTTACATTTTCAGGTAACCTAAAATAATTTTTTTTTTACTGATGATTAGAAAAGAAATTGTGTTTTAGTAACATTTATTATCAAAACATTATTAAACCATAATGATTATTTAATTAATTAATATTAATAATAAGTAATTATTATTAATAACAATTAATTAATTATTAATAAATCAAAATGATTAAATTTATTTGTCCTTAAATCAATTCCAATAATATAATAATTTTTTAAAATCAGGTTTTTCTTGTTGCATTTAATAAAATAAATAACATATGTTAACATAAAATACTTGTTTGATTTAAAAAAAAAAACCATATTTAATATGTTAAAAAAATTATTTCAAAAATGGATAAAATTTAAAAAAAGTATTTACAAAAGTCATTATTTAGTTTTTAAGAATGCACATTAGTTAATATGCTAACAAAAGAAGGGAAAAAAAAACTTTAATATTTATATAAATTTTTATCTGTAAATCAGATTTTATTTACTTGCAAAAAATTATTTAAACAAACATTATGAAATATGTATCTAATATACAGCTCAGTTTACAGTCTTTTCAAAAAAATACATAGTCATTTATTAGAGCATTAAAAAAAAATCAGCCATTTAAGATCCATTTATAGAGTAATGCTGCTCTGAGGAACTTTAATTGATGCAATCTTATAAATGTTAAAAAAATAATAAAATATCAGAAAAACTTCCTCATACCAAATCCCACTAGGATATATAAAATTTTTGCTCTATTTGTTTCATTTATGGCCTTCCTAAAAAACTCAAGAATATTCAAGCTGATATATACCCATAAATATTCTGTCCTTCTTCACTGTTTTAATATAACAAACAATAAACAAAGCATAAAGGGAAAATACTTTTAGAAATTTAAGCAAATCTGTTTTTTAACCAATTACTATATTAGTGTATTTAATTTTATTCTATAAATCAAAAACAAAATATATATATATAGAAAGTGCTTTGTGCATTTATAGTTAGGTATCAATATCAAGAAATAAATCTTTTTTAAAATTCAATAAAATATCTACTTTTAATTAAAAAAGAGATGACATTTTATAAATATTTTCCTTCTTAATAAATAGTATTTATTAAGTCAAATACTAAAACATATTAATTACCAACATAGTTAAAATTAATTTAAAAGTTGATATTAAACCTTCCAGTTCCAAGTATCATGATATATTTATATTAAAGATAACACAAGAAAATGAATAACTTGTAACAGAAAGCAGCATCATGGCAATAATATTGACAAAGAGATCCATCAACAGGAGGTGTAGCACAGAATTTTATATCTGGACACAGATTATATTGCCCTCCTAAACAAAATTCACATCCTCTACAGGGAACTCCTGGTTCAATACATACTCGATCTCCTACAAAAGTAAATATTTATTCTGTAAGAAATTACTGAAAATATTTCAACGTTATTATTTTATATGATAGAATAAAACAACATCAAGATATCCTTTCAGAGTAGAAATTGCTTTGTAAAGAAAGACAATTGAAAAAGACTCAAATTTAGCATCTTTAATTCCTAAAAGTTAGCAATTGTATTTATTTCAATGTTTTTCACTCTAAAATGCAACATCCAAATTTAAAAAAAAAAAAAAAGTCCCATTCAGAGTATGTTGAATAGTATAGTATAAAGTATTTAAATGTGATAAAATTACAATTGCAAGTATTTTTTTTTCTTTACATATAAGAAAATATGATAATTATTTTTATAATTTTTCCCTTTAAAAAGCACCAAAGGGAATTTGTTCTTATATACTGAGTAAATGGATTCAGTTTCAATCTCAACATATAATTTACTAAAAAAAGTTTTGGGCTAGTAGTGCTTTTGAAAAAAGGCACTACTGCATTTCTGAAGGTTACTAGGAGAAGATACTGAGTTAAAGAAATGTTTTCATTTGTTAATGTAAATTCTAAAGTTTAAAAAGCATATACAGAAAGAAAAAAAATGTAATGAAAATAATAAAATTATCAAATATTCTCAAGAATTTTTATATAAAACTTCTTAAATGATGTAAAAATTCTTAAAGGTTTAAAAAGTAAATAATTTTTTCAAAAAGCTAAACATTTAAAAAGTGTTTCTTGTAAATAATATGTTTAATTTTTTTTATAAAAAACATAAGATTCAACATTTTTTTAAAAGAAATTAGTTAAAACTAAAAAATTATTAATTTGCTTGAAAATATATTAAAAAAATTACAATTATAATCAAAAATTTAGATTACTAGAATAATATATATACAAATATATTTACTATTTTATCATTTAGAAATAAAAATTGCAAATTATATTAATTTCACAAAAGTAAATATTTTATTTGTTTTTCTATTCAGTTTATATTGTGGCATTCTTTCTTAATGTTACTTTAATTTTTTTATATACTTGCTGAAATAAAATTCATTATTACCAGGAAATCTGTGTTTTCATACAAAATGTCTTGTTAGATGTAACCCAGATTGCATTTTATTCGGCACAATTCACAGTATAAAAGCTTAAATTAATCTAGAAATTTTAAAACTGAGAGCAGTTAATCCAGAAAAATCCTGAATCTCTGAAAAAATTATAACTACCCATTTAAGAAATTGTTATTATTTAAAGTTGATCAAAAGAAAGCATTTGAGAATTGAAATTAGTAAATGCAAATTTTTATAGAAAAGACACCTCAGAACTTCAGTACTTTGAGTAAATTCTCTATGATATATAATCATATCAATTAAATAAATAATCAGAATTTTAGCAATATTAAAATATTTATTAAAAAAGAAATTAAAAACTTTTAGAAATTATTTATAAAATTAATTTAATTCAATAAAAAATATTGTTGATTATTTTTTAATATAAAAATTAAATAGCATTAATATAATGAACATAGCATACCTGGTTTTAAATGTTTCACTTTATTACCAGTCTTAATTACGGTGCCACTAGATTCATGCCCTAAAATCATTGGCTCTTTGACGATAAAATCTCCAATTTGTCCATGTTTCCAATAATGAACATCAGAGCCACAAATGCCAACAGTATGGATGGAAATTAAAACCTCTACAAATACACATATGAAAATGCGATAATAAAGAATACAACAAAAAGTAAAAGCAAAAATCCAATTCAGATAATGTATTGCACAAATCAAGAATTTTCATTTAAATTCAATAGATTCAAATGGCCAAAATAAAATTATTTATTTAGGAACTTTTTAACAAAAACTAAAGAATATCTTAGTGTTAGTTTAAAATTATCAAAATTAATATAAAAGAATTATTTAACATAATGTAGGAAATCTTGCAAATTTATCTTCAGAAAGAATTCGGATTGTATTTTATTGCATGAAAGAAGTTTTACAATCAATGATAAAGTGAAGTTGCCAACACACATAAAATTACAAAGTGCATCAATATGAATTGCTAAATAACTTGGAATATTTTAACACCAATCCTCAATTTTCTGTGAAATAAAACTCTACATTAAAACAATGACTTGATTGAATATAATATCTGCTTTAAATAAACAGAACTATGGGCTCCTTTAACCATATTTGAGCACAATGTTTAAACAAGAGATATATGTGTAAGAATGTTTATGAATTTAGTATATATTGAATTGCCATATGAATTATATTTATAATTTGAATTAAGAATTGATTTTGCTGAAATGTATGCTCATATTCTGATCTTGCATTTTCACAAATGATAAATTCTACTTGGATTTGATATTTATTGCATTATTTCAGTTTTTTTATTTTCATATTTTTTCCCCTTTCATATGTATAACATATAAGTAGTCCCCCCTCCCCAACTGTAGAAAAGGATAATGTGTAATTTTGGTTTTAGTTTTAATAAAGTTGCAATATATTTAAAACAGTTGTTTGAATATATATAGCCATAAAACCTATAGAAACATATATTACATCAAATGCCTGTAATTTTACCATTTGTAGTTTTCTACATATTATAAATTACAGCAGTCACAAAATGAATAATTGTATTATGGTCCGGAATAATTAAAAACATTCCAGCATAAAATTACTGAAAAATAAATAGAGAATTAATGATATATGCATATGAAATTCTTGCTTAAAAAAGGTAGCTTTTAAACAAATTAAATTTAAGGCTATGGAAATTATTTCTTCATACATGAAAATGAAAAGGAAACACACCATGACTTAAGGGCTCTGGCACATTGCGATTCTCCTAAAAAATAGAAGATATATTTAAATTCAGAACAAAAGTGTCTGCAGAATTCTAAAAACAATAAGAATATTCATTCATAAAATTTAAAAAAAAAAAGGGTAAAATAATTTGGTAGGTAAAATAAAAATAAAATAAATTAATAAAAAATAAATATAAATTATGAATAAATAAATTAAAAATAAAATTAAATATTTCTTAATGGAAAATTTGATGCTTTTAATGCAATAAAACTTTTTTGTGATTTGCTTCAAGTCAAAATTAAATTAATTCACAAGGAATTAACTTTTATTTTTATCATCTATTTTTCAGAATTTGGCAATCTATTTAATCAGTTGACATTTTATTGGATAAATTTCTAAATAAATAATTCAAAGATTATTTTATAACAATTAATAATTGAAACATTATTTCAATTACATTTTATATGGATTATCAATATTTAATAAAAAATATAGTATGAAAATCAATTATTATTTAATTATATTTTATGAATGAATATAATTAAAAAACATCATTTGAGGGCAAGAATTTAATAGATATATGCAAAAGTTGAAAAAGACAAAATCAGAAATTAAAATTTACAAATTTGATTTATCTAAAACAATTTAATGTTAATTTTGGAAAAAACAAAGCTTAAACGCAAGTCATAAATTTCACAAAAGAATTAAAAAATATTAATAAACATATATATCACATATAGATTTGAAGTGATATATCTATTTGTCAGAAGGAAAAAAGAAATCTAATTTTACTTTATCATAGTCATTTAACAGTTATATTTTTAGATCAAGAAGAAATGCAAGATTTATTTAATATAAAATAGCAACAATTATTTTCTTTTAAATCATAGGTAAATTTTATGTAGTCAGCATGCATTACTAAAATAAACAGCAAAATATTTTTAATTGATGTAAGTATAATTTTATACAGTTATTAAATAAAAGTTATTTTACATCAGATAAGTTATTCATTAACATCTTTATTTTCATTTTAATTCCTTAAGAAATGTAGTAAACTTTGCCAATTCATAACTAAAGTAAAAGTTATATAAAATGAGACTGTGATCTATAATTTAACGTATTTTAATACGTCACAAACTTTTATTACTCAAATGAAAAATTGTTTCATAAAAAAATATTTCTCACCAAAACAAGCTCTCCTTTTCGCCGCAGAACAGCAGCAACATTTTTAGTTGTCATTATTAAAATTTCAAAGAAAAAAAAAGTGGTAAAATATAAGCAAAAATGTTTTTCCTCCGCTTATACTGGTATTCTATGCTGAGACAGAAAGGTAACACTGGAAAATGTCAATATAGATAAATAAACAATTTCGCCGATTCTCCTTGAAGATAACAAGCAGGTTCAACAGGTGGCATACCATCCCCCCCTTTCTTTTTCTTCATTTATTCATGCTTGTCTTTGACTTTGAAAGTTGTATAGGCAGTAAAAATTATTCAAAAAAATTGTTATTGTCTTCGATAAGATTCGCATTTCTATCCCAAAAGAACTCATCGATAAAGAAGAGATGATGGGGAGGGGGGGGGGATAGGATAACCAATAAAAGAGAATCCTTTTCAGATTATTGTTTCTCTATTTTGAAAGAGTGCAGCCGATAATATTTTAATTTAGCCGCTTTCGACGCCGAGTTGATCGCAAGGCGAAATCATTTGCTGCTTCTCCGTGCATTCGCCTAGCTTATTAGATTAGATAAACTTCGTCTAATTTGATGATTCAATTATACCACTAACATTTAAAATTTTTCAAGTTGTTTAACTCTATAAGCCCGGCTAGCTTGAGAAATCCAGTGTCTCAAAGTCCAGAGCCGTTTTTCGTATACGAAAACAGAATGGAATCCTTTTCCTTCACTGGAGGGGGACTGCGTGGTTAGTTTTTAGGTTAGTGATTGTCGATTGCGGTTTGAAGGAAGGGTTTGCTTAATTTATTGTTGCTGAATTTACACTCACACGCATGTCGACAATTTTAGATGCATTTTTTTGTTTGCATTTGATCGTTGCTACAGAATTAAGAGTAAATTTTAAAACTCAAATAAGGATAAATTAATTAAACATAAAACATTATTATCTTCGAATCTCTTTTAGGTGTCCCCCCCCCCAAAAAAAAGTGTATTTTCTTTCTTATGAAGCATGAAAAAATATGATGCTAAAAATAAAGTTGGGATTTTTAGATTTTATTTTAGAATTAGTGTTTTTTTTAATTATTTTTTAAACCTTTATATAAAGAATATGAAAATAAAATCTCTAAAGAATGTAAAATTATTTTAGCAATAAAAATCTGGAATATTCAAGCTTGGTTTCATTTTATAATCATTAGTAAAATAATTTAAATTTATCTATTGAAATAAAATTGAGCATGCTTTTATTTGCTTTTGTTTTAAAAACATTTGTAGCTGTAGTGCAATATAAAATAAGGTGGTGGCTCGAAAAATGATAGTTATCTAATGAAAAGTTTAAAAATGTATCGTTAAAACTTATTATTTTGCCAATATAAAATTTAAAACATCTCTAATTACTAAATATTAACTGTAATATAGGATGCAGTTTGTAAAAATCTTTTCTGCGTTGTATATTTAATTATCTGAAAAACTAATTCAGTAAAGATGATCGCGAAGAGTATCTTACTTAACACAATTCTGCCTTCTTTTGCTTTTTCTAAAAAGTCTATTTTCATATTAGTACATAAAGTACGTAAATGAGCGGTGGGGTGGGGAGAGCTCTGGCGATATTTCACACAAAATAAAATTATTTATCAATTCCTCAAATGATCATTTTATTTACTCTCATAAAAAAATTATATTACATAATCTTGTAAAATTTTTACAGCAATTCAATTTAGTTTCTGAATTAAAATTAATATTTTTTTATTTAATTTCAAAATTAAAACAATAAATTTTATTCCAAACAGCAAAACGTTTGTATTTGTATAAACCTGAGAAATGTTTCATAAATAAGGTAAAGAATATTTGTATTTTCCACACGCTTGTAGACATTTATCAATCGGTTCTTAATTTTTCAATTATTTTCACAGAAGTTCCTTGAAATTTGAAACTGAATGCATCAAATTTCACTTCGATTCTAAATGTTATGCAGGACTTATTTCAACTAACAGTCACCATATTTTTCTAAAATCTACTAATTGTAAATAGGTGAGGAAAGAAACAATAATTGTCGAAATCTTGATTGAATATCTAATTGAGATTTTTTGGTAATGCAATAAATTTAGAAAAACCGATTTGTAATTAAATAAGGTATCAAAAAAGAAAACATAAGGAAACAGATTTCGAAAAAATATTTGAATAATCAGTGTGAATAAAAATAAGCAAATAAAGCAGAACTAAAAAGATTTTTTAA
Source organism: Argiope aurantia (assembly GCA_026543865.1). Classification (NCBI taxonomy): domain Eukaryota; kingdom Metazoa; phylum Arthropoda; class Arachnida; order Araneae; family Araneidae; genus Argiope; species Argiope aurantia. Next base: position 560,618 of record JAPMOR010028638.1, read on the forward strand.
TTGATAAACATATTAAAAATTATGAAACATTATGAATAAAAAAATTGAGAAACTTATGGCAATCGTAATAAAATGTTTTTAAAAAATCCAATCATTGAATTTAAGTCTTCTTAACTGATAAATAATGTTTCATCCCCTCAGTTACTATCGGAAGTGTCCTTTTTCTTCGCAGGCATAGCAAACTTGAAAAGGCGCTCATCGATCAATGTCAAGGTTAGCGGACCCCCCCCCCCCAGAGATCATGTGGTGAGCTCGTCCGGAAATACCTTTCACCTCTTAAATCCACCTAAACGCCTCAAAGCGCCCGAGTCAGGCCCATGTTGGATGGTTGGATCTCGGGCGAGTTAAGGCTCATTGGGTTAAATTTGTTATTGTTTTCTTCTTAATAATTTGGAAGTAAAGCTATCCGATGAAGTAATTGTCACACGAAGTTCCTGTGCATACTAAACTATTAGTTCCGAAAGCTTTATATAAAAGTGACGGTCCTTATATGTGGCTGCTATAAATCATGTAAAACGCTTAAAATGCCGAATTTTTAGAGGCTCTTATGATTAGCAGGTTAAAAATGGAATTCAAAATCAAATATTAAAGATATATCAACTTGAATGACATAAATTCAAACTTTGTTAGTTAAATCTGATGTTGATGAGAGAATTATAAATTAATGCATTATTCTTAGTGATATAGCAACCAAAAGCGAGAGGAAGGGTTACCATGCCAAATATGACGATGGGCAGTGGTGGATTTTGACAGCATGAGATCACAAATATACAATGATTTCGAGACTACCCCTCCAGGGTAGTGCAGTTAATTCGCACTATAATCAGTGGCGGAATTTAGGGTCTTTCTCTGCAGAGCTATTCTATTCTAATTATACGTAGGGCAGATTACGCTGCTGCTAGGGCCGCTCATCTGAGGGGGGAACAGTAAGCAAATGGATTAAAAGAAAAATTCTTATTCCAATTGGCAAATAAATAAATAAATATATATATAAAAATAGGGCTTAATGAATTATGAAATATACTATGAATTATAAAATTATAGTGTTTGCACTGAATTATTAGAATCATTATTAAATAAAAAGTATAATTAATTATTTATTTATAATATTGATTTTTATTTCCCTGATTATATTTATAGCCTTTTTGACAGATTGCAATACAACATTGAAATAATATATTTTAATGCAAAATTTGTTTATCATTTTCCTATAATTTTTAAATGATTAAATGATTTCATTTGTAAGCCAGGAAAACATTTAAAAAATTAACTATGGTTAATTTTTCAAGAATTTATTTTCACCTTTTTCATGTATATTTTTCATGATGTACAATTAGAAAATAAATAACTTTACAAATTTTCACATAGTTGTGAAAATAAAAAGAAATTAAACATAAATAAATCAGGAATTTGTTGCTTAAGTTTACAAAAATGTATTGAAATGTCTAACTAAATTAAGTAGTTATTAAAAGAGAACTTCATTAAGCGAATTGCCTAAGTTTCCGCATGAAAGGCCTTGAGACCCAAGTTAAACATTTCTAGTGCTTTTGCAGAAAAAAGAAACTGATGATGAAGTGAAAAAATAATGGCCTATTTATCTTTTTTAAATCACTGGTGAGAAATGTAGTCGAAATAATTGCATCATATTTCAGTTGTTGCTTACATTATCTACACTATTGATTAATCTAAGGTATAACATGAATGGAACTGAAGAACAACAGCGGTTTTCCACGATGGAAGTAGTCACTTAGTGCCGGAGATCTCAGAATCTAAATCGACATACATCGTAGAATTAAACCAACAGCAGTCTTACCTTCTGTCTGCTTCACAGAATTCTTTCTTTTACTTTTTTTCTTTAAAAAATGAAGAAAGAAAATGAGTGAATAAAAGGCCAAGTAAAGCATTGGGTGGAATAAGCATTGGCGGAAATATGGAGTAAAAAAAAACTAAATAATTTCGAATGCTGTGATAATCAGGAAATTCGTAATATAAATATAACAAAAAAAAAACACCGATATTATTAAATTAGCTGTCTCTATATTTAACTCTCTAAAGATTTCACACATTAATGTCTTGATCAAGACCGATTAACTAAAAGAGGAGCGTAACAAAACAATTCTTTTATTTACAAAGAACAACCTGTTCTCATCTAAGTAATAATTTACAAAAATCAAATAACAGTTCAGTCACGAAATAGTTCCCAAATCAAATCAGAGAATAAGCCACCAATAAACAGCTAACAGACGGTTAACTCTAAACGGCTACTCCAGGGCTGCTCGAGAAACCCATTGATCTTTATCTGGTGCAGGGCCGGATATATGGAGGGTGTACAGTACAGCATATAGTAATTTAATAATTTATTCTATAAATTGCTTAATACTGTTAGATATAACCATGTCCATGGCAAGGAAATATCCCTCTGGGTATCAAAAAAGAAAATTATCAGGAAAGGAAAAAGAAGAAATGTTGAAATTTAAGAAGTCACAAGTAGATCTGTTTTCTTGGCTACAAAGTAATTCTGGCAATGAAATTACAATTACAACTTAAATTGAGGAAGAAAGTACACGGTCTATTTTTTTGATAGCAATAAAAATGTTGTAACGGTGAAATTTGTTGAAGAATCGTGTGTTTATATAAATGTAACCGAATCAGAAAATAATGACGAAAATGACAATAAAAATATGATATAATATAAATGATCCTGGTTTATGGCCAAGAATTACAACTGATAAATTTAGAATGTTTTGTGTTAAAATCGGATCTGTACAACACAAAGGAGTTTTGCTAAAAATGTTGAAGGTAGATCATTTTCCACTACATACTACTTTAAAAAAATGCCAAATGGAGAAACTCAATTTGACAGCTTGTAAATTTATTCAAAGACGCAAGACGCCGTATTTTGTTTTTGCTGTATACTGTTTTCTAAAAGAAAGGGAAATGGCCAAACTACACGATTTATAGGTGGCTATAATAACTGCAGAAAGCTCCCAACTGTAATCCAAGATCATGAACGTTCTAGTTGTAATTTTAATTCGTTTATTGCTTGGAAAGAATTACTAAAACGATTAGATTTTTGTTCGATTATTGATAAAACAAATCACGTTAATATAAGTAAGGAAACGGCTCGACTTAAATTACTATTTCAAATAATTGTAGATGTGATTCTATTTTTAGCGTGTAACAATCTTCCACTTCGAGGAACCCACGAAATAATAGGAAGGTCTAATAATGGAAATTTTTTAAAGTTTAATCGAATTATTAATTAAATACGGCCCTGTGCTAATGGATCATATAAACAAAATTAAAAAAAAATCGAAAAACAGAATTGTGCATCCTTTAGTACATAGGTCACAAGAACAAATTATTTCTGCGTTAGGAAATAACAACAAAATTAAACACGATATAAAAGCAGCCATATACTATAGTATCCAAATGGATTGTACTCCTGATATTTCTCATAAGGAACAAACTTCAACCATTATTTGGTATGTAAATTTTTAAGAGAAAAAGTTAACTATAAATGAGTCATTTATAGGGTTTATTGAAGTAACTGATGTGACTGGAGAAGGACTAGCAAAAACTCTGTTGTAAAGATTAAGTGAGCTTAATTTAGATATGAATTGTAGAGGGCAAGCATACGACAACGGCAGCAACATGAAAGGGAAATATAAAGATGCACAACCTAGAATACTTTCTCTAATTCAACATGCAATTTATGTGCTTGCCTATCACACTCTTTTAATTTATTAATTTGTGATGCCGCTTCCAGCATATATATTGGACGGGGATATTGCAGCGCTTATATTGCTTATTTTCAGCATCTACAAAAAGATGGGAAACTCTACAAAAGCATTTAAACAGTACTCTTAAACCGTGCCGGCGCCCTGGCCTAGGAGAAGAGCGTCTTTTCCGTGATCTGAGCATCCAGCGTTCGAGTCCTATTTCATGCTCCATGTTTGTTTTTTATCCTGTGTTCTATCTGTGAGGCGTATGAAACAGCCCCCCCCTCTCCCTGTAAAAAGGTTTTGTGTATGTTAGTGTGTGTGTGCTATCTTCATATGAGCTCTATAGAAGTCGGACTTTTGCCCTCGGGTGCTCAGGGGACTTTACCCTCAGAAGCTACTGCACCCATAGAGCTGATATAAATGGAGGAAGCTAGTCGCTTGTTTCTAGTCTAAACAAGTGTACGCAACATGAGCCAAGTCACGTGTGAGAAATCTGGCCTTTTTTAGCACCATATCGCAAATCTTGTCATACTCAAAAACTGCCGCGCAACGTTTTGTTTCCCGGCATTGGGTCCGGTCGGTTTTCATTTCCGGTTAACATTTCCTAAATAATTTATATATATATATATATCTATTCATTCTTTGAAAGCTAAGCAAACTGGTTTCGAAAATAATGTTTTCTTTTTTACATCAGTAGCCGAGTTTATTGATTTAAATTATGTTTACTTTTTTTGTGCATTAATTAAAAGTGAATATTTTTCTTCTTTAAGTAAACATTTTATTTCTTTTCTTTACCCCAAAACATCTTTTAATTTTACATTACATGTTCAAATACTTTTATCATTATCTCATGCAGATAAAAAAAAAAAACTTTTTATAATAAAAGCAGATTACAAAAGTGACCTAGGTCTTTTTTTTTCCATTTGAATATTCTGAATAATATTTATTTTTGCATAAAAAATGAAAAAGATATTAATTAAAACTGTTAAATTATTTTGAAATAATTTAGAAAGAGAAAAAAAAAAAAAAAAACGCTAGCTCAGAATCGAACCTAGGTTTCCTAAATGCTACGCCAGTGACCTAACCACTACTCTACTCGAGCGCTCGCTCGGACAACACATTATTAGTATATAAGCTAATTTGAAAGTTTTAAGGTTGACTATTAAGTCTTAATATTTTCATTAATAAACATTCTAAATGTAGGCTATCATTATACAAAATCTCATTCCGAACTCAATTTTAAACCTCGTGCCTTCTCCTTGTTAATAACAGTTTCAAATATTTCGCTTCTGGTTTATAGTGTTGGAGGCAACTTTGCTTCTAACTACCGCAGAAACAAAATTAAATCATTTTTGGAATCTTAAATGTGTTGATTTAATACAAAATAATAAGGAAATTCGAAATTTTTACGAAAACGGTGATTGTAGGGTATGTGCATAGCGCAAATTATTAATAAAGTTAACATTCAGACAAAATTTTTATCTGTAAAGATAGCATTTCTTTCTTTAATAGTTTATCTTTAGAATATCCACTAGTTTCTTATTAGATCTTAATTAAAATTTATAAAATCATGCAATTACTGCTAGCACATTTATGAAATTTTACTATATAACATTTTCGATAAAACGTTTTAGTTTCGCGTTTTCATTCACAATGATGATTTAATATCTTTTACGGTATAATACGATTCGAATATTTATGGTAAAAAAAACACATTGGAAATAATAAGAAACTTTATTTGCACTAAAATAAATACACAATTATTAATCGGTCAATAGTGTTTTTTTACCATTATCAATTACCAATAGTGTTTTTATGTAAACACTTGTATTGGCGAGAAAAAATCACGCCAAGCTTGCAGCCAAGCACTTGCAACACATTCGAGATTAAAATAAAGCAAGTAACAAAATATAATGCAGTTACATCAGTTTAAATGAAGCTTAATAACAAATTAAATAAATTTAATACAATAACTAAACCAAACTATGAAATATTATTCAGTTTTAACACCGAAATCACTGAGTGATGGAGGTTACGAAATTTTAAATTGACTTAAAATGGATATAAACAGAATATGTTTATTGTACACAGCTGTGAAATGATACAGGACTATCCTTAGAAGCTTTTTCTTTGCATCCAATTGCACAGCAATAGTTAACCATGGCTTAAATAAGTTTTAAAATCCAACAGTTAAAAGCGTGAAAAATCTGCCATTGAAATATAATGGGGAATGGAGAATGCGGTTACAGTAAACACAAATTCTGTCCACAAGTCACGCGATTTTATCTTGTCCTACACCAAAGTAGGGTTGCACTCCCTCTATAAGTATCTCAGCTCTATGACTGCACCCCTCTTTTCTTGATCGCTTGAACTTGGTTTGAATTGGTGTTCAATCAAAGAGGGATAAGTAACCAACAAACTCTTAAACCATTATGTGACACTCGTTGGGAAGCCAAAATAGATTCGATTAAATCAGTGTGAAAATTTATTAGATGCAATACAAGAAATGACATTTATTTTATGTTTAATAGTTATGGTTTGCTATATTGACCAAAATTAACACTATCACTATCAAATTTCAAGCAAAAACAATTTTTCTTGATTCGGCTTTCAATTTAGTCTATAAAATTTAAACTGAAATCCAAAATTTAATACCTTTTTAGATGTAGCAATATTGCTAGCACTTAATTTGAACATTTCAGAACATTTTCTCGAGAAACGAATTCGAAAAAGGAAAATATTATGTTCCGAATTAGCAGAAGACGAAGTTACGAAAAACCCGGTAGAGGAATTTAAGTGTTATTTTTTTAATACTGTAATTGATACTGTTATTGTACAAATATTAGATATATTTAAAAGTATACCAAATATTATTTCTGACTTCAAATTAATCACTGATATAAAAACTTCAGAAAAACATGAATTAGAGAAAGATTTTAAAAACTTTTTCAAGTTTTATAACAAAAATATAGAAGAAAACCTAATCGGAGAAATTTGTTTGGTACGGGATTTGATTTTGAATGAAAGAGATGTAAATAACGCACAAGACAAATTGCAATACATACTAAATAATCATTCTAATGAGTTATTTTTAAATGTATTATTTGTGTTACATAGAACCATTCTTTACGTTGCTAATTATTATAGCAAGTGCTGACCGTTCTTTCAGCAAATTAAAATAAATAAAAAATTATCTTCGGTCAAGCATGTTTCAAAACGCTTAATTGCACTTGCTATATTAATTATTAAAGAAAATCGCAAAAAATTGTAATTTTTCTGAAGTAACTGATGTATTAGAAAAAATAAAACCACACATTAAATAAACATGCATTAATAATATATGTTCGAGTTTGTATTTCTTTTTTTTTCACTTCACAAAAAATTAGGGCCCTAAATGGCTTCTTGCACTCGGGCCCCTTTATAGAGAAGGCCGGCTCTGATCGGGTAGACTCTAATACAGAAGCCCGAATCACACGGAGCTTCTCAAAAAATCAGAAATAACTTTTACACATTCCGAAGTCTCTCCGAATTCTAATTCGAAGCCTTTTTTTACTCTGCAAGGAAACCGCATTTTATTTTCATCAGATAACTACTTCCAGCTTCCCTTTGGTGAACGGCAACGTCGTGATGTTTCGGAGTTCCGCGATGTGACAAAGTGGTCACGAGCACCTCCACATCATAATTTGGAATATTTACTTTAATTTGTAAGTTTAGGGAAAAGTTAAAATTTAATTGAACTAGTTTGGACGAGCGCAATAAAGCTCTAACGTCATGAAATTTGGTATTTAATTTATATTATTATTTTTTATGATAAAATTAATTGATTACAATAATATAATATTATTTATGGGATAAACTATACTGAAATTTATTGGAATTACGTTGCACGTGCCTTAACTATGGGGACTGTTTTTTTAAAATAAATTTTCTGAAGAAAAAATTTCAAGAAATTTCACGCTTGTAGCTCATCGTAGCTATCTTAGGCCAAAACAAATAATTTTGATAAGTTTAATCCACCAGATTGGTAACAGAGTTAATTAGTTGACTGAGGGAAAATTTATGTATTCATTGTCTATCGCAGCTCTCGGTCTTTTCCTCGAGCTGGATACTTCTGGATCATATGCAGGTAGATTAAGTAACTTGTTACGAATCTGGGGCAGCTTTTCGAAGAATTTAATTGATGTTCTTCTAATAAATTCCGAAACAGGTTCAATTTTGAGATCGTCATGTAAAATTTTCCTCCTGATATACCAGGGGGCGACTACAATCTTCATCAGGTGCCTATTTTGAAAAACTTGCAACCTCTTAATGTTAGTGGCGGAAGTGGCCCCCCAAATTTGGAGCCATACATTAATATTGGTCCTAAAATAGCTTTGTAGAGCAGAAGCTTGAGTCTAATCGATAGCTTGCTCCTAGGAGAAATTAAGCTGTTGAGTTTAACACTCGCTCTTGTAGCTTTGATGAGGGCTGCTTTAATATGACTATTAAAGCTTAATTTTGCGTCTAAAATTAACCCTAAGTATTTATTTGAGTTCCCTATCATCCTATAGCTACTCAGCAACACTTCCTGAATGGTCTAAAAGCCGACCGAAGGAGTGTCATTAAGGAACCATCTTTATGGCCGACCGCCTCTTGTGCATTTGTCAATTATAATCCATTCGCAACTAACGACGGCTAGAGTGCACCTGGGTTTGATGTCAATGGGTGCTGGTGATTGATCGGTTCTTGATGATATGAGGAATCTCTTCATAAAAGAAAAAAAGTTTAGTATCTGGACGTTTTGATGTTCCTCTCCCTTGAAGACATGATGGACCTATTTGAAACTACGGATACATATCTATGTGGGAAAGTAGGAGACGTTACACGTGGCCTTTAACCATGTGAGGGAAGAGGGGAAACGTATTTTGATGTAATGCTTGATTGCCTTCGAGACCATTGTGCACGGGTTTTAACGTATGGTTGGTCACCAGTGAAGCAAATTCGATTTGCACACATTATTGAGTAGGTCGTTTTAGAATGTTTCACATTATTTTAATATGCTTATTACCATCTAGAAAGTGCGACATTTTTGATAGATAGAAAGATAGTCAACACAATGAGTTAGGACAAGGCGGTTTTACTATTGTTTATAGACGTCATAGAATCCGAGGTTCAGCAGGTTCCTTTAGACGAATGACATTGTGATGATACTCACGTTGAAGGGTCAATGTTTGGAAAGGGGAGAAAAGATTTTTGTTTCTGCGCATGCCATAATGGCTCTATGTCGATTTAGATTGAAATTCTATTTTCCATCATGTAGGATATTTCAAAAATAATTTGATTGATCGAAATGCCGTTGTCAAAGTCCTTTTGGTTTACTCAAAATAGATTTTTACTCTCATTTGTTACTAAACTTCGCATTGGGAAATAAGAGAATTCGAAAGGGACATAAGAGACAAACTACTATTCATATGTAATTAAACATGTTTTATTAAATTGACGATTTATTTCCTCCTTAATTCAACTATTTTTATGACACTACTGTGTTCTTTTTACTTTAATCTCTGCCAACAATTTCTTTCTTCGCACAAAATAAAATGATAAAAAAGAAAATCAAAGTAGTCAAAATTCCAAGGAATATGTTAATATATATTGTTAGATAGTTTCGGTCTTCAGGTTTGATTTCATTCTTTCAGTTTATAGTGAGTATTTCATTTAATATTGCGTTGACAAAAAGAAACTTTATAATTTTTGAGCATACGTGCCAATACATGGGTGTGTGTTTGTGTTCAGTTTTTAAATGTGATTAATTTTCAAACTTCCTTAATGAACAGATGAAAATAATTTCTTTTAAATTCATAGAAAT
>JAPMOR010028638.1:575040-599882 GCA_026543865.1 Argiope aurantia
TGCTGCTGTTTTTAGAAATTCTTTAGTTGGTCCCATTTTCTACAAAAGTATACTGTATAGTACCGATGGATTCAGCTAATTTTTATTGGTATTATACATGAACTAAGGAATGAATTAACTTTAACAATAGATATTTGATAAATCTTTGCTGACTAACTCAAAAAGCCATGTCACATGAACTCGATCACATATCCCAAGTATTATTAAGTTAATGCAATTCTGTATAGGTGTCAAAGGTGTAATTTGTAAAAAAAATTTTTAAGCACTTTAATTAATGCAATTCCAGGCTATATTTCAAAAACATTTAATGAAAGCTAATAAGTATGTTATATGCTTTAGCAAAGGAAAGATAGAATTTAAACCGCTTGAAAATAAATAACAAAACATGTTATATTCTTTGAGAATAAATTTAATTGACCACACTTATAATACTTATTATAGTATAATTTTATCCAAATATTCTAAAGATAAAGTTAAGTTATTCTTTTCTTTTGGGGAAGGGGGCGAAGTTCCTTTAAAAAGGGCTTAAATTGGAATTAAAATTATTTCCTGAATTTGATGTTGAGATCAAGAGGTCTATCGTAGCTCTCAGAAAGCAGTTATAATCATTCTCATTAACTGGAATCATAAATTGGAACTGGTAAAAACTAAAGCAAAAAGATAATGTAAAAAGACACCAAACAATAGAAAAACTAAGGATGTGTGCTTTTATATCTTGAGGAACAGACGAATAAAAAAAGAAATGCCACAGCTCATAAAATATCAAACTTGGGTTCAGATTTTATATGCTGATATGAATTTAAAAATCAAAACCTATATATATATATATATATATATATATATATATATATAATATAACGTTAATCATATATCATTCTTCATAAATAAAGAGTTGGTCTCTGAAAGGAAAACAATGAGTTTATTTTGCCTCTTAATACTACTTATTTAAATATGAAATTGACTTTCGGCATAATTGAAGCTCATGCTGTCAGCATTTATTTTAACTTTGTATATGACCCTATATCGTCAGTATTTTTTAAGTAACAAAAATGTAACATTGAATAATATAAAACTGGCCTTTAATTGGCGGAATCCCATGATTGAAGTAATCGACTAATGCACATTTTGTTTTACTTCGATTTCTTTTCTATTACAAATCTGATTTAAATAAATGTTAAGACAATTTTAATCCTACTAAAATTCTGTATTGGAAACTATTGAGATTAACAATTTTTGATACTTTTAAATCTACAGCAATTACTATAGAAGTTTGTTATTCTGATATTTGATATATCTATAGACTGATATATCTTAAAGACTATTTCAAATTCTTTTTGACTATAATACAATCAGGGTAGTGATTAAATTAATTTTTTTTCATTATTTAGTATAAATAATGAATATATAGTAGTGTATTTAGTATAAATAATGCTTTGCAAGGTATAATATCCAGACCAATAAAGTAGTTTGAAAGAAAAGATTATAAATATAATCATTATTTTATTTCCATTGTAAAAGATTTCGAATATTGATGATAATTGGACATTGCTTGATAATCTCGAACTCTCCTTTTAATTTTTACTAAATGTTTCTTGACGTCGATTTGAGCTTCATCCGGTTGACAAGAATAAGGCATTTCAGAATGAACACAGTTGTCTTTTATTTTCAGCAGCCCTTTACACTTTTCGGACTTTTCGTTAATGCAACGCCATGCTACTACATTTTCAAAGCTACACCAATATTGCCGATATTGATATCCATTAAACGTGCATATCTATTGGAAAACCCAAAACCATCCACTTTTAGAATAGCTTACTGGTCTCACTGCTGTCACATAGAATGAAAACCCCCCAGAGGCTGTCACCCATCTTCAACCACTGGTTCAATTTCTATTTCACGTAACAGCTCATAATCCTTTGATAAGTCATCAATGATCGTCTGTCCTTTCTACCATTTTATTTTGAGAGTTGTTGTAAAAAATTATAACGCCCCAGTTCATGACATCATGTAATTAATTGCACTGCCCAAATGTCAAATGTGCAGCTTTTTCTATTTTGTGTTTGATCTAAATGCTACAATTTTGTCATTTTTCAAAGGTTAATAAACGTTTGACTGTAAGACATTTTCTTATTATTAACATTTTCAGTGTTTCAGAGATATACTGCTGAAACAAGCAGTAGACTCACTATTTTAAAATTTAATCTCCGCAGATATTTAGAATGAAAATAACTCGACATCTTATCAGTCATAATACTGATCTTTTATTTGATAACAATGATCCATGCATCGTAATGTTACTTTTTTAATTAGAGCACAAAAACGTATATAACATTTGATAAACTCTTTAAGAATAAGTTATTCTGAAACTTATCATGTCTGATATTAAGTTCTGTATTTGACAGCTGCAATCGCATATCACTCATAAAGAGCCTCGAATAAGAAAATGGATATAATATGCTATTAAAAATATTATTATACGGCATTTATCATTAGCACTCTCTGTTTAGCAATGGAAGTTATGTGCCATTTTATCAAATATAATGTTGTATTTAATCTCAATAATATGTTTAAGAAGAAAAATTTTCGAAGATATTAAAACGAACTTTCTGTTGGGTCCTAAAAAGTACTGTGGATCAAAACTTTGATGGCTCCGCTAGTGCTAGACGTCACAGTTTCGAAAGCTTTATGAATTTCTTCCAAGCTGAAGTGATGAGTGATCAGTGGCTTTACATCTATCGCACCGCTGGAGATTAATTCCAAAGCAATGGGAAAACAGTTGAGGTAGCGGAAAACTCCTTTGATGTCCACTTCTCGGACGCTTGCCTCTATGATCGGGATGCTCATTTCTGGGGATCCCAGGCCAACGCACATGACAACACCACCGGACTTTGTGATCTTAGGAGGGAAAGAAAACAGAAAAATGCAATGAAAAATGTAATCAGGAAAAAGAACAAACAAGCAATCGGTCAATGTGATGCTCTTAGACAAATCTCAATGGATTCTCCCCTCACGTACTTCTGCGATACGATGTGCTTTATGCTTCGTTGTGTCGCATAATGAGGGCAGTCTGGTTATGTATTTTGAACCGATTCGATTCAAATTTGGCATAGTTTTGTAATTTTCACATTCATATCAAATACTGAGATTGGCCTCTCTAATTTTATGCGTTTTTGAGCGATTGTTTTCAAATGCAAACGAAAAAACAGAAAGTCCTCTGACAAATTTGGTCCAATTGTAATGCATATCTACAGTTTGAATGATAAAATCACTCGCCAAATTTCCTTTATCTAAATCATTGCGATTTTTTAATTATTGTATTGCCATCCTTAAGAGAAGATAAACATCCTAATTATAAAATTTCTCGAACATTCAAACAGTAATCAAGAGTTTTTATGTAAAGGTGACATACCGAATTTCCTTTTTGAATTAGCTTGTTTGCATTGACAGACAGATTTCATTCTGAAAGCGGTATTATCGTGTTTTTCTATATTTATTTTATATTCATTAAAATCCATTGGTCCAATTTTTTGACGATTATAATTCTTTATCTTTGTTTTCTTTGCATACGATAAAATAAAAATGGAAACAAAAGATTGTTATGAGATTGATGATTCTAATAAATTTGTGGTTACGCCATTTCGGCCTTCTCTTCAATTCATTTACCTTTTCTACTTTAGGAACGCAATAATAATAGCGTAATACTATCCCCCCCCCCAAGTCTTTGCTGCTGCCAAATCTGTAACAGACTTCCGAAATCATATCTTTGTGTCACAGAGCGGAGCCCGTGTGTGCACATCGTTTAAGATTTCCCATGCTACGAAGGATATTACAACATATAATTTGTTTAAAAAATCTTTCTCAATCTCACCAATAAAGGATGAATGTGAAAAAGTAACGCTTTTTTTCCTGGTGGTGACCTACCCCATCGTTCCATTTTTTTTACCCCATTCGGTTAGGCCAGTCACTTGTGAGCATTCCATGCAATGGAAATTTGCTCCTATCTCTCTTCCTGCTTCTTCACTCCAGTCAGTGATTACCGAACCTTCCACACTACGTCTGTTGGCACTTTACATCATGCTTTTTCCCCCCCCCCCCCCGTTCAAGCCGGTGATTCATGCTCGCATCAAGCCAGTTTTGCATCGATCCTTCTTTCCATCCGCATTCCCTCCTTGAACAGCGAATGGAAAGATGTCCAACCTTGCGCCATTCTCGTTCATGGGTGTGGTGGGAGGTCCTTCTCACGAGAAAACATGGAAAAAATTGAACCCAAACTCTTCATCCTAAATCATGTAAATTCAGATCGGTTTTCACACATTTTACGGCAGAATGATCGGATTTGCGTGGCGTGGAATTTTCGCAAATAACGAGGCGAATATTGCCCTTCGTTGCTTTCTATGATACGAGTTACAAATGTAAAGTATTTGGATTGTTAAAAAATTCATCTCGAGAGTTTAACGGTTTAAAACATCCAAGTCAGAAAAAAATTGTATATGATGTTGCCAAAAATATGTTAATCATTTAGGAATATATTACAGATTTTGATTGATAAAATATCCGCACTTTTCCTAAAAAAACCCGCACCAATCCATTTTCAAAGGGCGAAGAATGATCAAAATTTACCTTTTGATACGACATATTCCAGCCCATAATGGAAAGAAGATACAAACAAGATACTCTTTAATAGTTAATTCTAATTTATTGAAGCGATGCTTTCTTGGGTATATTAAACTACTACATGTGCCCTATTTACAAAACAAAAATCATTTTTTCTTTTAATGAATAAAGATTCATTGTGATATTCATTTTAAATATTGATGCATTAAAATTTAATCTCCAATTGGCAAATGTTGCATAGGTGCTTCATTCGTTAACATTACATTATTTTTCTGTAATCGTAACCATTTAAAATATTACATCTAGATTATTTTTTCCTTTCACATGCTGAAAACATTAAAATCTTGAGAACGTAGGTAAAATATTGCATCCTGGTAATTAATGATCATAAAATCAAACTCCCATTTGAACTTATTTTTTTAATGTAAAGATATATAGCCAAAGATATAAAATAAAAAGACTTATGATTATGGCCAAGAGTTGACGTAGAGCTTCCTTGGATACATCTCTCCATCTCCACACATCTCTATACAAGAGAGTTGCGATATTTTTCCACGGATCCCTTACATTGTTCACTACTTAGTTTATTACTCGTTTTAAAGGAACATTAAGGCTGTTTTAAGGCGGAAATTGTAATTCTGAATCGTGGTCAGATGACAAGGACGACACCTAAACTGGTATCCTCTACTTCAAACTTTTGCACCACAGTAGCGAGAGCACATTTGCCCTCGACGGATTTAATGTGCAACAGACCAGCTTACACATTGGTTTTCTGCGGTGGAATCGAAGAATCTCAACCAGTAACAGTCCGATTTCGAAACTGAGACCTCAACGCCGCTTTATTGTTCACTAGCAGATGGAGGGACAGTCTACTTTCACTTGGTGATGATTATCACGCTGTCCACTGCTGGCGTCATTTAATCCGATATCGGAATAAAAGTTGACCTGAAGACAACACAATTGTTTGAGATCGAGAATCATTTCAGCTATAGTCATTGACCTCCTTCGTTCACCGAGCTAAATTATGTCAGTTGCAGTTCCGAATGCTATTCATCGAGAAACGCACGACGCTCTGAAGGGTTTTCAGAAGCACAAAAAATCCTGAGACACCCTCTGTTTATGCATAATTTGCATGACGATTGATTGGATTCTTGTTTTTAGGGCGCCTAACATCGTCGTTTCAGCATTTGACATTTTGCTTTCTTCCCACTTTGCACCGCGATGCCATCCGACATTCAAAATTCTCAGGATTTTCGGAGGGAAAAAGAAAGCGGTATTTTTGCAGCGCTAAAATGGCCATGCTTATTCCTTTCCTTGCCTATTCGGACATGGTCATATCATAAAATTCAAATTGCAAATTCAGAATGATGATAATGATTATAAAAAAAATAAGTCTTAAGTAGCAAGATAATTATTTAAAAATTAAATATAAAAATAATAAAACATCGACATGACTTACTTTTCGAGACTGTATCTGTCTATTGTTATTATTATTCGATGACTCAAGAGCAAAATATCTAAGCATAGTCTGTACTCTGTGACTTTATATTTGTATCGAGTTTTCGTTCAAATTTATTAAATGATTCGCGCGTATGTGAACACGATGAAACAGAGAGAGTACGCTGTAAGCTAGATGAATGTCATTTATTATACAGGTTGATATAAAAATTATAGGCACCCATCAAATCGATTGAAAGAAGGCGAGTGCAGTTACAAAATGCAGATTCTATTCTCTTCACTTCCCCATGAAATCAAAAAGAAAAATCTTCATACTTTATCAATTTATGAGAGAATCGAGGATGAACGACTCCTTCTAATTTATTTATTTAGAGGACTTATTACTAAAGAAGTATCAAATTATAACTTAGGCGATTTTAAAATTGGAAAAAAGCTTTCAAAAAATGAGATAATAAAATTTTAAGAACTTTTTCAATCTTAATTCAGAGATCGTCCCTCTTGGCCAGTTGAATCCGCAATCCAAATCATTGAGACTAAAACTGAAGCATTTATGTTCCAAATTTGGAGAGTGGGCTGTAGAAAAAATGAAATAAAATACAATAAATTTACTTACCAAAATGGCAAGCCTCACACTAGAATCAGCACCACTGCATTCGAGAGTAACATCAGGACATCCACTCAATTTGGACTTAATTTGTGCAATGGCATCTTTAGTATCCACGTTTTTTACATTGACCTGGTTTATAGCACCAATTTTTTTAGCAACTTCCAGTCGACTTTCAGATATATCTGTGAAAAATATGGACATGGTTTTTGTGCAAGGATATTCACGACAAATGTATATATGCCGATTACATTTTAATTAAGAATGAAGTTAAAATTTTCAAAACCCTTTCGTAGTGAGCACTAAATAACTAGGTGCTGAATAAGCATTATCCTATTCAAACAGGGGGTGTAATATCTAAAGGAGAACAATATTTGTCACACAGCGATGCATCTTTGTTGCAACAGAAGCGTCTGAGATATATTATTGTCTTAAAATCACGTTTTAATAATGTGACTGACCGAAGCCTGAATCTACAGGGAACTCAAGGATATCTCTGAACCTGTGACTCGATCTTTACGCTTCTGGACCTACTGATTTTTTTTTCCTTTCGAAACACAGGTGGATCGTGATGCATCTTCGGATAATTATTCTTTTTCCCAGTATCATACGAAATATTGATAAATAGAAAAACTTTGTAGCAATAATAAAAAAAAAATCGATCTCAAAATTTTGATAAACATTTATTTCTTGGACTAACGGGTGACTGAAACAACGATACTGGATTTTATTTGCCAAGGGCGGATGCGAGATGATTCCAACACTCAATGAGCTAACGCTATAAAATCGTTATGCATGGTTTGGACACCCGAACTGTAGGTTTTCTTAAATTTTAGAACAAGTCCCCTTGTGTGTGAGGAAGAGAGCGATAATCGAGAAAACGATAAGTATATGAAAAATAACATCTAAGTTTGGCACACCATTGGTCGCTGTCGGAAGCATGCGAGAGAATCGAGAGCTGTTCCGTTCATTTTATTCCGATGAACAATTAACGAGGATGAATATTGTTTCATTTTTGCGCTCGCAGAGTTGAGATCTTAAGTACTATGACGAAGTCTTTGCTCTTCCAATGCTTTATTGTCCTGCTTTTCGTTGCAAGTCGTGAATGTTGTCGAATTTGATGACATTCATCAAGAATTGATAAAAATCACCGATTTGAGAAACAAATAATAGTTCTCTTTTGTCTAATTTACAAATGAGTTTGTACGATGAAGTATAATATCTTTTTCGATTGAAAATTGAAAGATAATTTTAAGTACAAAAGGCTATAAGGAAATGAGACAGAAGATGGAAGGAAAACTTTGTCTTTTAACCTTTGGCATGCGGTGAATAGTATTCGAAAATCGAATTTGTGTTTTGGACGGGTTTTTTTCCAACCGATTGAAGCCGAAATTTGTCCCAAATAGCATTTGCAGTCACAAAATCATATTCTAAATTTGATATATGTAAGTCATTGCGTTTTCAAATAGTCGCATTTAGTTTCTGAAAATACAGATCGGCAGACTCTTAGCACTCTGTTGGATTTGCTTAAAATGCCACAGTGTCTACGCTACAGATGTTAAGCCTATATATCGAATCTCATTCATCCATTCCTCCTCGTTTTGTGCATATCGTGTTTATATTCGAACAATCAGACTTCAGCTGCGCAGTATTTGTTTGATAGAAATCTACAAATTTTATGTAAAGACCCCATATTAAATTTCATTTGTTTAGTTCAAAGCATTTTTGAGATACCTTTGTCACAGACAGATGGACGGACATTTCTTTTTAAATGTGTCTTCAGAACTCAGGGAGGTCTAAAACGTAGAAATTCGTCAACATCTCGGATTCGAAATTTTTGCCGTTTAAAATACTTTTCCTTCATTTTGTAAATGAGAAAATAAAAATCGGAATAGAGCGCGGGAGAGAGAGATGTACTCTTTTCTTTCAAATTATGCTTCATCTGGTCATGGAACAGCTCCGTCATCATCACTCGTGGAATAATGCTCCAATGGTTTGATTTTTCGGGAAAAGTCTTTTCTTTCGCGGTTGTTATTTATTTCACGCGTTTGTATCGCACGGGCTCTTCTTGGTCAAGGACTGCATAAGTGTAATAATTGGTTCTGTAGGAATTCCCCCCCCCCAAATTCTTAAATATGCCACGCAATTCTGAATATTTCGAAAACAATTCTGAGTGTCGAAGGGTGACATGAATTTCATGTCATTGCTTATCAAATGTGTAGTTTCTGAACTGAAACTGGTTTAGTTGTCAGTTTTTACTAGAATTTATTTTGAGAACAGAAAATATATTGCGAGCATCCTGAAAAATCTGGTTAATGTTTATGCTTCGACTAGGACTTAATTCTGAAAAATAAATGGTATGAAGTTCTCACCTGTAATGCATATATTAGTTACTCCTATGGCTTTGCAGGTTAGAAAATTGATCAGTCCAATGGGCCCTAAAGAAAATGGAATAGGGAAATGAAGAAAAAAGAAATAGAAAAGCATTTCTCTAATAAAATTTCCAGCACTTATTAAATTTCTTTCTTTCTTTCTTTTCTTTTCTTTCTTTCTTTTGAACGGCATAAAATTGCTCTCAAAAAATTCCTATTTCCTTTGCGCAATTTCTTTCAAACTGCTGTTAGTTGAAGACTAAAGCTAATAGACGGTTTAGTGTTAAAAAAAATCATATACAACTTTTCATGCTGGAGTATCAAATGAGCAAATACCTTATAATATGATAAACGCAAAAAGAGCTCAGTAATCCTCTAAATAGTTTAAAAGAATTTGTAAGTAGTTAAGAGATCGCTTATCTGAACGTCCCTGGGAAATCATTGGGTGAACGATGAAAATGCCAAATTAAAAACCAATGAATTGGGAAATGAAATAAAAGATGCAACATTATGCAATATTTAAGTAACCAAAATTAAAAATAAAATGTAAAAGCAAAGACTAAGGAAATATGTCCCCCCTTCTCCTTTCCCCCCCAAAGAAAATTTTATAAAATTAAATTCTATTTTCTCAGGTTACAAAAGAAGCTTCACACTGAGCATGAATTAAAATCAGAAACGCTCTAAGTGTGCAGAGGTGCGATAAAACAACTTTTTATTTTTAAATTTTCCCCAAATTTTTTACTTTTGGCATTTACTACACTTGAACATTATTTTTAAGATAGAGCAGAATGGAGTTGCAACAAAAACGATACGTACTGATCGAATTATTCGCTAATCTTTGAATAGCCATAGTTATTAGAGGAATTCGTCCCCCCCCCCCCAAGTTAAAACGAAAGCAGTAAATATTGTATGATTCATATTTTTACATATATAACAACAAAAATGCACTCAAATCGCACACTAGCCAATTACCTGCCATATGTACGGTAGTTTGATTGAACTTGGATTCTTCTCCTTAACATTTAAACAATATAGACCGCATGGCTGTAAGTGTGTTAAAAATATAACCATGACGAATCAGCACCTCAGTAGTGTTTGATATATTTTGTGATTTCCAGGTGTACGCTACGTATAAGTCAAGAGTGCAATTTGACTCGCGCTTTTAATATGTGCAATAGACGGAGTGGCGCCCGATGGTACTGAATAAAGAGAAAAATAATGGTTTGATTATTGTATCTGTAAAACTTCATTTCAAATGTTAATCATAAACCTTTTTCCTCCATTGTCTAAAGGCGCTCATTAGACATTTTTCTGGGGGGGGGGGGCGATTAGGCTTGGCAAGTGCCTGGCTACAATATTCGTTAATATTTACAAATATTTATACCTAATACCATTTTTTTGCAGAAAACCCGTAACATTCACGAATTCTCCTGGTTTTGACTTTAGAAATAACATCTTTACCAGCATACGTTGCAGAGATCACTATTGAAAGTGGCAAAACGGGAATTAATTTTTCCATGCCTTTTTACTCATTTTATAAAATCGGAATCATTTTTCAAATCTAAGTTTAGCCATATAATAAATACTCGAGAAACGCACGGTGAAAATGTGGAGGCAAGAGCTAGTGGCGTTTGACGGAGGAGCAGGTTCGATTACAACGAAATATTTTTATGTTTACACATTTCTGCTTTTTTTAAAGCCCCCTCCCCCCAAAAAAATCAAATGATGCTTCTAAGACAATTTATTAGCGCTACGCCACTGGCAATGCTGGCAAAAAAAATAATAATAAGCTTTTACGTTTGCTAAACAACTCAGGCCAGAATCTCTTTTGGTTTTCATGTTCGAGTATCGATTCAGATTTACTTCCTTTATCAATGCACTTTCAACTGACAAATAGAAATAGATGTCATTCAGAAAAAATCTAATTGTTTTCTAATATCTTAATGTAAATAAAGCTACTCAATAAAGAAAAAAAATGTCTACAACTGGAATCGTGTATATTTATGCATATACGTTTGTTACAGTATTTTTGCTAAAAAATTCATTTCAACTTCTTGATGATTTGCCATTTGATGTTCGTTGCTAAGATTGGAAACCTCGGAATGATTGAGTTAAAAAAAAGAAAAAAAAGAAGAAGGTGGTACTTCTAAACTTCCTCACTTAGTCTCTAATGAAGGCGAATTTGTGTTTTAAACTCAATTTTGCCGCACCTGATCGAAGCCCGATGCAGATCTGCAATTGCAGTCACAAAATATCATACTAAATTTGATATATTTAAATCATTGTGTTTTGAGTTATCGCATTTACGTGCTTCTGAAGGGAAAGACCGATAGACGGCCAATCCATTTTTGAATTTTGTTGAAAAGTGGAGAGGTATCTACTACACAGATATCAATTCCGTGTACCGAATGTTATCCATCTAGCTCTCTGTGTTTTGTTATTATCGAGATAAATTATATTCGACCTTAATTCCAAAAATGTGTTTTTCTTACTCAAGAAGGTCTAAATCGTGGAGATTTGTCAAAATCTCTCGTTAGTTTTTCGACGATTCCAACACTTTCTCTATATTTCAGATACGAGAAAGTAAAAAAAGCAATTGTGTAAAAAGAAAATGCGTTCATGGTGCTTAGATTCTTATAATCCGCTATCCTGTGTACATAGCTTAAGCGACAGTCAAAACTTTAGATGAATGAATCGAAATCTTCATTATACGCACAGATTATTAAAGTGAATTTTCTTCGCATACATTTTTATCCACATTTCTTCGTACACATTAAAAACAAGATTTTTATCCGTGTCTTTTCAATCAGGACAAGAATCTGGGCTTACCAGCTCCGCATATGAGCACTGACTTCCCCGCTCCGACCGCTGCTCTCCTGCACGCGTGGACTGCCACTGAGAGAGGCTCCATCAAAGCTCCTTCGTCCAATGTCACGTTGTCGGGCAATCTGCAATAGAGAAGAAGCGTCAAAGACACGATGCCATGTGAAGTTTCTATTTGGTTCGTCTGGTCTCTGAAGCTACACAAAGGTTTTGGGAGACGGACCTCGCTTTTTTGAATTTAGAAAATGAAAGGAACGACAGCAAAGCTGGCATCCCACTCTCTGGACTTAAAATTTCAAAGGCTCGCACTCACGACGATCTTTGATAGAATAAGATTTCAAACCCGCATTTATACAACTTCGACTAACATTATCCATAAAAATATTTATCTTATGCAGTTCGCAAAAAACGGGTTATTCAATTATAAGATTTACTACCATTGACAGCAATTCATGAATTGTGTGATTTCTTTTTCCAAAAGTAAACAAGTGAATGCGATTTGGTTCGATCTTTTCAATCTTTCAAATATGAATCTTTATTAAATATTACCGAAATGGTGAAAGGGAATGTTTCTGCATTCCAGTGAGTGTAGGGGGAAAAAAAGTATTGAAAGACATTCAAGAAGAGTGCTCGATTCCCTGGTATGTCCCAAAACAGCCGCTTTAAAGAGAGAGAGAGAGTTGATGTAGCTGAATTGAAACTAAGCACATGTGTTTAGGAGAGGCAATTCGAATAGGAATACAATACTTTTGAGATAATTCAGTGCGTAGTCTACATTTTGACCTATAACTATGTTAATTGCTTTAAATGAATATGAGAATTCTCAGAAACATCAGCTTACATAGCCTACTTATTGATTATTCATATAAATGCATCTTAATATCATACATATATCATGCCTTTTTCTCATACTTTTGTCATTTTCTTGATTTCCTTTGCTCGTTCAATGGATCTTCATCAATGCCTTCATTGTATATTTAAAAAATGAACCTTTTCAAAGGCGACACATTTAATGTGTTGGTTAAGATGAAATCATCAAAATAGAATTAATTCAGGATTTGCACCAATCTATGAAACTTTCTTTTTTGTGATAATTGTGCTAAAATATCACTCCACAAATTCAGTATTAATAAATCTAAATAATGGGTTTCCAAGATTCTCTTTATATGTCATAAAACGTATGCCCTCTTCTTCTTGTTTTGCTCTTTCATAACTTTTTCTTGTCAAACCTCCAGAAAATCAACTAAACTCAGCCAAAGCTGCTTTTATTTTTACTATGACTGTGCTAGGGAAGCGCGCCTCGCATTACAACGAACGAAGCTGGCAGAACATTTTAGCGTTTCACTCATTTAAGTGTCAACTTGAATCGTGGCCCAGCAGATACTTCTTAAACTGTCAGAAATAACTACACGTTTCCAGTTAGAAAAATGCTTTAAATTACATAAAGAATTAAATTTTTTTTATTGTGTCAGTTAATAAACTGAAAAAGTGCGATTTCCAAATTTTTAAACCATTTCCCGATCCTAATAATCATATTTAGTAGAATATTCTTGGCGCACTAACATTTTAAACAAAGAAAGAAAAAAAAAAAAAGGATAAAAGTGGCCGAAATTTTGATATTCGACCAGTCAATGTTTGTCTCCGGAATTGGCCATGCGTTGATTCGCTGATGTTCCTTGTGGCACTCTCTGAAATCGTATAAAATTGTGACATTCAAAGCTCCATAACCTGATTAGTTTTAGTCACAGCAACTTGGAACACTAAATGTTATTGCATTCGAAACATTTTCTTAATAAGCCCAAGAGAGTAACTGCATAATAATTCGAAGCGCAATAAATGCACATTCTTCAGCAATGTATTTCTGAGCTCGAGTAATAAAATTACAATTCTTTGCCTCAATCAAAATATTTTTCCAAATCGAAATATATACGTATTTCTATGAATTTCGAAAATATTGTTAGACTAGCAAGTACACAACCTGTATAAAATTTAGCCAATTTTAGCAGAAAAAAATTCTTTACTTATTAAGAAATGAATCTGAATTAAACAAAGAAGTTAATTCTCCGTAGTAGCGGTTTCTAACTATTATTTTCTCCCTTCATGATGCTTTTTGAATATTTTCAAATTCATTGCTTTTCCAAAAGAAGTTTTTGCTTAAAAAATGAAGTAAATGGGTTAGATTAAAAGGCAAACGACTCGAATAAGCATTCGTAGAATTCATTTTTTGCCTCCGATTTTATAATAGTATTAGTGCTATTATAAAAAATTAATTATAGATAACCAATAATTCAAATTGAATCTTAGACTTCAATGGACTTCTTCATGGAGCTCCGATTTCTTGAAATTCTTCTCTCATGGCAAGCTTTCGAATCCTGCTTTCAGCGCAAATCTGGAGAAACAAAATTCAATGTTTTTTTGTTTGTTTGTTTCGCTTTAGTATGCTCTGCTTTTTACACCATTACTTCCGCTTATCCCCAGGCGTTCGCATAGCACGGGGTTAGACTCTCTTCTCTATATTATAGAATATAGATACTGTGATATCTGAATTAAACGACACTTCTTGTTTAGTACATTTATCGTTATTTTAATCTGTATAAGAATGTAAAGGACACTTGAAATATTTAAGCGTGTCTGAATAATTTTGGTCTTATAAATCGATTGTTTCTGTACACTGCCGGCCTCCTCTATGAAGGGGCCCGGGTGCCATTTAAGGCCCTAAATTTTTTCCAAAGAAAAAAAAATGTACCAATACGAGCACATATTACTTTTGCATATTTATTTAACGTATGGTTTTGTTTTTGCAATTAATTATTTCAGGAAAATTACAATTTTTTGAAATTTCTTTTTCTAAGCTTAGTACATGACCTGCATTTAACATGCTTGACGTCACACATGTTTGACCAAAGATGATTCTTTATTAATTTTAATTTGTTGAAACAGCGCTTAGTATTTGTTTTATCATAGCTGGTATTGTAAAGAAAAGTTTTAGCATATTTAATACATTCAGAAATAAATCATTATAATTATTAATTAGTAAATATTGAAATATGTGTTGATACATCCCTTTCATTCAAAATCCAATCCCGTAGCAAAACAATTATTTGGATTAGGTCTTCATCTACATCGTTATTACAAAGTTTACAAAGTTTACATTACAAAGTTTTTGGAACATGTTTTTATTTCATGTTTTCCTAAATTTTTATATCAGTGATTAATTTGAAATAATTTTAAATTTATCTTCTATCTGTACAATAAAAATTTCAGTTAGAGAGTTAAAAAATAACTTCTAAATTCCTCAACCGGGTTTTCTATAATTTTATCTTCTGCTATTTCGAAATATAATTTTTCTCTTTTTTCGAATTCGATTTTCAGGAAAATGTTCTGAAATATCCAGATTACTTGCTATAGATTTTGCTTCGTCTAAAAATGTGTTGCATTTTTTATCACATTTTGGATTTCAGTTTTAATTTTAATGATTAAATTAAAAGCCGAATCAAGAGCAATTGCTCTTGCTTGGAATCTTTAATTGATAATGTTAATTTTGCAGAATATTGCAAACCATACTATTAAACATAAAATAAAATGTCATTTCTTGTGTTGAATTCAATCGACTTTTCAATAGACTAAGTTATTCTTATGGTGCATGCGATAAATGATGCACAATTCACTTTTTGAAATTTTTTTATTCTATTTATATGATCCATAAACAGAGTCGTATTTACTTAATAATTCGATTAAACTTAACCAATTTCCATGATTAGGCTTTCCTATTATTTCATGGTTCCCTCGAAGTGGAAGATTATTACATGCTAAAAATAGAATCACATCTACGTTTCTTTGGAATCGTAATTTAAGTCGTTCCGTTTCCTTATTTATGTTAACTTGATTTGTTTTATCAATAGCCGAACAGAAATTTAGTCATTTCAGTAATTCTTTCCAATCAATAAAAGAACAAATAGAGCGCTCATGGCCTTGAATTACTGCGGTAATTTTCTGCAGTCATTATAGACGCCTAAAAATCGTGTATATTTTTCATATCCTCTGGAAAATAATGTGCAGCAAAAACAACATACGAGTCTGGAATAAACAAACCAGCTGCGAAGCTGTTTTTTACCATTTGGCACATTTTTTTAAAAAAGTATTAAGTAGGGGAAAATGATCTACTCTTAGCATTCTTAGAAAAAATTTCTTGTGTTGTACAGGTCTGTTCTTGACATAAAACATTTTAAACTTATCAGTTATAATGCTTGGTCACAAACCTGAATCATTTATAAGCACTTGATCTCATTTGTTATTGTCATTTTCATAGTTATTTTCTGGTTCAATTATATTTATATTATCACATGGTTCTTCAAAGATTTTTCTTCTCCAATTGAAGCTTGAATCGTAACTTCTGAAGTCGAAGCAATTTCCCTGCCAGAATTAATTCGTAGACAAGGATATAGATCTACTAGTGAATTTGTGAATTGTGATCTACTTTTTGAAATTTAGCACTTCTTCTTCTTTTCTTCTGTCAATTTTCTTTCTTGAAACCGAGTCTTGACACCTTCAGAGATACTTCCTTGGCATGGACAAGGTTAGATCTAACAATATTGAGCATTTTATAGTATGCATTATCAAGGTAATATATGCAATTCAACCTAGTAGATGAGGTAAATGATCATACTTTATGTTTATAATATGTTGCATACTTGCACTAAACTGTAATATATCTGTAAACTTCGTATGTTTCAAAACCAGTCGACTATTCCAGTTAAATTCTTTCCTCTCTTCTTTCCATCCCGCTATTACCGTTCAGAACATTATTTTAGTACTTGATCATGTTGGAGGTCCCTCAATCGCTGGGCCCCGGTGCATAGCATCCGTCGCACCCTTCAGATGGCCGGCCCTGTTTCTGTAACTTAACATGTTTACAACAACAGAGTCGTAGCAAGGGCCAGAGACATTATCATCTTTTCACTCCAAGTCGTTACCAGTCATTTAGCAAATATAGATGGTGGCCATGGCATGAAAATATTTTTCCGTCTCTATATGATATTTTTATTCCATAAAATGATGTAGACACACGATTTATTTTTATCTCGACGCTGATGTTAGGGGCATCTATAACCCCAGTCGCTACGCCACTTTGCTGCAATGACTTTCTTGCGATGTGGACGACAGGTGAACCCTTTTCTATTAACTACTGCAGAAAAGGGGTCATTCACTAAAACCAAATGGAATTAATGTCAGGCTGCAGGGACACCCATCATATTAATTACAGTTGAAATAACAAAATTTTGCGATTTTATGCAACAATAATACATTCACCAATGCGAAAAAGTTAATTATGGGTCGTGATTCCAAAAATGATTGGCGAAGCGTCGCGTTATTTTCAGATTCTTTAATGTTTGCAGCAAAAACATTTAAGAAAGCCGTTATTGACAGATTAACAAATTGATAAGATTTGAAGAGGGCTCTTAGTAATTTTATGCAAATCTCACGAGAGAATATTTATTTGTGCTAGTAAAAAGAGTTGCATCCATTCCAAATTATTATAAATGAAATAATTTTTCTTTGTTTGTAGTTATTTTTCGATTTTGGTGTGATTTTTTTTTTTTTGCTTTAAAAAAGTTATGAGTATAAAATAATCGTCTGCTACCATTATTTTCACCATTGTTTTAGCTATCAACCACAGGCGTTTCTACCACCAAGAGAACCTGAACATATTAGTCTCTTTTTTTTTCTTTTTTTTCCCTAGTTACGTATGTAGTATATCTGAAAGCCAAATTTATTTCCGTAGGGAAGAAGAAATATTTGCCTTGTCTGGTTTTGTCCCAAAAATTTGTAGTTTTGAAATTATTTAAGGAGTTATAAATGTTTGAAACGTTTTTCATCCGAAGATTTTAATAATAAATTTTCAATAATATAACTTCACAACCAACTTGATAATGAATTTTTTCTTAACCCCTTGACTCAGACGTCTTTCTTATAATATGGACGTCTTCCGAATTTCAGATTTGACCGATATTTCTCGGTTCAATACTTGATTTCACTTTTTAAAAAAACACCTTGGTGTTTTAGGCATGCTGCGTATAAATCTGAAGTCGAAAATAAACATTTGGCGGCTGATGTGGGAAGAAAGTTTGAACACGGGATTACCGCTTGATATATCGCACTCGTCATCTGACCATGGTTCAGTAATACGAGATATGACTCAAATTATCCCTGTTGTTTCAAAACGGGACGTCAGTAAAACTAAACCACACAAAACTTAAACCATATGAAATGACGATGAGCGTTCGAAAACAGTATTCAAACAAGAATTAATCTATGTCAAACAAGTTTAAATTCTTAACACTGAAATTTTCTCTCATACCTAGAAAGGGATGGTTCATTCTGTTATGGAATGTGTTGGATTCACAGAGAGTCATTTGAAGCAGTTACGAATTTTTTGTAGCTCCTGCTATGGTATTTTATTTTAGTACGTAATTATGGTGCTATGAAGGATTCTTTTGGTTTAAAAATTTTATAACTCGATAAGTGAGTGACGCTCTAATCAACGGGACCAGTAATCAGATCCGAAAAACGTAAAGAAAAGATTAAATCAGGAATTTTAAAAAAATTTATTTTTATTATTTATTGCTTCAATAAACGAAAGTGCTTCTTTTTAAGAAATTAATATTTTTTAAAGAACGCGGAGCAGAACTGCGTGGCTCAGGATTTTTACAATTTGGGTGAAGTTGTCTACATTTTTGTGTTTGGTTGTCGATTTACAAGGAAAAAAGGGTAGGAATATCATAAAAGTTTTAAAAAAATTAAGAAGAATATAGTATCAAACAGCAGTTACCATTCTGCCTTTAATATTCTCCTGCTGTTGAGAGAATGTTGTTTTCCAGTTTTGTTTTGTTTTCTCAAATTTCAGAGAGCCTTTTAGCCTTTATGGTTGTTTCCCAAGGTTTACACTTATTCCCCCCCCCCCCAACTTACTCATTTATTCGTCTGACTCTGTGATAGCAATATCTCGACAAAATTCTCAAATTTAAGCTTATCAAAGCATTTTTGTATATATTTGAAATATTTAGGTGCATTTCTTTTAATCTAAAAATATTTCGATTATCATATTCATATAATTTATTATAACCGTAGAAAATATGTAGAGTCGATTTTTCCGAATGATAAATCAGATTGCGAAAGCAGGTACGCCTTTTCGCAATGTACAGTTGCTAAAAATAAATTGGCAAAAAAAAAAAAAAAAAAAAAAAAAAAGGTAGAAAATTAAAATAAATAAATAAAAAAAAAGGTAAAAAAATGTTGATACGAAATTGCACGAAAAAACGATGTTATTGCACGAAAAACGATCTTTTAAAAAAGTGACGAGGTGCCATTCTGAAATGAATATAAGGCAAGCCAATAATGACACAAAGACGTATTTCTCTCCCCCCCTCCTATTTCAGTGAATCTATATATAATCATAACTTTCTCCGATAGCGACTAAGAGCTCCTGAAACCCTAAATTTAGGCGCAATGGAATTATTCTGTCATTTAACTTTTATTTCAGCTAAGATATCCATTAGCAGTCGATTAATATCATATATACGAAGTGTTAATTATTTTTCACAAACTCCAATTTACATAAAAAATGACATCTGCAATATATAAGAATCTTACTGTCATAATTTTATTCTGAACATTCTAAAATCAAAATGAATCTGCCTTTTTTTTCTAGTAAAATATTTGACAAAAATGTAGTTAAAAACATGTGGGGATGAAGGGAAACTCCTCGTGGGAATTCAGTTGACCTCCCGAATTCTTGTACGTGACCTATTGAAGGTCGCGTTCCTCGAATATAGATGCAGGGGATAAATAACACCTCGCATTACAGGGAGCGCAGTTTTCATAACCTTATTTATTAATCGCTTGCAATTAAAGTTATTTTTTCGATAGGGGGAGGGAGAAAAAGATCGTCATTCGAAAAATTCGTATTTGTATGAAAAACGTATCATTAATTAAAAATAAGATAAAATTCAATTTAAATATAAGGACTTGGAAAATTTTGTTTACACGCTGTAAAAATTCTGCGTTAAGATTTTTTTTAAAATTATTTTCTTTATTAAAGATATGTTAATTTAAAAAAAATGAATGCCTTTCGTTTACTTTTAGTTGAGAATTTAACATAAGAAATTTAGTTGCGTGGTAATTGAACAGGGACATTAATAACCTGAGCATCAGCCTAGGAAAAAGTTTTTAAAATTGAAAAACTGAGCTGCTATTTTAATATAAAAAGTTGCTTTTACAGTAATCGTCATTTTTAAATAATACACTAACAGCTTTCTTAAAATACATAAAGTGGGGGAAAAAAAACGGACCAAGCATTTGTTTGTTATGATTGTATTCATTTAATTTATGAATTTATTTTTTGCATCATTTTTTTCAAAATTGGCAAGTAATCTGTAAGTATCAAGAGAGATTTGGCAAGACAAATTTATCATTCATTGAAATAATTGATAAATTTACTTCGATTAAAGAGGATAGGACTTTTTTGCTTGCAAAACCGATATAATTTAAGATTTCGTTTATCTCGTTTTATGCACTGTAATGATACTATTTATGTTTTCAAAGAATTTGCATCACTGCACACCTATTTTGACAAGTGAATTGCATCTGCAAAAGGTTATGCAGCGTGAAATCATCTTCATTGTGAACATGTCAGTTGTAAGTTGGAGTCAAATTCTGGAGCTTTCTGCAAAGGAGGCTCGTGTGCATATGATCATGATCAAAGAAAAATACAATACGCTATATGGACGACATTTTTAGTTAGAACTGCCTATTTGCATCCAGTTTTGGAATCCGTCGTCTGACTGTCGTGAGTATGTGAATGTGATAGCTCAAAAATGTTTGAGTTTCGACACTAGATCGTAATTTTGTATCCAATTTTGGTTTCAAGCAAATGAAGAGAAGCAGGGCTGGCCTTTACCTTATTGGGTCAATTGCTCCAAACTGGTCCCCGCGCTTAAGAGGCTCCCCCCTGCACCAAAATACAGTTCAGTTCACTGTATAGTACTGGAGTTGAATTAAGTAAAGCAAATGTTCTACAGGCATTTCCAGAGGTGCAAATCTGAACTAAAGTATTAAGAAGCGTTTTCTTTACATTGTAGCATATAAAATATATAACACTAAAATTGCTGGTATCAAATTTTGAATAATATCCGCCTGACTGAGATAACTAAAAAAAAACCCTAGAAAAATTAAATTTATTATAATTGTAGATCTGTATCCCATTTTGGACCAAATCCATCAAAGAATCGACTACCTCTATGTTTGTTTGTGGATATGTGAAAACTGTAAATATAACGAAAAATATAACGTCTTAGATTAATGGAATTTGTTATTTGTTCTTGATAACAAAATTCTATCTTTGCCAAAAACCTTTTCTTCCTAATCGTGGAACAGAAGTGTTTACATGGCTGTCTTCGCAATACTATGAAGCATATAGCCCGTCGTATTGCGCAAGTATACTAAAAGGTCGAAAGGAGAACATTCCCACTGTTTTCACTCCCCTTTTTTTTCCATCGGGCCCTGCTCCTTCTAAGTCTGGGCCTGAAGAGAAGCGACCGAAAAATATTTTCTCCATACTCTTCATTTCCGTCAAAAGTAAGCACAATTAGTGAGAGTGGTCTCCCCCAAACTTTCTCGCATACTCTCGATTTTTTTTTTTTGTTTCTGACGCATTTTCCCCAACCGATTGCAACCAGAATTTGATATAGAACTACAAGTAGTCACACTTTTACATGACTTATTTAAGTTATTGCATTTCTATGTTTCTGAGAGTGTAGGCGGCCAATCCCTTGTTGGATTTGGTTCAAAATTTAATACGCGTCCACACTATGGACAACTCATCTGTGCACCGCAGACATCTAGCTCTCTTCGTTTCCTCATTACCGTATGAACAGACAGACAGATTTCCTCGAAGTAGGTTTTGCTCAAAATTTGATAGAAATACACATATTTGGTGTAAAGATCACAAACCTATCATCAGAGTGAACTCTGTCGCAGACAAACAGGGGGATGGACAGGTGGGCACACTGCCAAAAATGAACTTTTCGAACTCAGAGAGGTGTAAAAAAAATGATTTTCGTCAAAATCTCGAGTTTTAGGAAACGTCTTGGAGGCAAAGTATTAATGAAAAAATGAAACGAGAAAGCGAAAATAACATCTATTTCCACGTTGTCTTAGTGAGGGCACTCGAATAATGCGTCACATCATCACTGTAATCATAAGCATGTCTAATAGCAATCCATTGCAAAAAGGGAGATTGAAAAAGTTTTAAAGGGTATATTCATTCGGCATACTAGATATGATATTTAATCTCCCAAAGGGCTTATGGATAAATTTAAAAACAAACAAACAAATAATGTATAATAACAATCGAAAATACCGTTATTCAGCGTACAGAATATTATATTTAATATATTAAAGGGCTTATAAAATAACAAATTAAAAAATAAATAATGGGTAATAAAAATGGAAGATATTGTTATAAATGCTTTTAAAATATTTATTTAAAAATTTTCAAATTTCAAGAAAACATTTCATAAAAAGGATCATTTTTGGAATGAGTGATAGTATTCATTTAATGTGTTGGGTAATATTTTCAAAAATGACCACCGAAAAACGGTAATATTTTGCTTCATTTTTACTTAAGTAAAATATTTATTAAAATTTCAAAAAATTCTGCCCTCTGGATATTTTTGCCCACCAAAGTATATTTGCGCTATTGATACTGAGATATTTGTTTTCACTATTAGTAAAAGTCAAATTCGATGAATTTTTTGCGTTTTTTGGAACACTGTTATTATCTTCAATTTCTAGCATGCATAGTCAGAATTCTACATCTTGTGTTCAGTCAATCAGGAATGCATTTTGGAACAAAAGGTCTTCTACTGACGGATTGGATAAAAAAATTGATGCAGATATAAATTTTTGACGTAAAAAGAAATCACGCGTCAAACATATATTATCTGCTCTGTTGAATTTTTTGGTCATTCTATTCACAACTACGATCACAGACAAACTTCTTTTCGCAGATTTTGTCCAAAACCTGATCGAGATTTTCAAATTTGGTATGAATAAATATCAGATTTTATCTCTCAATCTCCTTCTGTTTTGAAATAATCTTGATATTATAAACACGGCAGATAGATAGAAAAACGCAATCCCCCCTTCCCCAAATAAAAATCGTTGGGATTCTGCAGTTTGAAACGGAATATTATTCGAAATTTTAGAGTCAGATATTTTGATGATCACAAGATTTTCTTTTTATAGACTGAGTCTATCTAAAAATAAAATCGGCTTCAAAAGTTAACAAAATGTTTTTAAAATTAAGATAAGAATATTCATATAATGATGATATAACAGTATCAATGGAGTAGAAATGGATGTTTTAATAACTTGGGCGCATCAAAGGGGAAAGGGGGCACGTTTTAGTTATTTTATTATACGATTTAAAAAGCAAATATAAGCTAAAAATTATAAGAAGAAATATGCTGCGAAGAAGTGAAATTACTTGTGGCAAAAATCTGCGTCAAAACAAAAATATCGGCACATGGATCCATCACCAACGGGTGTGTGGTCGTATTTGTTGAGTAGGCAAAGATTGTATCGGCCTCCGAGGCAGAATTCGCACTTTCTGCAAGGCACTGCAGGTTCGATGCAAATTCGATCTCCTAGTAAAAAAAAAAAAATCAACAGTTTTTTTTATAAATTTAACAGGGAGAAACATGGTTAAAATTGCTTAGTAAAAATGCACGATTATTTTTTGAAAAAAAAAGTGGAGGGGGGGGGGGAAGAAAGTGAAGCAATATTTAATGTTAAATATAAGAAATGTAATAGAATAGTCAATCAGAAAATGTTGAAGAATTTTTTAAAAATTCTCCACGATTTCATAATCTGTGTTTAGTTGCAAATTCACTGCATATAAAAACACAAAGATTATAATGCAATATTGATGGAGCTTGCAGAATTAAATTTCTACTAAAATGATTTTTTTTGTTTACTCTGCAGAGAATTGAAAAATGAAATAACTTTTTTAATTAATTTATTTTTTACTCTACGTTATATTTATAAAATTCATTCGCAGGATCGCAATTATCCAAAATTTCAGTCTAGAAATGTTGAGAAATGTTTCACGTTTAAGACAAGAGAAAAAAAATGTACCTGATTTTAAATGTTTCACTTCATCTCCAGCCCTGACAACGGTGCCGCTGGCTTCGTGTCCCAGAACAAAAGAATCCGTGACGAGCAACTCTCCGATTTTCCCATCTCTAAACATGTGAAGATCGCTGCCACATATTCCCACGGCATGAATGGCGATCAAAACCTCTAAGATCACGAAATGCAAGTTATCATAGAGAAAGCAAAATATAGTTTATTGCAGCATTTCAAGTGTATTAATCAAATGCGAAACTGTCATGAAAGAGCGGTAGATTTTTATATTCAACATAAAATACTATAGCGATGATTCATTCGGAAAGTCACTACTCGTGAAAAAATGAAAGTTTGGTGATGGTGTTAATATTATAACAGATTTTACAATTGAGCACATGCTAGAGGCAGCCCATGTTTAACGAGCTGCCATTTATGTTCTGCAACCACGCGACAGAGAATGCTTTAATCACACCAGCTGCATTATGACGAATTCATTTCTGAAACTGTGTTAAGAATACTTCCTCCTGCGTCAACTACTCGCTTCTCTAAATTGAAATGGTTATGGTCTTGACAATAGATAAAAAATAGAACTATTCCCGAGGAATTATGAAGAATAAAAATTGTTCACGATTATTTCTTTAAATCGTATTTTGCATATAGTATACTGGTATGTATATTATTACATTTTTGTAATATAGTTTCCTGATAAGGAAGAGTGTTTCACAAGCAGCTCTAACGTATGTTGAATGGATGGAGGATCAATGACCTCCCCCCACTCTCCTGAT
>JAPMOR010028638.1:604882-666147 GCA_026543865.1 Argiope aurantia
GCATGTCTTCAGGAAGAAGGATAAATTTTTGGGATTAAATGTTTCCTTTTCGATTAATTTAGAAGGAAAAAAAAATGAAAAATTACCAAATTTCACTTCACTTATTCCCTCCTAGTTTCCCAAGTTCCTGTAGCCAAAGGAAACCTTGGGACTGTCATACTGCAGCTGACTGAAGAAATAAAAGTTCAGACGCAGTTTGTTTTTCGAGTTAACTTCTCGGTCATTAGCTTGTGTCCAGTTTGTTAGGATGCATTTTCTGCCCCTCTCTCCGTGTAAAGGGGAGGGGGATGGACAGCAGATTCTCTTAGACTTTTGAGATACCATTTTTAATGGCGTAAATAAGGTGTCTGTGGAAAAATGAAAGCCTCTGTTTAATACTATCCTGAAGAAACATATACTTTTAAACTGAAGGCCGGTTATTGTGAGCAAAAATTCATCAAGTTAAGGAGAGATAATTGTAAATGTTTCCACTCTTCCACGTCGCATTTTCTACGGTCTTAGGACTTTTGTGGAAGCCTCATTCCCCACAGACAAAGGAAAGCTCGTCACTATTCTTAATTTTTTCTTTGCAACATTTGGACTTCGGAGCTATTACAACTATATCAGCGAACTATATATAAAATGGAGGACTTGTTGATAAACGCCATTTTGTTGGAGAATTTTTTCGCTCATTGTCATTAGCTTGTGAACTTAGCACTCTTTTCAGTGCGCTTTCTTCTTTTGTATTTCTTTATGACACTTCTGAGGCAGAGCCGGATTAAACCTTACAGGGACTCTTAAACAATGCAAATCTCGGAGACCCTTTCTCACACCAAACTTTCAAAACATAATATTTTTCTATCTATTTTAATTTAACTTTTATATAAGTATTTTTAAGTGATACATTTTGATATATTGAGATAACAAAACAGTTCATTGCAAATCACTATCTAAAAAAATTCGCATGTATAAAAAAAAAAGCACAATTGAAATTTAAATGCAAAATTTTAACAAAATAATAATAATAAAAAAAATCTTTACACAATTTAAACAATATTTAATATTAGGATTGGACATTTTTTAAAAATTATAAAGCTGCTCGTTTTTTTTTTTTTTTTCTTTTCTAGAGTTATAAACATAAAATACTATTTACAAATAGTGATTAAACAGGGACGCTGCTAAATATTGCTGTAAAATATTTGATCTTCATTCAAATAAATTCAATGGCACAGTCTTTAGAACTTAGATAAAAGCACAAAATTAAATAATTCTCAAAATATTGCAAACAAATCTCTAGGGCCCCTGAAGCGAGGCAGTTAAGTTCCTGTTTAGTCATTCGACCTTTGATAGGGTAGTTTTGATTTGAACTTTGAACATAAGCCTCGATTACCTCTGTCCAAAATGAGAGAATGTCTGTTAAAACGGATCTTCAATTTTTTGGTCGAAGAGGGTGGAGTGAGTCCACAGAGCGATCCCCAATTTTCAATTTTCGTGAGACTGTGCTGCTATGTGAATGTGATAAATTTATTCTCCCATAAGCACGTCTTTAGCAAAAAATCAATTTTTGAAGACCTCCGTTTGAGGGAAGAAAACGACATGAAAGCCGCAACAGACGACAACTTGGGATAAATGGAATTCAATGAACACTTATATAAATGAACCGCATTCTGCAGTCATGTGTGCTGGCGATTCTGTTTAGGCACTAGGGTATTCATTCAATCGAAATGTCCATTCCTAAATATAGAAAACAAAACTATTTGCTTTCGAGGTGAATATTTTGGATTCATTATTACTACTATGCTTATCGTAGCATCTAAATAAAATCCCATATGATATTTATAGTTTGGTACTACACATGTAAGTAACATGAGATCAACATTTGAGGTTAAAATTCTTTTTCTCAATTATAACCTATCGATTCTCATACTAAATTCATTTTCCGAAGACCGTTATGCTTTTGAGCTCTCCTTTTTAATATCTTTCTAGAATCCATTGCCACGCGTTTTCCCCCCCCTTCTTCTTCCCATTAAATTTTCACCACTTTAAAAAAAAATCCATCCTTATGATACCATTTAAAATTATATACAGCAATATTTTAAGAGAGGGAATTCCGAATGGTGAAAAAGTATTTATAGGCATTATTGGACAGTTCTCGATAGAGGCGAATTTTTGAAAACATAATGACCAGAAATTTTTACCAGTTATTCCCTTCTATAAAGCTTGTACTTAAGTAATATTTCTACAATTTCACTCAAATTAAAAAAAAAAAAGACGAAAAATGTTTTCCAAATGCTCCCGATCTGTCATCCCGTTCCGTAACTAATTGTGTCGGTCTTTTTAATATCTTCACCTTCTGAGCTCAAAATTTCCATCTAAGATGAAAAGCTTTTTATATCAATGCGAAAAACAACGTTTCGATTCCCACCTGTTTGCTCCGCTTATTCTTTCTACATCCGGGTTCAGAAATAAACCAGCTCAACAACTGAAGCCTATAAAACTGATGTTATGTATTTTTTCCGCATAATTTTGTTTTTCATGACAATTCGACTGGGCAACTAGATTTGACAGAAATTATATTATTAAACTATATAAAATGGATATTTTGGTGCTATAGTTTTATCTTAAGAGTTTCAAAATTATGTTCCTTGTATTTTGAAACACAATATTGCTTGACATTTAGAATAAAAATCGTAATCGTACCATTAGGCAACGGTTGTGGCACTTTCCGATTTTCCTAAAAAAAAAGAAGAAAAAAAAATGATTCACAAAAAATGCACAACCTGAAATAAAGTATAAAAATACTTTTTTATTTTGAAGAAATTTTATTTATTAAAAATTATTTACAATATCTTCAACTCATTGGAAATGTATGCCTTTGCAATGCAAATACGCATGATCAGTTTATTGCTAGACGGGCCAAACCTTTGGCGACCAGCGGGTTCGCCAATCTTAATGCTAGTTAAATTTTTCATTTAAATATTTTATGTAACTTGCCTTTTAATAGCTTCTTCATCAAAATATTTTAAGTTTCAAATTTTGATAGCTATATAATTAACTCATACTATTTGTAAAGTCCTTAAGCCATAATGTATTATATATCTCTCTCATTTTCTGTCAGCTCCCGTAAAACTTCAAATTAAAATAGAAATGATTAACCTGCAATTAATATAAAAGCATTTTTTTACTGAAAATAAGCTCTTTTTTAAATTGTGAATATGGAAAATATTCATTCACCATTTCAACCTTATGTGTTACAGAATAATTTTCTTAATTTATGTAATATCTCAAGATTTATTCGACAAAAACTTTTCAGATTCATAAAATTCAGTTTGCAGTTTTATTTTCAAAAGGATTTAAATAACCTGAATAACATTATTTCCTTTTTTTCGGTCTATAAACAAAATTATGAAATCTAAATTTTATACAAACCCAAGGAATCATATTCTTCGAAATATTCTTGACACTTCAACCTTTAAATAAGTAAATGGACGTTTTTGTCTTCTGCAATCATGTCTGAACGGTTTATGAAATTTTCAATAGAATAGTTTAGATAAATCCTCATTTTCATAATCTTAGCCCAATCAGTCTTGAGAAACCCTGGGCGCTAAATGGGGTATCATCTTTAAGACGGTCGATGAAATGGTCTAAAATCGCCCGTTTTTATTGAATAGTGATATTCAAATTTTTATAAATCAGTCATTTTAGTGACTGATTTAGCTTATTGGGGTGCAACTCTTTTTATTTGAAATATTAGTATCTCAAGAATATTTTGTTAAATATGATTCATAGGGCAGAAGATCTTGATAAAAGATAAGCATTCGTAATTTATCAGAGCATTTATTGACTCAAGTAACATAAAATATAATTTTTTATTTCATTTAGACCATTTGAACGCATGTATTTCTATTTTTAAAGGTTTACAATTAGCCGTTGGACCTTGAATTATGAGAATATATATTATATCATGTTCACCTTTAATAAAGCTGATTTATTGAACTAATAGATCATAGAAACTATTCTTTGCATTCATTTTTTTAGAAAATTTCATATTTTATATTTATTTCATTTCATACAGATACGGGTTGAATATTACACTTTTCTTGATTTAATTTTTAATAACAGTTAACTTATTTTTAATTTGAGCTTTGATCAATGTAATGGCAACATGTTAACAAAAGCTAATTTTTCCCTTTCATACGTAACTTGCTATTGCAAATTAAATTTATTTTTATTTTGCCCGAAATTAATAGTTGAAAAATATGATTAAAATATTTTTTTAAAGAATTCATTAAAAATAAAAGTTTAATTTATAAATTAAAATATTAATATCTTTAAAAAGAAATTTTTTGAACTTTAATATGATGTAAAAACATTTTTGTGTGATTACATTTTCAAAAGTTATAAAATGCCGAAATTTTACTTAATTTTTAATTAATTAGAATTCTAATTAAAAATTCAAAAAAAAATTTGAGGTGCACATTTTGGATCTCCAAGGTATACACGTACCACATCTGGTAGCTGTAGGTCGAATGGCCTGGCCTGTAGAGCGCCAACACACACACACACACATGGATCTTTATTATAAGCATAGATAATGTAATATGCTTTGAGAACTATTTCACTGGAATGAAAGATTTTCTACATTTTAATTTAGATTTGCAGAAATACTAATTTCAGTTTAGAGGCTTTGAGGTTGGCCTTTAAATCCTTTTAATTTCAGTTCTGAAGAAAAGAAAATATTTTAATTTATTGCTACCAATGGAAGATATAAAAACTGGAGATCTGCATTTGGTATATTCCGTCTTCTGCTTAAAATGTTTTTCTGAACATTGCAAGTTGCATATAAAAAATGTGAATATGTTTAAATAAAATAGAAATTTTAGATTTAAAAAAATTAAAAAATTTTATTCCTACGCTATTTATAGGTAAATTTGAAATAATTGTATTGAAGTTTGATTTTTTTAAATTCCTAATACTCAAAATTATTGCTATTTAAAACTAAAGTAACGAAACTTTTTATTTTGATCCACTTGAGGCAAATATAAATAAAACCAAAAAAGAATCCAGTTGGGTTGAATAAACTTCACGCACAAGCATCGGTTTAGATGGGCATTTATTTTTGTTAGGAAGAATTGGAGCTCGGTGATAATTTCTAGTCGCAGCTTCGAAAATCCATCGCATTCTGTACTAGTGCTTACAGCTTACATAGACATCCGTCGCTCTGTCTTTACAATATGTTACGAAGGAGGAGAAATGAATGGAAACGATCCAATTTCCAGTTGCGAAGTAGCAATTCTACACAAATGGAAACCTCTTCTATATAATTCTAATATTCTTTTCTAACCATCCTCTTTATAATGCAGTCAAAAAATCCTGTTTGAGTGCATGTTTAGAGTTTAGCTGTTATTGTTATGAACTATTACTTTAGATTAATTATTAAATTGATTCAGAAAAATCAGAATCCAATTTTAAACATTAAAATTTATACGTGATTATAGGAAATCTACCTTAATGTGTAAGGAAAATAGTTTAAAAGAAACTAGATTTCCAATCGTAACATTTTTGTTTTTGCTAATAGTTTGGGGAAAAAAAAAAAAAAAAAAAAAGAACGTTTAGTAACATTTAAACCCAGTGATAACTTTTATCGGAGTTCATTTGCGAAACTTTTTACTATCTTTTTAAGGAATTAAGAAGTTCTTCTCTTACGATCATTGAAGATATTAGCTTAATAATGAAAACGCAATTCTTAGTTTAGATTTAAGAAGGAATCAAATTAATTTTGAATTATAGACGATATTTTAATATTATTTTAATCGGAATTTCAAAGAACCTGACAAAAAAATTTGAATGAAGGACAATTCAAAGTAAAAAAATATACTTCCATTTAATTACCATTTCCAGCTCCACTCCCTTCAGTCCTGCCTTTCTTTTGACTAAAAATCGGGAGGAAAGCATAAGTATCAGTTTCAAGGCGGAACAAAATCTTCCACGTAACTGTTCTTTTCGGATGTTTGAATTGAAGAAAGCAATTTTTAAATCCCGGAATACCAGTCCTGGACCGGATGGGCTAACGAATTGTAAATTTAGCCCCTTGAGTGACTTCTTATGTAGCATTTTAGATGATTTAAGGGTAATGGGAAGAAGTCATAGACATTCCAATCCTTAAGCCTGGTAAAGATCCTAGCAATCTTTTAAATGATCGTCCCATTGCCCTAACGAGTTGTTTTTGCAACATTCTGGAACTAATGATAAATATTCGTCTTGTGTTCGAATTGGAAGTAAACGGCTGCATCCCCTTATATCAAAGCGGCTTCCGAAAGGCAAGGTCAATTACTGACAACGTAGCTTTCCTGGAATGGCAAATCCTCAATGCTTTTGTTAAAAGAAATCATTTGGTTTCCATATTTTTTTTTTCATCTTGGGGATGGGGGGTGGACATATGATCGCACATGGCGATATGGAATTTTACAAGCCTTGCTTAATTTTTGGTTCCGTGCAAGTTTGCCCACTTTTATTCAGCAGCTTTTATCTTTTCGCCATTTTAAAGTCCGGGTTGGATGACATTTATTCAATCCGAAGGAGTTCTCCAGGGAAGTATATTCAGTGTGACTTTATTCATTGCTCACATTTCTAGCACTCTTTCATCATTGCAGCCATCGATCATTGGTATCCTTTATGTTGATGACTTGCAGACTTCCTGCCAAGGCTGCGATATGAATTGTATACCACGACATCTTCAATCAGCAATTGATAATATCATGGCTTGTTGTGAACAGAACGTTCGTATCATCTCAGCTTGCAAAATTAATTTCATTCATTTCTATCGGAAGCGAAGCCTTCACCCCGATGCAACACTTTATATTAACGAGCAAATTATATCTGTAGTAAATGAAGTTATATACCTCGGAGTCATTTTTGCTAAGAAATTCACTTTCCTGCTCACATCTTATATTTGAAGAAGAAGTGTGAGAAAGCTATAAATATCCTAAAGGTTTCTTCCAACACTTCTTGGGCAGCTGATCGAACTTCTTTATTTCGAGCGTATCAGGCAATCATCTCATCTCGTACTGACTGCGGATCCGCTTGTAGCTCTATATCATGGAAACTTGACCCTGTCCGCCACTCTGCTGTAGGCATTTGTTCTGGCGCGTTCCGGACATCACTTGTTCAGAGTTCATAAGTTGAGTGCTACAAAACCTCTCTTGACTTGCGACGTAAGCAGCTATCTGCTAATTAGTATTTTAAAGTTATGTCTTTACTAAGTCATCCACTGCAGAATACATTTCTTAGCTCTTAGCTTGCTAGACTTTATCGCGCCCGCCCATATGATATTCGTCCATTTATGAATAGAACGAAATCCTTCCTCGAAGAATCAACAATAATTAGTCTGCAAGTAGAAAATTGTAACTTTTTTAATTTTTCACCTTGGAATATTC
The DNA here is from genome assembly GCA_026543865.1 of Argiope aurantia. Classification (NCBI taxonomy): domain Eukaryota; kingdom Metazoa; phylum Arthropoda; class Arachnida; order Araneae; family Araneidae; genus Argiope; species Argiope aurantia. Next base: position 612,298 of record JAPMOR010028638.1, read on the forward strand.
CATCTGTTAAATATATTAATCCATTTTCATTCTTTCGTAAAACTTCCACTGAGCCGATTGTTTATCACAACATTTTTAAGCTTCATCGAAGTCTATACTTCCAATATGCACCTGTATTTGCAGATGTCAACTGACTCTATCGGATGCGATATTGCTTTTGGTGATGTCGTGTTTGCTTATGAGTTTAATGATGCATCATTAAACTCATAGTTACTGCTGAGGCTATACAGCTATCTTTTCAGCTTTGCAACGAATATCGAACGAAAGTATTCGTTACTTCTGTATATACACTGAAAGCATGTGTGTTCTGCACTTCAGTGTTTTTCACTATAATTTTATGTTATTATATGCTCATATATCCACCACACGTTTGGCGCAGCATGGCCATGTTTGGCCTTTGTGCCTTTAAATTCCAAGTTCCGCTAAAAATAGAATCCTTTGAAAAATTTCCAAATGTTCAAAAATGCTCAAATAATTTTTAAAAATTTGAGGAAGATATTGGGCATCCATCCTCGTTTGCCTTCCTTTAATACGTCATACGTGTTGTATAACCTTCTTTTATTAGTTTAAGGATGGACGTTTTCTTTATTTCCTCATCTTTGCTTTAATCTGTGTAGCTTGATTTAACACCTAAAGAGTTTAATAACCAAAAATTCGTTATTTTTTTATTTTGATGTAGCTGGTTTAAATATACAATTCTAAAAATTGCTATATTTTGTAGAGAGTAAAAATGTCTGTCTATTGAAAATTATTTTTATACAATTAACAGACAATTTTCAGATGATTTTAAAAAAATTTCATACTATGAAAGATTGGCGTTTTCTAGTCATTGATTTCCATATAATTTTTTATCTTTGTTATCTTTTGACGCTGAATCGTATCGAAGTTGTCATCTGACGACTCTAAAAAACAGGAATGTTATCTATCTGTTAACTTGCATTAAAAAAATTTGGGGATTCGAGAGTAAAATGTTTATTTTGATGAATTTGAATACTCCGTTTGCATTAAGTGGAATCGAAGATTTCTTCAAGCAGTAAACGTAATTTTACAGAGGTAAGAAATAATTTGCTTTAGTAGGTGAAATGTATCAACTAAACGCCGGTAAATATTTTGCAAAAGGAAAGAATTAAGAAGCAAAATTTTGAGCTATCTCCCTTTTTTTTAAGTACTACAACCTTCTTTTACCAAATGTCACCGTGCCCAGAATAAAGTCTGAGTTTGAGTTTGATGAAGTTAACTGGCTCTAAAACCATTTCTGATTATGCAGCGCCAACCATAAGGTATATGCAAAAATACGGTTCATAAAAGGGTGCATGGTCACATTTTAAACGGTTATTCAAAACCTCTGCTCCCTGTCACAAATACTTTATTCTAGAAGAAAAAAACAACTGTTGTATAGATTTGAAGCATTAAAAGAGAATGAACAATACTCATATAAGATAGAAGAAACCAATCGTTTTTAAAAAGATAAAAAAGATGAAGATGAGGAACTTTGTTAAGGATGTCTTTTAAAACCAAGTGAGGAGCATGAAAACATTGAACTCGTAGAGAATTAAAACGTGGGCACTCTACAAGAATGTGTCGAACTGTGAAAAGGCATTGACCTATTGTACATCGAGGGGCGGGCTCCCCCAACAACAAATGTTTATGTGTAAGTCTCTTATGTCTAAGGTAATAATTGCAACCAATTTTCTGTTAGGTAAATTAGGCCAAAATTTGGTGGAATATTTAATAGAATGAAGCATATTTACCTCTTTTCTGTCCCATTCTGTTTGCCATTCTAAATTTAGAATGGTTTTTATATATCTCTTGATGTCGTTAAAAGGAACAGGGTCATTTAAACGTCTGGTAGCCGGTTTCGCTGCCTCGTTGGCTAATTCATTGCCAGGTATCCTTTTTTTAAGTGAGGGAACCCAGCAAAATAGGAGTGAATAGCCTTTACATGTAAGACTATCATGCAATTCAAGAATTTTAAAAGTTAATGCATAACTGAAACGATGGAGAGATGTAAAGGACTCTAAAACACTCAATGAGTTTGAATAAATAATATAATTGTTTGGGGGACCATTAGAAATTTGTGATAATGCATAAAGGATAGCAAAAATGTTTGGAGTAAAAACTGAGCATAACCCAGAATAAAAGAAAATATTCAACTATTATTGCAATATTTGAGAACTGATTCGAGTAAAATGCCGACTTGGAAAAATCCGGGGGAATGGAGAAGGGTTCACATCTCAAAAAATTCGAAAAGGGAACTTTGCAAATATTCTCAAAAAATTGTTACTCGATAGAAATAGAAAAAAAAATGTACCAGATCATGATGTCGCAAACAATGTTTAGTCTATGAAGATTAGGCAAATACAAAAATTCTAATAGTTTTACAAATCATTAAGACATAATTTATGAGGCAAATTGTTTTAAAGGCATTTCCATCGAAAATGAATAATAATTAACCATATTTTAGCTGATAAAATCGCGATGAATAAAAGCAATAAAAGTTCGCTTCTCGGCGATTCATCCGGTTTATGTTAAGATGAAGATGTATGCTTATGATACTGAACAGAAAAAGCTGAGCTATGTTCTTTTATATGTCTTTCAAAGTTCCATGTGTTCGTTCGTGTGTAACAAATGTGCTTTCTGAAAGAACCACGATTATTATAAAACAACAATAATCTCAATGGAAGTCGTTAATTTTTGTAGATTTCTATCAAACAATGTTATTATCAACATTTTGTTTCATCACAATTTTCGTTCCTCTCGATATCCCTTAACAGCCTTCTGAGTTGTCCCTGAACAACTTATATAAGCAATAAATTATATACACTCATATCCATAAATTAAGTCCACAAAGGACGCATTTAGATGATTTTTTACGTGGTAGAATTATCGGCAGTCTGCAATGTGGGCGTACCCAGCTGGAAGTATACGAATAACTTGGAATAGCCCAGAGTGTCATCTCCAGGCTTTGGCAACGATTCCAAGATGATGGTAATGTGAGTAGACGTTACAGCGTAGGTCGCCCCAGAGTTATAACGACGAATAAGGACCGGCATTTGACAGCTACTGCCAAAAGAAACAGACAGGGCATAACATCAGAGCTGTCTCGTCAGCTCTCTTCAGTCACTGGTACGACAGTTTCAAGGCAGACCGTGTACAGACGCTTGGGGCAGATTCGTCTATATGCTCGTAGGCCTGTCAAATGTGTTCCACTTACTGCAACTCACTGCCGCCTGTGATTAGCCTGGAGTAGAGAGCATGCATTGTGGACACCGCAACAGTGGGTTTGTGTGATTTTTTCCGACGAGCCCAGATTTAGCTTGCTGTCTCGTCGGACTTTCATATGGAGAGCGTCAGGTACCCGTTACCACCAAGAGAACATCATTGAACGACAGCGTTACGTTGGTGCAGGATTGATCGTTTCGGGAAGAATTATTCTGGGTTCCAGAACTGACCTGCATGTTTAAATTGAAACCATGACAGGTCAAATTTATCGGGATGTCATTCTGGAACAACATGTACGTTTGTTTCGGGGCACCATGGACACAGAATTCATGTTTATGGATGACAACGCCCGTCCTTGCCGTGAAAACATCGTAAATGAATGCCTTCGATCGGAGAATATCACCCATATGGACGGGCCAGCATTCTCACCGGGCTTGAATCCAGTAGAGGATGTGTGGGACATGCTTGGCCGACTGGTTGTAGCCCGTCAACCACCTCCTACATGTTGACCAAAACTTCGGAGAGCATTGCTTGATGAGTGGTGTAATATTCCCCAAGAACAGATCGATAATTTGACCTCAGCATGCTTAGGCGTTGTACGGACTTTATTACATCGTCTGGGAGACATTCTATGTGTTAAACATCTTATCAACCATGTTATATGGGTTTTTGTAATTAGGTTTTTTTAATTTGCTCCAGGGAGCAAAAAATTGCAATTTTTATTAATGATATCAAACATATAGAATCTTTTTTGCTCTTTAACTTTTTTTAATAAACAGGCTTTACAAATAAGTCACATATTTTTTGATTCTAACACTTTTTCCCCCCTGAACTTGCATCATATTTAATTTATGGACATGAGTGTAGATCGAAAAGGAAAAGAATGGAAATCAGCTTCGAGAAATGATAATTGTAAATATCAGATATTTTGAGAGTCATAAATTTGAGGAAGAAACTTTTACTCAAGAGGCAATTCGTTTGATAAGCAAACATGTTTTAATATTTTTGGCGGCTTGGTTTTTTTTATTCAATTACTTCAGATATTTTAACTCAAATTTTCACATTTTTTTACTGCTTTATAAGATTTTTGAAGCATGACTATAATGTCTTAAGAAACACTTAAAAGGTTTTTAATAACTTTGTATTATAGTTCTAGAGTTTTATGGACAAATATGTTTTTTCAGTAGATTAGTTACTAAATGTTTATTATTGCATTGCAATGAGTCTTGTAGAGGCTGGCGAAGATATTTCCTAAAAGTGAATAAATAAGTTTAATAAACACCCAAACAACTACGTTCAGCTATCAGAAAATTTCACATGATATTCAATGAATCGTAGGAGTGAACAGAAGCTTCTACGAATTTCTTTTAACAGAGATCTAAATTGCATCAGATGTACATTACTAACATGTAAATTCTTTTAATTCTGTATATGATATTACTATGGTTTTATTTCATATTAAAAACTTCAAATATAATTCAAATTTCTTTTTATAATCTATATATATTTCTCAAAATAAAATATTTTAGCATATATATATATATAGGTTTAATTTCCTTACCAAACAAATTTCTCCTTTGCCTTTCAGTACCACCGATAAATTGTCTGTTGCCATTTTCGAAACTTTAAAAATTATAAAAAATAATGCATACTAATAATATAACTCTTAGATAAAGAAGACTAGAATGATAGATTGCCTTTTCGGTGAGTCCAAACGATAATTTAGATATGCGAGTGCAGAACAGGTGTTAAAATCCAGATAAATAAAGCATTATCTGCCTGGAAATTGTTTATCGACTTATCAAATTGTTTGACGTGAAAGTTATTGTTTCTGGGAAGTGAGATATGAATTTTATTTTCTAAAATCTCCTTGATAAAGAATACAAATGGAAAAGAAAGAAATGCTTAGGAAAATTATGAAGTTATTCATAACGTTCGAAATTCTTTTAAAAAGGTGAACAATAGTTTTAAATTCCAACATTTAATTTAATGAAACTGAAAAGAATTTCTGAAACGTGGTTAATTGGACAATGGACATGAAGAATCAGAACACAAATACGAAGAGTCAGTACCGAAATCGTGAAAGCGAATGTCAATAATATTATGTTATGTTATTACGCTATCCGGATATAAAGAATTACAAAACGGCAGATGCATTCATTGTGATTTTAAAAATGAAAATTTTCAAAGTCACAAATTCATAGTAAGACCTACCGAAGGGTATTCGATTTATGCATTTGATATTGAATATTAATAGAATTACAATTCTGTCATAAAAAGTACTTTAATAAAAACAATTTTTTTTTCCTAAAACTGTAATAAATTTTGCTGAGATCGTTTTTTTTTGTTTTGTTTATTTGTTGCATTTTATTTTAAACGTGAAAATGTATATGAGCAATGGTATAAATTAAAACAATCGCAATTTAAAGATAAATAGTAAAAATCTTTAACTTGCGTGATGCATCATGCGAAAACTTCTCTAAATACTAAACAGATAACATGGCTAATGGCACCCCTTGCATAGTTGGATTGTTTCTCTCTGAATAGTGGTTTAAAAAGGATTAAAGGTCATTCTATCTTTTCGTACTTTCATTATATTTGAGTTTTAAAAAAATTGCACAAAAGCACTTCATTGATAAATCTGATAACTTTGCATATTTCAAAATATTGAATGATTTTAACATATTTTTAGGTTGGGATATCCTTTGTAAATTGTATAGTGAAAAGAAAAAACCCTTCAATCATACAATGTATCAGCTCATACAATCAAGCTAGACGAATGAAACCTGAAAAATCGTTGACGATTTAACAGTTTAAAGATTCGAATCGCTTTCTCCTTCATCCTCAGACAGAAACAGAACGCACCCCGTATCTGGTAATCAAAACACTTCATTCAAGTGATACTCGCAGAAGTTTATGACCACCTGTTTTCTGAGAATGTTTGTAATCCTTTCTAGTGCTCAAAAATAATACTTTTGGAGACATCTTGGAGAACTCGTCTGGCATCGCAGAGTTTTTTTCAACTATTAGAGAGAGAGAAAGAGAGAGAAAAAACTGAACTGGAAGTTGAATATAAAAATAATCTAATAGATTACCGTAAAATAAAAATAATCCGCCTTGTCTTATTAATACACAAGAGTTATTTTACAAAAAGGAAAAAAAAAAAAAAAAAAAAAAAAAAGGAGAATTAAAAAAAAAATCCCTTTGAAATGGACCGATTCTAGCGAAAAAGGAGAATCACACCATTAAATAAATGAGTGACATGAATAATTATTTTCAAAGTTTATCTCTTTCATCAGATAAACAAGAGACTGATAGCAATTATTTATTATACTTTTAATTAAAAAGATACTATTAATTTAATAATATCGCTTTATTCTTTATGTCTTAGACCCACCCACGTGTATTACTTTATACCCACGTGTTTACCGTGCGTGGTGACCCGTATGATGGGTGGTACATTTCTGTCCCGGTATATCAATCGGTAGTATCCTAGCCTCTTAGCTGGTCTGCTTAAGGGGATCAAGCAAAAGTGGTTAACTTCTGGGGTTTGGTATTAAGGGCGGTCAACGCTCCCGGAAGTGGCCTTTAGCATATAGGTCTCGGCTAGCACTAAGGTGGATCCAGAGCCGGTAATTGCCTTCCCTTGTTGGGCTCCATGGTGGGGGGGGGTGCCGTCGAGGCCAGCATCTTTCTCTAAATCGCATGGCTTCTACTGTTTCTAACCATTGTAATGCTTTTTCTAAATTTTTTGTTATCAGTGCTGAAAAAAATTAAGTTAATTTGAAATTTGTTTCACCAATTGTTATCCCCAAATCTATAACTAGTCTCATTGGAGAAGTTAGAAATATATATAAAAAATATCTAATGTTAACCTTATATATAAAATTAACAGCAATCTGAAAACATTGAAAAACTAAAAATGATATTGGAAACCGAGTCACTGTCTCATCCCATCGATCTTTAAATCATTCCAGAGGCATTTTATTGGAACGAGAATTTCAGAGAAACCCTGAGGAAGACATCCTAAATTGCCTCAAAGAACACAAAGTAATTGCTGTTCTTCAAATTATAATTTAAAAAAAACAATTAAACTCTACATATAAAGCACCTTATCTTAGCATTCAACATTCCTGTTTTACTAAAATCTGTGAAAATGACCTATATAAACTGTTTTGTTAAACCATGCAGACCGAATCCTATCCGATGTTTCAAATGTCAGAAATTTGGGCACACCATAACGGCATGCAGGGGAGACAAAGAAATTTGATCTCGATGCTCCCTTCCTGATCATGATAGCAACAACTGAACTTCGACAACACCAAAATGTTTCAATTGTAGCGATGACCATCCAGCATAATTCCGATCATGCCCGCGTTACAAAGAAGAAAAAGAAATAACCAACAGTTAAAATCACAAAAAACATATCTTTTCCAGAAGCTCGCAAAATAGTAACATACAGAACACCACAACCAGGTCTCTCGTATTTTCATCATTAAATTCAACAATAGAAGGAAATTCGCAACCAATACCTAAACCGACTGTTAGTAATCTTGTAGCACCTGCAAATATCGACTGAGATACTGTAACAGCAAAAAGAAGTGATTGGCTCGCATTTCTTGAGATAAAAAGATCGTATGAAGATCTAAAAAATTAAGCGGAAAAAGATTTCGAATAAAGTAAAAGCCCATCAACATCTTGAAAAAGAAAATAAAAAAAAAACATCAAATCGAGGAAAAGGAAGAATAACTGAAAATTCATCCATAAGACGATTCTATAGATAGCAAGGATGAGGGCAGATAAGATTTTGATTCTACTCGCATGACACCCGAACATTTTAAATCAAAATTTTTAGAAAACCCAAATAATGGCCATACATTTAATCTACCGCATCCATTTTGATGATATCAAATCTATTTTGAGTAAATATCAACCAACATGGATCCAAGAAACACAGCTCATTCCTATGACTGATGTGAGAAAAAAAAATTATAAAATAGATAGAAAATATTATTTACAAAATGTTCGTGCTTCTGGAGGTGTCGCCACTTTCATACCCAGCTGTTTTCCACCTAAGAATATTGATATTTCTTCTCCACTACATGCTGTAACTGTACAAATTCAGATCAAATTTGTAATTACCATCTGTCTTGTATACCTTCCGCCTAATGACATCATTCACCAAAAAGATTTTGATGATCTTATCAAACAGTTACCAGCTCCTTTTATTATTCTTGGAGATTTTAATGGGCATCACACGCTTTGGGGTAGCACAGATACAAATGCAAGAGGTCAAAACTCATCGGTGATTATTCTCTTTGTCTTTTAAATGATTCAAATGTTACTTACTTTCACCAGGCAAGTTAAGCTTTTCATACCATTGATCTTGCCATTTACTCACCTTCACTTGCACCCCATTGGGATTTCTCAGTTTCAGATGATCTATTCAACAGTTAACTTTTTTCCCATTATTTTAAAATATTCAAAATCTAATGATATCCTGTGCGTTTTATCTTTGACAAAAACAATTGGCAACTTTTTAGGTCTCATTCCGAACGTACAGAAGATGTGATAAACAGCCAAATATAGATAATGCAGTAAATTCAATAACAAAATGCTTGATAAAAGTTGCAGAGATAACCATTCCAAAGTCTTCTGGAAATTTGCCAAGATTATACAAACCCTGGTGGAATGAAAATTGCGTTGCTGCTAAAAAAGCACAAAGAAAGGCTTGGGATAAATTCAGAAGATATCCTACCACCACAAATTTTATTGCCTTTAAAAGATCTAAATCCTTTTTTAGAATAATTCGACGACAGACACAGTATAACTCCTCCCAAAAATATGTTAGCTCCATCCACAGACATCTGTCTTCCAAGCGCATGTGGGAAAACGTTAGGAAAATTTTAGGGAACAATAAATCATATCAGAAACTTTCATTCTTACACAGCAATGGAAATTTCACCACTGATACAAAAGACATAGCGAATGTATTGGGTGCAGCTTTTACTATTGTAACCAGTGAAGAATCGAATCCTCAAAGTTTTATTACCTATAAAAAACAAGAAGAGAAAAGAAAAATCGATTTTAATGCCTTAGCGTCATATGCTTATGATGTTGAATTTCAGCTTCACGAACTTAAGCAAGCATTGCAGAACTCGCATCCTACAGCATCTGGACCTGATGGCATTCATCATGACATGATAAAAAAGTGCGAGTTCCAATTCGTTAAATTCGCTTCTAATTTTCAATAGGAAATGGAATGAACATCTTTTCGCAATGTCCTAGAATCGAGCAACGATTATTCCCATTCTAAAACCTGGTAAAAATCCAGAGCTTCCATCAAGCTACAGGCCTATGGCTCTTACCAGTTGCCTGTGTAAGACTCTGGAAAGAATGATCAATGCTAGATTAATCCATGTTCTTGAAGAGAAGAAACTGCTCTCTAAATTTCAGAGTGGATTCAGACATAGTCGCAGTACTTTATATTAATCCATGTACTAATCCTGGAAACGGCCATCAGGGAAACGTTCATTACAAAAAAGCATCTAGTGTCTTTTATTTTGGACATGGAAAAATCATATGATCGTACTTGGCGGCATGGTATTTTAAAAGATTTACATGATATGGGTTTTCGGGGAAAATTGACAATTTTATTCAAAAATTTCTTTAGAAAAGAATTTTTAACTTTCGTATTAATGATGTCTTATCCGATGATTTTATTCAAAATGAAAGGGTATCGCAAGGTAGTATTTTAAATATTGTTTTATTTATTATTAAATTAATGGAATTATGCTAAAACTTCCACCATATGTTCATGGGTCATTATTTGTCAACGATTTTCAAATCCATTGCTCAAGTACTCACATGCGCTTTATCGAACGAAAATTGTAAGCTGCTGTCAAATCTATAATGGAATGGTCTGATAAAAAGGGTTTCATTCCTTCTACTCAAAAAACAGCTTGCACCCCGACCCAGAAATTCAGCTGAAAGGCACAGCCATTCCCGTCGTTAAATTTTTAGGCCCATTATTTAATTTTAAATAAACATTCCGTTCTCATATTCTTCATCTAAAGAAAAAATGTGCTCAGTCTTAAAGTTTTGTCAAATGCAACGTGGGGATGCAGTGCTTCAACTGTATTAAAAATTCACAAAAGTGTGATTTTACCAAAACTAGACTATTGTAGTGTGATTTACGACTCAGCAGCAAAGTCCATTCTACAGTGGCTTGACGCAATGCATCAGCAGGGGCTCCGACTCGTATCAGGGGCTTTTAGAACTCCTGTTCAAAGCTTATACATAATAACTAAAAAACCAGGTTTACGATTACGACGCCAGAGATTTTCTCTCAAATACTTTATTAAAACAAATCAGAATCCATCACATCCTTTATATTAGAGAATCGTGAATCCGATTTATAGACAATTATATGAGAAAAAGATTTAATTTATTCCATCGTTTGGTTTTAGAATCCGCCCTCTTTCAGATAGTTTTTACCTAAATAACATTGATATTTTACCAGAAGATGAAGTTCCCCCTTGGAAATGCAAAATCATTCTTGCTATCAATGATTTTAATAAGCTGCTAATATCGACAATTGCGCCATATGTTTATATGCAAATCTTTTGTGGTCATAGGCAATCGTTTGAAAAATATGGCACTGCTTTTAGAGATGGTTCCAAAGTCGGTGACCATGTTGGCTCAGCTGTAATATTTGACCACATTGTACTTTATAGGAAACTAAACAAACATTGTTCTGTTTTTACCTCGGAGATTTTTGTCATTTACACGGCTTTAAAAACGATAAGACTATTATCAAAGATAGACTGGATCATATATACCGATTCAAAAAGTTCAATCGAAGCAATTTTGAACTCATCCAGACAAAGCCATCCTTTAGTGCACAGTACTATAAAATTATACTTTAAATTGTTGGATCGTCATTTTAATATGCTATTTTGTTGGATTCCTGGAGACGTTGGTATCTTTGGGAATGATCAAGCTGATGTTTCCACAAAAACAGTAGTTCAAATGAAGAAACGTTTGTTCCGTTTCAAGACTTAGATCAAATTTTAAAGCAATGTTCGCTTCGTATAATGCAGCATACATGGGACTCGTGACTTGATAACAAATTGCATTCCATCCAACAATTTATTTCTGGCTTGAAGAATGACTCTCTCGGCCGTAGAATGAGTGTTCTGTTAACAAGGCTTCGCACAGGTCATACTTATTTTACTCACCAGCATTTGCTTCATTCAGATACAGCCCCAATTTGTGCAAAATATAGTACTATAATTTCTGTTCGGCATATCATATGTGAATAAATACCGCTTTCTAAGAATAAAATATTTCGGCAGAGATTATCCAAATTTTAAAGATAAAATTGGCTAACCTTACCATGTTAATGTATTTTCATTTTTAATTGACATCAATTTCCTGCATAACATCTAATTTCTATTTTCACTTTGTTATTTTAACTTTACATCTCCTTACTGTTTTTAATGAGTAATTTTTTTTGTATTTTAAGTTAACACGAGTTTGGCACAACTTGATCAGTATTGGATTTTGGCTTATTTTTTTCTTTAAATTTCATTTTGATCTTTTATTCAATTTCTTTATTATTTAAATAAGAAGTAAGGGAAGAAAATTTTCTGTGAACAGGAATACAATATAGAAATTTTGACGCTGTTTTAGAACTGCTGTATTGTTTTTGAGCCCCCACCCCTCTATGATTCTAGTGATGAAGCAACAGCCTCTCTGAAGTTTCGGAAGGATGTAGTTGTTTTTGCGCAGAAATCCACCTCTGGACACGTTGTACACAGAATTGTAGATTTGTATCAAGTTTGCACCTGATCCGTTAAATGATGTCCTCAAGTATTTATTCGTTTTTATCCTAAAATTATCACTGAAATGTGTCAAAATTAAGATATAAAAAAGATTTCTTAAAAAGATCAGCGAAGAAAGGTAGCTTGAATACAATTTAGAGGAGTTTTATGGATGCCATTCAGGCAACAAATGGAGGCGGAAAACATATAGTGTTCCAAAAGAGTGAAACAAACATTTTTTTAACTATTGCAAATAGGCATATAGTTCCAATTGCAAAGTTTCATCAAATAAGGTAAACAGATGTGTGAAAAAATTAGTTTCTGTAGAAGTTGAGGATAAAAAGTTATAAATATGAAATTTTTACTCTGCCCCAACCCAGCTAAAAATGTTAAAGATAAAAATATTTTTCTTACACCCATCAGAAAAATGCCTGCTTCATGCTTCTATCCGCAAAATTTTGAGAAATTAGAAGGCAAAATGACTGATACAGACCTTTTTTCCTTATATCTGATCGGTATTAGAGTGAACTTTTTATTATAATTTTTAAGGATAATATATATATTATGAAAGATTATTAAAAGAAGAAATAATAACGCATTCTTTGACATCCATAAAAAGTTGTACTCTTTGAACTGTATTTGTGTTAATATAATCCAATCCATCACTTGCAACATAAGTACAGAGATTTTAAATTTTTTTAGCAAATTTGGATTGATTTTGTTTGATTTGGACCGCCAAAAGCAATTCATTCTCCTAGTTCAGACATAATGCCAATCAAAATTAACTGAATACATCGGTAACTCATCCACTTCATTATTTAAGTTGCACAAAATGAAACTAACCAACGAATTTTTAAAATCAGTCAGCGAGTTTCAGCATAACTCTTGTATTTAAAGTGGATTTTTACCGAGCCAAAAGTAATATCATTGAACATTAATGTCTCTTTCCCGATTGAAGCGACATTCGTGAGTCCAAATTACATTTTTCAGAATTAATTGTAAGAAAATTATTAAAAATAAGAAAATTATTTGATTTTACTTAAGACCCAACTGCAAAATTCCAGATATCGCTATCGTGTAGTTGTCTGTGTAACTATTGTAACCATAGAGTTGAAATAGTGATAGAGGGACTGAAACCCTATTTTGGCATAGGACAAGATGAAATCACGTGACTTCGGGAGAGAATTTGTATTCGCTGTAACCGCATTCTCCATTCCCCATTATATTTCAATGGCAGATTATTTATCGCTTTTAACTGTTGGATTTTAAAGCTTATTTAAGCCATGATTAACTCTAGCTGTGTAATTGGATGCAAAGAAAAATCTTCTAAGGATAGTTCTGTATCCTTTCACAGCTGTGTACAATAAACATATCCGTGTACATGCCTATGTACACGGGTTCTTTTACTGTGATTGAAAACTACTCTCCTTAAAAAAACTGTAACATTTATTTTTGAGACAAGACTAGTTATTCTATATACATATTAAATTTAAATTACTGCATTTCCGAAAGAAAATAGTTCAGAGTCTTTTTCGCTACTGTGCACAACGGTTTTCAGTTTTTTTTTAAATTTCAATACTGAGTTGAGTTATCACTGGCCTTTTCAAAGATGGTGGATTCATGCAACACTCCCACCTTTTGTGTTTTTCTTTTCAAGAAAACTCAAAATGTTCTTTAATCCAAACAATTCACAGGTCCAGTCGTTTGGAAGCTTGAATCTTACGGCTCAAACGGATTTTCACCGTATTTAGATTTGGTAGAGAAGTTTTGTCAGATTCTAGTAGCTTCTCAAGATGTTCAGCATATTGCTGTTGTACTGCCTCTTCTTTCTCATCTTCAATTTCAGATGCTCTCTTCTCTAGTAGATTCTCTACAGAAGGCATTTGAACCTCAAGGACGTAGAGACGCTGTACAGGTCTCCGAAATTCGCCTTTCTTCGTTTTTACTTTCACAAGGCGAACTGAACTGCCCTTACCAAGGAAAATATCTGTTATTTTCTCCAGAGGTCAATTCAGACGTTTTTGATTGATACTTCGACAATAACCACTTCTACTACCTTGAAATCGTGGGTTTTTATTATTTTCTTGGTTTGTTGTCTCAAATGCCCCAAGTATTCCAGTCGGAATCGACTTCTGAGATCTTCTTGCAGTTTACACCTATACAGACACCGCTTGCGAAGATTCTCGGAAGATAATTCCAAGTGGTCAGGATATGGACTTCCATTTTCTATACGTTCTCTGAGGAATGAAGACGGTGTTATAGATTCCAAATCATCGTGTTCAGAAACGTAGGTAATGTGTCGTGCATTTACGATGTCTTTGCAATCGCATAGAATCGTATTCAATTCTTCGTAAATCAGGCATGCTCGGCCTAGAACTTTCTTCAGAAGATCTTTTATTAGGGCAATAAGGCGCTCCCACCATCCTCCTTATCATGGAGTTGATGGTGGTATAAATTTCCAAATTATTTCCTTCTTTTTCCCTTCTTCTACTACTTGCTGCCAGTTAATACAATGAAATATTCGATTTGTTTCAACAAAGTTGGTTCCTTTATACAAGTATATTACTGAAAGTTGTCCATGTCGTGCAATAAAACGCCTCGGCGCTAGTAAGAAATTTTCCGTTGACAGCGAGGAAAGAAGTTCAAGGTGGAGCACTCGATATATAGCGCATGTGAAGAGCGCAACCCATGTTTTGGTACCGTCTTTTAGAAATAATGGGCCAGCCATATCCACTTCAGTAACCTGAAATGCACCTGCATTTTTCACACGATCTTCTGATAAGGGAGGTAAATTTGTTTTCACGGGTTTAGCGTTGAAATGCTTACAGCGGATACAGTTGCTTAAAACTTTTCGAATAGACTTTCTTCGTTCCAGAATCCAGTATTTCTCTCGGAGAAGGGCCATCAAAATTTGAATTCCACAGTGCATCAGATTCGATGTTTATATATGATCAACTTCCCCATAGCTGGACGTTTCCCTAGCAGGATCACTGGATACTTCAAGTCTTCTGTATCAGCTATGACACTTAAAGAGTGCAACCTCGGATCTGAAGGTTCATTAAACACTTCTCTCTGAATTAACAGCATGAATAGATGTTCGGCTTCTTTTACAGTAAAACAAGTAAGAGTTGGGGAATTCGAAACATCTCTTTTTTGGAATTATTGCAGAATCTGCGAATCCATGCAAGCATGCGAATAGTTTTCAAATGAGAAGAGAATGATCTGCAATACCAATCATTTTGTTTTTCGATGTGATTATAAACTGACAATATAGTTTTTCGTTTCTCAGTATTTATCAATTCTTCGTCTGCTTCTTTTGTGCTACTCGGCCAATTTTATTCATTTTCCTAAAACCACATAGGTCCTTCCCATCTTTTCAAATGAAAAAATTGCTCCACTGAACATCCCCTGCTGGGAAGGTCGGTCGGATTTTGTGTGCCGGGAATATGTCTCCAACCTTCAACATTTGTAATGGTGCGTATCTCTTGAACTCGATTCCACACAAATGTTCCCAGGGAACATTTTTCTTTATCCAGGTAAGTGCTGTCAATGAATCGCTCCAATAAAATATCTTCAGATTTGGTATTTTTAGGTCTTTGATAATTCTTGTCCTCAACCTAGAACAAGACGCCATCAGTTCGAGGCGTGGAATCGTTAAATTCTTTAAAGGCGAGTTAAATTCTTTAACTCGGGACTGAAAAAAGCTAACGAACACTTCATCAAGAACCTCCACTCTTAGGATTACGTTTTAGAACTTGCATCAAAAAAGACATGAAGACTGACGGTTTCTTCTTCACCTTGAATCAATTTCATCCACCGAGGTATTTTGACCTCTGAAAGATTCTTTATACCCTTCAGCCAGTTCCAAAATCGTTTTGATAGACCTTCTAGAAGGGTATCATTCCATTTAAGTTCAAGATTTCAGGATTCTTGAAGCATTAACTTTGGAATGTTGGTTACGGGAGAAGATATACCCAAAAGGTCAAATATACTCTCAGCCAAAGAAAGCAGACCTCTTTTAGTAAGAACCAGGTTTTCATCTTTGGGACAATTCATGATGCAAGACAGAGTATCTTGTTTTAGGACCAAGTTTAGGCCCAATAAGGGTACAGTTTGGTGGTTGACGGATTGATCGATAGTTTCAAGTGAAGCATGTGATTGCCAGCTTCGTAGATTGAATTTTCCTGAACGCATCAATGCATGGAATTCAACTATAAATTTATTCGCTTCATCTGTATTCTTCAAACTGCAGACACAATTAACCACATAAAATGAATTCTTCAAAATTTCTGCAGTATTCAAGAGCTATTCAAGGGCTTGTTCCAGTTGGTAATTCCAAGTTGCCGCTAAAAGGAATGGACTGCAGGTGACCTCAAATACAACTCTACGATGTCTATAGATTTTTCATTCCCTTGTCTTTTGTTTTCCATAAAAATCGCACAGATAATCTCTCCCTCTCTCTGATTCCGATCTGAAGAAATGTCTTCTCAATATCTGATGCTATTCCAACAGGAAATTTCAGGAAACGATTCAGTAGGTAAGGAGCAAGACCAATTAAATTAGTACCGCTTTCTAAGGAGGCATTCAGTGCGGATGTACCCTTCATACGTGTGGAGTATCGGAAACTGGCCTCACTTTCGTAGTAATGCCGTTCTCTTGAAATACAGTCCTGTGCGGGAGATTTAACTCTTTTTTTATCTTCGATTTCTTCAATGACACCGTCAGCACTCCATTTTTTAAATACATCTGTATATACTCCAACCTTCTCGGATTCTACAGGTTTTTTACAAACAGAAGAAAGTCGTTTCTCGGCCATTTGTCTGTTCTCAGGGAGCAGGGATGACTCTAACACCCAAGGTAAGGCGACCTCGCACCCCTCTTCCTCATTAATCGTCAGAGTGCTTCGAAAATATTCTAAGGTATCTTGATGCATTTCAGTCTTCTTTTCCGATTTAGCAGGACCAGTAATTCAAATGGCTTCTAACTTTCATAAGTCACTTATATTACAATCTTTTATAAGTAAGTTTGTCACTGTCATGCTTATAGAGTCTGAACGGCTTGGTGCTCTTCCCATAGTTCAACCAAGCAAACTCTCAATGGAAGTTAATCCACAAGTTAAGATGAGGAGTTTTCCAGTCATTAATTTTCCTGCTATGTCAGCACCAATAAGAAAATGGATTGTGGATGAAGAACAAGATGCTAAACATTCTTGATCCGTTAGATGAATTTTATTATCCTCTAGTACTTTTGTCCAGAATCCGCTTGGTATCTGGAAAATTTCGGCAAAACTTTTCTCTTGATGAAATACGTTAAAAGTGCAATGATAATTCTTTTCGAAATCATTTACAAAAATCTTATATTCTGAATGCTTATGGGGATTTTGTATCTCTCCAAACAAGGTATGAATAAGAGCTGTCTCTTTCAATGCAGGATACTTCATTTTCTTAGCGGCTTCGTTCGTAATATAAGATTTCTAACTTCCAGTGTCTATGAGAGCCCTCACAGCAATGTTCTGTTTTTCTCCCCGAAGAACCCCAGCCAAGGTTTGTAGAAAAACACTTGTAGAACATGTGAGATTGGCCAATGTATTGAACTGTCCAAAACTGATTAAACTGTAAGCTGCTTCTTGAGAGTTAGAAGTCTCAACGGTCTTTCTATCAGGGCGCATCACAGCATGATGTCTTTAACCACAGCTTCCGCAATTCACTTGTACCCTGCATAGCTTTGACACATGACCGTTACTTAGACATCTGAAACAAAAACCTCCTTCCTTCAATCGTTTCATCTTCTCATTTAAATACAAATTTCGAGAAACATGACATTCTTTGGATTCATGATTGTTCTTGTCACAAAACACACACTTCAAAGCAGATTTTTGGTTTTCTGTAAAAAGTTCCGCAGCTGTCGGCAAGTCTCTTTTAATCTTGATATTCTTGTTACTTTCTTTCAAAGAGAAGCCTTGCACGGCAAAAGCTATCCTGTTCTCATTTTCAACTTTGTTCTTCAAAAATTTCATCAAACTTTCTAATCGAGATTCTTTCGCGTCATCTTTCTCATCCACCCATCTATCATTTCTCAGCCAGACTCTTAAAACTTCTTCACTGAAGCAAGATTCAACTAGGGGAAATAACATGGCCGCATACTTCGCTGTAGCAACACCAAGAGTTTCGAATGATCTCAGCTGGGTTTTAAGGCGCTCATAAACAGTTGATAATTTAACATGTTTCTCTTTAAGATTAAATGCGAGTGCCAATTTTAACAATTCTCGAACATAATATTCAACCAACAAATCATCTCTGCCGAATCTAGATTTCAGACAGTCAATTGCCTTGCAATAATTTTTGAAGGTAGGGGGAAAACTTTCAACTAATTCTCTCGCTCTGGAATTGGGGATAGTTGCTTGGAATAAGCATTGAAACTTGTCGGTTTCATCGATATAGTTGTCTTCGCAAATTTTTTGGAATTGTCCCCAAAACGGCAGCCAGTCTTTAATTTCACCGCCAAATTTCTTCAGTTCCAAACGAGGCAGCTTGAATTTCCGCTTTTCACAGCCAACCGAAGAGCAACTGATCAGCGTTATCAGCGAGATTAGTTTTTCGATCGATTACCAAACCCATCTTTTTAAATTTGAGTGAATATTCGTCTGCTGAACGAGATTCCGTTTCAACATAATCTTCCTTTACGTCTTCAAATGTCAACAAAAGATTCAAAATGTTTTCGTTTCATTGTAAAAGTTCATTATTTTTCTCGCGAAGCAGCTGGAAGTCGCCAAACAATCTAAATCTTCTGCAATGCTTACTACCGTTTTCGTTGACTCCTTTAACTGATTCAATAATCTAGTAGATGCAGATCTAACTCTTCTCCGTTTAAGCTCTAAAGCTTCCATAATATTTCTGAAATCGTTATTCTTACTTTAAAGTATCGATAAATTTCTAATAACAAATATTTCATCGTCAAAATAATTCACTTGCATTTCGAATCGTTAATTTCAAATCACAGGTCCTGTCGCGGACGCCATGTCGTGTACATGCCTATGCACACGGGTTCTTTTACTGAGATTAAAAACTACTTTCCTTAAAAAAACTATAGCATTTATTTCTAAGACAAGACAAGTTATTTTATATACATATTAAATTTAAATGACTGTGTGGTGAAGCTTTATAAGCCAGATAACAAACTCTGGACACAAGTGACTACTTTTGTCTAGTAGTCATGTTACTCGGCTACGAACCCAAACGATGCGAATTTGGTCCTCGCTATCTCCAATAACTAAATTGGCGACCCGATGACGGAAAATAAGCAACTTTCGTGTAGCTGTTGTGGCGCCCTCTACCCTAAGGAAAAAATAAAAAAAGCAGGCAAAATAAATAAATAAAGCTGCTAAATAGTCAGCCAATAAATTAATCAAAGCTGATAAATAATCAGCCAATAAAAATGGATAAAGCTGGAAACAGCGAATATCACCATTAAAAAAAACCGGAATGAAATATCGTTCGTCTCACCTCCGACTCATTGGAGGAGGAGTAATGTGCGCTAATTCCAAATCGCTACAACTGCATTTCCGAAAGAAAATAGTCCAGTCTTTGAATTTGTTTGTTTGAATGAGGAGGATTTAGGGATTTTTAGTTACAAAGGCTGTCATCCGAATGTTCAGTCTTTTCAGCTGCTGTTCACAACGGCTTTCGGTTTTTTTAAAAATTCCAATACCGAGTTGAGTTATCACAGGCTTCTTCTAAGATCTGGGATTCCCGCAACACTATTTATATTCATTTTAAGTCAGTTTAAAATTTCGTAACTTGGATCACTCAGTGATTTTGATGTTATAACAATAAAATTTCATAGTTTGGTTTAATTATTGTAATTAATTTAGTTAACTTGTTATTAAGTTTCATTTAAACTGATAAAACTACATTGTATTTTGCTACTCGCTTTATTTTAATCTCGAATGTGTTGCACGCACTTGGCATGATTTTTTTCTCGCCAATACAAGTGCATATATAAACATTATTGATCCATTATAATTATGTATTTATTTTAATGCAAATAAATTTCCTTCTTATTTCCAATATGTTGTTTCTTTTTTACCATAAATATTCGAATTGTACTATACCGTTAACAATATTAAATCATCATTGTGAATGAAATGTTGAAACTAAAGCATATGTTTTATTGAAAATGTTATATAGTAAAATTTCATAAATGTGCTAGTAATAATTGCATGTTTTTATAAATTTTAATTAAGATCTGAAAAGAAACTAGTGGAAATTTTAAAGATAAGAAATTATTAAAGAAAGAACTGCTGTCTTTATAGATAAAAATTTTGTCTCAATGTCAACATTTATTAATAACTTGCGGTATGTACATATTGAGTTCGAGATGAGATATTGTATAATTGCAGTATACATTTAGAATGTTCATTAGTGAAGATATTAAGGCTCAATAGCCAATTTCGAGGAAATAGCCCTGAAACTTTCAAGAGAGCTTATATACTAACAAAGTGCTACATGAGCAAGCGATCTAATAGTATAGTGGTTACGGCTCTGGCGTAATATTAGCGAGACGTGGGTTCGATTCTGGGCAAGTATTTTTTTTCTTTCTAAATTATTTCAAACTTATTTAACAGATTTAATTAATATCTTTTTCATTTTTTATGCAAAAATAAATATTTATCCTCCTAAATCTTGGATCATAATTTAATTTTTAGAATGAAAAATAATTATAAATACGAATGCATTTTTTTAAAATATTCAGAAAAAAAAAAGACGTAGATCATCACTTTTATAACCTGTTTTTGTAAAAGTTATTTTCTTATATTTTTGAGTTAATGATAGAAGTGTTAGAACATGTAATGTAAAAGTAAAAGTTTTTTTTCAGGTAAATAAAAGAAATAAAATGTTTACTTAAAGAAGAAAAATAATCACTTTTAAGTACTGCAAAAAAAGTTAAAAAATAAACATGATTTAAATCATCAAACTCAACTATTAACGTTATGAAAAAGTAAAAATTATTTTCGAAAACAATTTGCTTAGTTTTTGCTTAGTACAGCGATTCTGAACTTGTGGGGCGTGCCTCCCTAGGTGGGCGCGAGAATATCCAAGAGAAAATATTATTTAAAAAAATTGATTAACTGACTGAAAGGAAAGCACACATACACATAGAAAACAAAATACATTTCGACATATTAAATAGCTTATTAAAGTAAAACAACTTACTAAATCAAAACTTACTTAATCAAAACATACTAAATTAAAACGAATTTAATAATTATTAGTGACTTCCTAGGGCCTGACTTGCAGAGCAAAATTTTTCGAAGGAAGGTTCTATATTAGAAATAGCCACTCTCGGTTCTGCCGAGATCAATATTTTGTCTTCAAAGTAGCCAAAGCAGAAAATTCAGTTTCACAAAGGTAGGATGTTGAAAATGATAATATAATGCGAATTGCTCTTGTTTTTAGTGCAATTAAAATAATCCTCTACTCCTGCCCAAAATTCAAATAGTGATTTATCACTAAATTGTCTTCTAGTTTCGCCACTTGTCGTGAAGTCTAGGAATTTTTCTTCCTCATCAATTGAGAGTCTTTCAGGAGTCTTGTGAAATGAATCCCTTACTCACTCGTATCTTGCTATCAGTTTGTCGTCAGCAAGAAAATACTTTTTAAAATTCTTTGCCAGCATGGCTTAATGATTTTCAGTGGTTACAAAAACAACTTTTACATGTTCTTCTTCAGCCTTGTAAGTTTTAGCACAATCATCCACATTTGCAAACATTGTTCGATTTCTATGCTTTAAATTTCTGCTCCACAATTCCCATTTTCCACAAAGAGCATTAACTTTATCACTCGTATCCAACATATGTGTATTTTCACCTTGGAGTTGAAGATTCAAGTTATTTAATTTCTCGAATATGTCGACCAAGTAGGTCAACACCATCACAAATAAAACATCGTGAAAATTCTCGACCTCCGGTCTGTTTTCTCCTTCTAGGAAAATGGCGATTTCTTCTCTTAATTCATAAACACGTTGCAAAAATTTCCCACGTGATAACCATTTTGACTCGCAATAAAATAGTAAAGCTGAATGTACTGAACCCATGTCTTTACAAAGTGCGGAAAAGATTCTCGATTTCAGGGGGGAGGGTCTCATTTTTATATAATTTACTACGGTTACAACTGCAGTTAACACAATATTCAAACCAGGAGTCATTTCTTTCGAAGCCAAAGCTTCTCTGTGGATCATACAATGTGTCCAGATGCACTGAGGCGATTTTTGTTTTACAAGTGCTTGTATAACTTGCAATCTTCCGGACATTGAACTAGCACCGTCGGTGCATATTCCGAAGCAATTTTTCCATTCTATGTTTGCCAAGTTCATAAAATCATTTAAAATAGCAAATAATGCGAGGGCCATTGTTTTGAAATCTATTGGATTGCAGAAAAGTAGTTCTTCTACTACTGACATATTATCAGAAAATAGAACATAGGCAATTCAATGAGCATCTTTATCTGTTGCTTCATCAAGCTGTATTGAAAACAATTTGCCACGCAACTTCGAGAAAAGCTGACACTGTACATCTTCAGCTATATCGCCAATTCTACGAGCAACAAAATCATTTGAAACAGGTACTGACTGCAATTGTTTTGAAAAATTATCCGCAAACATAGTGTCTACGATCTCAATTGCTGCTGGCAAAATAAGCTCTTCACCAATGGTGTAAGGCTTTTTACATCTGGCTATTTTATATGGAACTTTGTACGATGCAATTAAAGCTTTTTTTATTCACAGACAAAGTTTCTTTAAAAAATGATTTTTACTTTTTATATGATTTTAATTTTAATTCGAAGAATTCTCTGTCTTTGTTGACGTTCTCACTATGAAGCGTTTTCAAATGTCGTTTATTAGGTTTCATGCTGCCTCGATCAACATTTTTCAGCAAATGATACACAGGGGCCTTTCTTCTTCATTTACTTCAGTACTGATAAACCTAAAATTTAAGCCTTCTTGAGAATATTTTCTTGATTTTATTTTCGGATCCACGCTCGTTTGTGCACTTGTTGATGCTTGACTGTTGTCTAATGCTCGCTTACTTTTGTTTAAAAATTTATCCATGAGTATGCATAAATCTGCTGCCGTAAATATTTAATATGGTGAATTGCAATTAAAACGAAAACATATATAACATACACATTCACGATATATTCGATAGCGATAGAAGGATCGCCTCGAATGAGACTGGCTGGAATTGAAACTTTCGTTATCAAACATTTTCCTTCTTCCTATGAGAAAACATCTGCGCATGTTCGAGACGGCATCGGTCGTGTGGATTCTCCTCCACAAACATTACTTACTTTTTTTCTCTTTTGTTTAGTCATGCTTATGTTTTATTTCTTTTATTATTCGAAAAAATGTATTCCCAGTTTCTAAATTTAGCTCACCCCGTCTAGGTTGACTTTCATTATTATAACTCATTATTCATTATTTCATTATTATATTATCATTTATTATAAACACTTTCGTAAATCCAACAACTTTTTTCTGTAAAATTCACTTCTTGATTGATTAAATTTCAGCTTTTTTCTTATCGACTTTTTTTTAATCTAAAGATTCAAGATAATATTCTCAAAATTATCTTTAAAAAAAAAGTCATTGAACTGTATATTCAAAGATTGGAGCCATATAGGAAACGAGTGAATCCTCGCTTGTCTGTTTTTCCTTTAACTTCTGATACTTCATGTATAAGCTTATTAAGTAGCTCTTGTTTAAACAATTTGGGACCCTTCCACCATCCGCTCTATAGCAATTTTTTTATTATCGCATCTTCTAGAAGAAAGCCACTGAACCTGGTACATAATGTCAGTCTTCTATGTTGGTGCATCCTCTTATTTCAACTGCACGATTCTGCACTAAAACACTTCAGGAGGAAGATTCTTTTATCTAAATCTGAATTACATTTAAATCCCTTCAAAAGCACGCCTGGTACTATGAATTTAAGAACATCAATGACGTGACAATACAAGCGAGTTGTTATAACTGTTCCATGTAATTTCCATCTAGGATAGTTACTTCCTTAGCAGGAGTTACTCGTGATTTACGTAGAACTAATTGTAACTAAATTTTATCTTCAGAAGTGGTATGTAAGAGATGCATACTACACAAAATATCTTATTAGAATCACTGAAACAATGTGAAGTAAAACAGAATTTATCAAAGGGTCCAATCACAGATTTTCTTGAAATTTTACAATAATTCAAGAATTGGAATCCTTTGAGTCAAGCTTGAAACTTTTTCTGGAGTCAACCTTGAGGACGATCTCCATGAAAGAAAGTCTCATCTTCAATGTTTTTTGAAGAATCTATTTGGAATGAACGCAGTTGGACCTGTAAATCCTGCAGGTTCTAAAATCCTTTCTGAAAGAGTCGACAGTAAAGTTCTTTTTAAATGGACATTATCAGAAAAGGATAAAAGGATTAAACTGCAATGAATTTCAGTATTCTCATTGTTTCAAAAGAGTCCCAGAATTGAAAGAATCTTCTGATTCGAAGTCATACTTTTGCATGGTGTGATAATCCATCCTCTAGGATCGAAGCTTCATAGTGACACCAGAGTTTGAGATTTTTCTTTGAAAAATATTACGTCCTCTTACATTTTGAAGTTGGCTATACAATTATTGACATAAAATAGTTTCTTCAATATAAAGACTGTTCACTTAAATTTTGTGGAGCATGATGGGAAAGTGTTTCTCCCAATGAAAATGACTCGAAAATAATGCCGAACACGGTAAGCAAAACTGTATGGTTAACAATTGCGTTTGATTTGTACCTTTTCACCTCAGGAATTTAATAAAATATTTGTCCCTAGGAAGCAAATTGATTCGTAAGAAGGTCTTTGTTATATCGACAGTAATACAATTACCGAATTTGCTTCAAGAGTTTTGGAAGAACTTCTGTCACATTCTATCCTTTTTCCAAGAAAAACATTCAATGAATTTTCCTTTTCATTGATGAACGAAGTATCAAAAACAGGTCAGGACTTTTGTAGTCAAACTAGAATTTTTGGTTACTGCTTGATCAGATAAATAATGTTCAAGCGCACTGTTATTTGGAACTATTTTAATCAGATTTTCCTCGTGTCAGCTTTTAACCCTCTCACTTCCAGTGAGGCGATTTGGGGTGCCTAAGGAATTTTGCCTTAACTTCCAAGTGGGTCGGTTTCGAGGGTTCTCTTCCTTTAGAGGGGATGAGTATTAAAAGCGACTACTATGTTGAGCACTCCAAGAGGTCCCTACCTACGGCTTTTTTACAGCATATTCCATTGTGCCTTAAGGCAGTAGGGTTAGAGAGGAATTCCCTAAATAGGTTATTTGCTCGTATTTTGTGTTTTGAAGGAGTTTTAGTTTCTATTTCCACATGTTATTAGTTCCAAATTGGGAAGATTTTATGGCTATTTGTAAAAGAAATATTCCACTGAAGTGCTCTCTTAACGATGGTAAGTGTGTAGATGACAGTAATTGAAATATTTTAGTAAATGACTTTTCGGCTAAAGGTTTATGTAAAAATTTAATCTTTTTTTTTGACATATCATCATTAACCTGCGCAGAAATCAAAGGGCCTTCACTTTATTTATTGAAACTTTGTAATTGGAAGCATATACATGTCTGAGTACAATGTTTAGGGAGATAAACCCTTGTTCCGCTTTTTTGGGTCAATCTGTATATAAGAAGACTCTATTTACTATAACAGAAAATAAAAGTTACTTAAAGATGTAGCTTAAATAATAATTTTGCTGTATCATACTTTTTTAAAAAGAAAAATAATGATAATAAATAATAATGTTATTGCTCCTGTTTCGTGTAAAATTTTAAATTCAAAGAATAAAATATTCTTTTATATAGTTAAACCATTTTTGTTTCTTTAGAATTCAATGAAATTTAACATTTATATTCATTGTATATTTAATAGTATCTTTAATCTTTTGTTTCAGAAATATGCAAAGAGAAAGAAGTATTTCAATCTTCAATCTATTCGAAATTGAGGCATTGACGAATTCCTGCAATTCAGATCATTAAGAGTTCAAAATGAGCCACATATTTGTCCGCTTGTATGTGAACGCGATAGCTCTAAAATGCAACAAAGTAGGTAGGTGAAACTTCGTATACACATCGATTTACTGAAACTATAGATAGATTCACTAGCAAATCTATCAAAGGGAAAACCTCTTGCCCACTAGAATACCTACGGAAATGTCAATTCAAAAATGCAGTTAGATGAATGCAGCTTCTTTTGCAGTCTTTACTTCAATATTATAGGTCTGTATCGAAGTTTGGATGAAATTCGTTAATAGGGAGAAAGATTTTAATCAAAACTTATCGCAAAACATAGAGCTCCATAAACAGAATCAAAATCAATGATTGAGGGAGGTGGAAATCATTTCATCTGTTAAAAATAATATATACAGGGAATATATAAAATAATACATATTTAGAAAGTGACAGTGGCAACAGTTACAAAACAGTCAATAGCTGTTTTGATTTTTAACTCGACTAGAAACCAAATTAAAGAAGATCAGAAATATGAAAATAAACAACAGAATTTCATGGAATTCATTCTGCAAAAACAGTGCAAAATGAATTAATTTTATTAAAATGGATTTCTTCAAGAAAAAATCTTTTGATTTTTTATGGCAATATGCTCTTCACTTTCTCAAATTTCTTACTTCATAGAGTATTATTTACTGAAATCATGCACGTTCTTTCAGACGCAAATGACGTTAGTATTTAAAACGCATTATGAATAGAAATATTTTCCATGATTCTCAGAATCTGATCTGTGGAAATCGTTGCACTCTGCCTACAATAGTTGTTTTGTTTCTCAACAATTGATTTTTTTTGTTACATATCATATCAGTCACCATCATCTAATGTTAAAAAAGGCTGTTCATCGCGCAGCTCAATGGAACTGAAATGAAACAGTCGTAATGAATAAAAAGGAGTTATTTCAAACACTAGTAACATCTTGTCTTTTTTTTTTTTTTTTTTTTTTTTTTTTGAATTATTTTGTTGGGCTCGTTTCCGTAAGGAGCACTTTCTCCAGATGAATATTCAGCTCAAGTGCATTTGTAGTAACGTTAAGAGTGCCTTTACGGTAGACAAGAACTTTATTTAGTTGGAAAAAAGTGAGCGTGTCAAAAGTGTTTCGTCGTCAGTTGAGTGTTTCTTCTTGGTTCGTGTTACAAACTTTCTACTCGAGCGGAAAGACAGTCAGCTGTGAGAGTTTCATCTTATCGACCTTGAGACGAAATAGCTCTGATTTTTCTTTTTTCGAAGTTATGTTTGGAATAATAATAAATTTGAAGCTTTGTACTAGTCTAACTGCTAAGTGTCAAGATTTGCTTTGGTTAGTCAATCAAGTATTTTCATTGAATAAAATTTAATTTCGTTTCTGATTAGAAACAAAATATACAAATTATGTTTATTTTTTTCACACTTTTGTTACATAATAAGGTCAGTTTATGGTTATGATACAGTTAAACAGACAGTGCCCATTTCATTTTGGAATCAAAGACTGTGATGTCACAACACACCGTAAAACAATAATGTTGAAATGTTGAACGAAATAAAGAGTGAATGCTGAAGTGATGGCTTCATTCTAATAATGCAATATGAGAATTGGCTTCATCCTAATAAAAGAAATGTGAGCATTAAAATTGGCAACGATTCAGGAAGCAACCGTTGTGGGAAATCGTCACTTCGCGATTTTTGACTCTGTCCGTATTTAAAGAATGTTCTTGATTTATGTCGGTTTTGAATAGGATTCTTGATTGAACCGGATTTCTTGTTTTTATTTTTCTCTTAAACTTAAATAATTCATATTAATAAACAATTATCTAGATTTAACTTCCTTAAAAAATCTTTTAAATAATTTTTTTTCCAATTTATACTGAATTAATATTATGGTCTCACAACTTCTGACAATTAGGCTATTTGTGTCATACTTCATTTCAGCAATGCTCAACGAGTTGGACTGTGCCGTCATAAAGATCGATGACAACGGGCTGGTGAAAGGACAACATGTTGCAAAGGATGATTTTTATTACGTAAAATTTTTTCCCACCGGAGACATCTCAAATGCATGAATGAGAAGCTTCCTGCATGGTGGTTGGTTTTCGCTTCCCTCTTGGATACATGAAAGCAGTGGAATCCATTTACATCCTCCTCCATTACGGCATGTGTCTCCTATGGCAGAGGTTGCGCTGGGGCCGGTGATACCCATTAAGACTCAACCAAAATACCCTCCATCGTCCCACCGCGACGTCTGTCATACAACTCGGACGACGATTGTCAGGAACATGAGTCATTTCAGTGAAACTATTTATAATTGCAGTTAAACGAGTCAAAAGAAGGCATTGTGCAACAGAAAAGGGTTCAGATTTCTGAATATCTTCTCTAAAACCATGTTGCTCTTCAAATTTTCTAAAAACATCTTTTTTTAAAAAAATTTGATTTTTCAAGACCAAATGCATTTTTGAAGGATGTTTTCATGCATGTTTAATATTGAAGTAAGTTAAAAAAGTTGCTGGATATGAAAGTCTTTCAGGAACGTGTCATTAGTAAGATTAATTAGATTCGCAGCGTGTGTTATTTTCACAATTTTTTTTAACCGAATAAAAAGTTCTTCGGTCCAAAGATGCACTCAATGATTCTGAAAAAGAAACTTTAAAAATAACAGTAAAAATGTATTGGTTTGTGTTTCGCATTATTTTCTTCTTTTTTTTATTAATTTTTTTTTCTGGTTAGCTTTTTTTCATTGATTTTTTTGAAAATTATTTTTTTTAATTATTTAATTTTTTTTAAATACCTGAACATCTCAAATTCAAGTCCAGAAAAAATCTAGCCACTTTTTTCAGAGGTTATTGAGAAATGAGAGATTCAAAAGTTAAGCTCGTCTATACCTTTATGAAGTTTGTTTTAGTTTATGAAGCCTGAAAAATAAAAAACATAAAATTTGATTCATCTTCTTCTTTACTCTCCATCTTCCATTGGGGATGCATTTCAAAGAAAGCTTGAAAGGATGCAATTCGTAAAGTGTGATCAAAAAATAAATTTCAAGCATTCAGGCACAATGGTGTCATTCATGCTTTTTTTCTAAATAGAAATTTTGAAATTGAATCATTAAATACCTGAAACTTTAAAGGATTCGACAGATAAGTCTTTTTGATCAGTTCTGTATTGAAACGATACAGGAAAACCCTAAAAAGAGGTATGGATTTTCATTTTCCTAAATATCACAGGTAACCATATACTTCCAATTAAAAAGTTTTATTGAATTAAATATATGCGCTTCCGAAAAAAAAATAACATATTTCAGTAGCAAGGAACGTATGGGAATGTTGGCGGTTTATGTAGTATGTAATAGAAACCACATCTGGCATTTTGCAAAATGGGAAGTGAACAGATGAAGCGAATGAAAGCGGGGAAAATTTAAATATTATATTTGAAATGAAAGCCAGACAAGGAGATAATGTTTAAAGAATATGAAAGTAGAAAAATTCGTTAATGAAAGTTAACCTAGACGGGGTGAGCTAAATATAGAAACTGGGAATACATTTTTTCGAATAATAAAAGAAATAAAACAGAAGCATGACTAAACAAAAGAGAAAAAAAGTAAGTAATGTTTGTGGAATAGAATCCACACGACCGATGCCGTCTCGAACATGCGCAGATGTTTTCTCATAGGAAGAAGGAAAATGTTTGATAACGAAAGTTTCAATTCCAGCCAGTCTCATTCGAGGCGATCCTTCTATCGCTATCGAATATATCGTGAATGTGTATGTTATATATGTTTTCGTTTTAATTGAAATTCACCATATTAAATATTTACGGCAGCAGATTTATGCATACTCATGGATAAATTTTTAAACAGAAGTAAGCGAGCATTGGACGATTGTCAAGCATCAACAAGTGCACAAACGAGCGTGGATCCGAAAATAAAATCAAGAAAATATTCTCAAGAAGGCTTAAATTTTAGGTTTATCAGTACTGAAGTAAATGAAGAAGAAAGGCCCCTGTGTATCATTTGCTGAAAAATGTTGATCGTAGGCAGCATGAAACCTAATAAACGACATTTGAAAACGCTTCATAGTGAGAACGTCAACAAAGACAGAGAATTCTTCGAATTAAAATTAAAATCATATAAAAAGTAAAAATCATTTTTTAAAGAAATTTTGTCTGTGAATAAAAAAGCTTTAATTGCATCGTACAAAGTTCCATATAAAATAGCCAGATGTAAAAAGCCTTACACCATTGGTGAAGAGCTTATTTTGCCAGCAGCAATTGAGATCGTAGACACTATGTTTGCGGATAATTTTTCAAAACAATTGCAGTCAGTACCTGTTTCAAATGATTTTGTTGCTCGTAGAATTGGCGATATAGCTGAAGATGTACAGTGTCAGCTTTTCTCGAAGTTGCGTGGCAAATTGTTTTCAATACAGCTTGATGAAGCAACAGATAAAGATGCTCATTGAATTGCCTATGTTCTATTTTCTGATAATATGTCAGTAGTAGAAGAACTACTTTTCTGCAATCCAATAGATTTCAAAACAATGGCCCTCGCATTATTTGCTATTTTAAATGATTTTATGAACTTGGCAAACATAGAATGGAAAAATTGCTTCGGAATATGCACCGACGGTGCTAGTTCAATGTCCGGAAGATTGCAAGTTATACAAGCACTTGTAAAACAAAAATCGCCTCAGTGCGTCTGGACACATTGCATGATCCACAGAGAAGCTTTGGCTTCGAAAGAAATGACTCCTGGTTTGAATATTGTGTTAACTGCAGTTGTAACCGTAGTAAATTATATAAAAATGAGACCCTCCCCCCTGAAATCGAGAATCTTTTCCGCACTTTGTAAAGACATGGGTTCAGTACATTCAGCTTTACTATTTTATTGCGAGTCAAAATGGTTATCACGTGGGAAATTTTTGCAACGTGTTTATGAATTAAGAGAAGAAATCGCCATTTTCCTAGAAGGAGAAAACAGACCTGAGGTCGAGAATTTTCACGATGTTTTATTTGTGATGGTATTGACCTACTTGGTCGACATATTCGAGAAATTAAATAACTTGAATCTTCAACTCCAAGGTGAAAATACACATATGTTGGATACGAGTGATAAAGTTAATGCTCTTTGTGGAAAATGGGAATTGTGGAGCAGAAATTTAAAGCATAGAAATCGAACAATGTTTGCAAATGTGGATGATTGTGCTAAAACTTACAAGGCTGAAGAAGAACATGTAAAAGTTGTTTTTGTAACCACTGAAAATCATTAAGCCATGCTGGCAAAGAATTTAAAAAAGTATTTTCTTGCTGACGACAAACTGATAGCAAGATACGAGTGAGTAAGGGATTCATTTCACAAGACTCCTGAAGGACTCTCAATTGATGAGGAAGAAAAATTCCTAGACTTCACGACAAGTGGCGAAACTAGAAGACAATTTAGTGATAAATCACTATTTGAATTTTGGGCAAGAGTAGAGGATTATTTTAATTGCACTAAAAACAAGAGGAATTCGCATTATATTATCATTTTCAACATCCTACCTTTGTGAAACTGAATTTTCTGCTTTGGCTACTTTGAAGACAGAATATTGATCTCGGCAGAACCGAGAGTGGCTATTTCTAATATAGAACCTTCCTTCGAAAAATTTTGCTCTGCAAGTCAGGCCCTAGGAAGTCACTAATAATTATTAAATTCGTTTTAATTTAGTATGTTTTGATTAAGTAAGTTTTGATTTAGTAAGTTGTTTTACTTTAATAAGCTATTTAATATGTCGAAATGTATTTTGTTTTCTATGTGTATGTGTGCTTTCCTTTCAGTCAGTTAATCAATTTTTTTAAATAATATTTTCTCTTGGATATTCTCGCGCCCCCCCTTTTAGTGTGCTCATGCCCCCCTCCCAGGGGGGCACGCCCCACAGGTTGAGAATCGCTGTTGTTAGAACATATAGGCGAGCGAAGAAGAGTTGTTAATCACGCTAGTTGTAAATAGAATTGAACTTTTTCCAATCGTTATAAATTAAAAAATTTTCGTTAAAAAATTTCTATTAATAATTATTATTTTATTATATGAAGAAATTGATTGATTTTAAATAAATACAAATTGATATGCAATATCAAAGTACAGGGCGTAATCATAACGAGGAAATCTATATTTGCAAGACTCTATATTCCAGAAGAATTAGTGTGTGGTGGCAGAAAGCTTTTAGAGATTATTTCAATTTCGGAGTATTTCAAATAAGAACATCTGTCCACTTTTTCATATAGCAAATTGACAAATTGAGCCCTACAATCATACAAGAACACTGTCATCAATTCAGAATAGTAAAAATCTGAATAAGTTTTTGCTCAACTATAGGATCCAGCCAGCATCTGATCTTCATTCGCTACTAATGGATAAGCAATTAGGTCAATCTTTCCATTTCAGTCAAATCGCCTTGTGGCAGATTTGCATGCTAATGTATAATATTTTTCAAAGCTGTCATATTTATATTGAGAAAATACTCTCAAAGATAAATTAAGAATTATATATATATATATATATATATATCGTGCAAGCACAATACTGAATGGAAAATTACATTCAGATTAACTTTTTGGTTTTTTTTTATGTTGATTTGAGTTGTGTACTTTTTCATAATACATTAAGATCATTAATGCCAAACTATGAATACATAATAGATATAATAGTCCATTCTTTATAAGAAATTAAAGTCACGATTGCAAGTTAAAAATCTATGACAGCTTTCTGATTCGTGTTTTATAACGTCTGATTAAGATATCAAAACAGGAATGTCTTCATTTGGGATGTTTGTGACAGGAATATCTTCCCTAAGAAGGTCAGTGGATTATTGAGTTTCAGAAGTAGAAATCGAATCAATATATTGGGATTCTGTGTCAAGGATGATGATGGGCGTAGATGGATTAGAAGCTCGAAATATGCCTTAAAAATCCTCAGGAATGAAAACATCTCGAAATTTAGGATTTGAAGAGCTGACTTGGGATTCTGATAAATATATGCAATAAATCGTTTGTTGAATCCACTTGTTTGAAGGATCTCTGTGGAAATTTTACCCAAACCTCTTGATCACACAGGATAGACTCTTGTTACTAGTGTGAGCTCTGTCAAAGTATTATTTTTGACTTTGGTTTTTTTCGAAGTGCTTTGCTGTACGTGGATGTACTAACTTAGTGACAGTTCCAATGGGACGATTGGAAAACAACTCTGCAAAAGATGAGCTAGTTGTAGAATGAAGTGAAGATCTTACTAAAATCAAAATCCATTCACCTTGACTATTACTGTGATACTATGTAATAGTAGTTTCCGTTTGATTATTCGATAGAAGATGATACATTGTAATAAGAGTTCATAAAACACCCAGTATTTTCAAAAGGATCTAAATTCCTTGGAAATTAATCGACGTCTTTGTCAGAAATGAGTTCTATTGGTATTCCTCCTTCTTTATTAGCTCAAAATACCGAAAAGCATTACTCGCTGTCTTTCCGACACTGAACAGTGTTCATTATCGAATAAAATCATGGAAATATTGCAAAATATCTTCTGTTAATAGGGTCATACTTGATAAACGGTTGTTGCAATACAACAATTGTTCTTGCTGTTGATGACACTTTATAAGCCAGATAACAGCTACGAGACATGAGAAATTTCTTTTGTCTTGTGGTCATGTTACTCGGCTACGAATCAGAAGGTTGCGAGTTCGATCTTCGCCTATCGCCCAATCGCAACAAGACTATGGTGAAAAGCATATAAGCCAGTTAACAGCTACGAAACACAGGCAATTGCTTTTTTGTTGTGGTCTTATTACACGGCTGCGAACCACAAGGTCCTAGGTTCTATTCTCTCATACTATTCCGCCACATTGGTGACTTCCCATGATGAACCTTTACCCTGTTGGGGCGCTATTTACCCACAGTAACACGAAGTCGTCAGACTCACTTGACACAGCAACAAAAAGTCGTCAGACTCACTTGGCGCAACAGCAACCACTCACCCAAAAACGCTTAATGCTTCTCAAATGGGTACAGGCGCATTAGATTCAACAGCTAATAAATCACACTCATATCGTTTATCTCCCTCCGACTCACTGGAGGGAGAAAACTGTAGCGGATCACGATGAGCAGGGGATTAGTTTGAGAGAGGATAGAACCTGCGACCTTATGGTTCGCAGCCCAGTAACATTACCATAATACTAAAGCAATTGCTCGGGTAGCGTAGTTGTTAACTGGTTTATAAGCTTTCACCACAGCACTATGGTGAAAAGCATATAAGCCAGGTAACAGCTACGAAACACTGGCAAATGCCTTTGTATTGTGGTCTTGCTACTCGGCTGCGAACTACAAGGTCCCAGGTTCTATCCTCGCTCATAAGAATCCCCTACAAGGCTATAATTGAAAAAAGTTTGATATTAAGGCAAAATATTGCACGCATATTTTAGTTTTAAAAATTACAGAAATTATCACCATTTTTAAAGAGCACGTGATATGCATTTTTGTGATCTATCATGAAATGTCGCCTTAAAATTTCTTAGTAAATATGGTGACAGCTAATTCATAGGCAAATCACCTAATTAATTCAAGCTGGAAACATGTCGCTTCTTGATTCTATTTATTCATGGTATTGTAGTTTGTATTTATAATCAGGATATGATATTGGTAAAGGCAGAACTCAAAGAAATTAAACAATTTTCATTTTGAGTACAGAATTTCGTTACTCAAAATACAGATTACCGGCATTGAAAATTAAAATTGTCCAAATATAATAACAAATTTTTAATATTTTAGAATCATATTTATTTAGACTATTGAAACGGGCGAAATGGCATACACTGCATACCTTTTCTGTGAACTTGAGAAATAGCTGATTAAAATTTGATTCTTTGGTGTATTTATTTTTTGTTTAGAATTTTTATAGATTATTTTCCTTTGCTAGATAATAATATATAATCTAATCAATGCGCAACCAGAGTAATATGGATGAACGATTAATTCATTATCATATCTCAATGAATGACGAATTAATTTACTATAGACAAATCTATAATTGTTATAGATTCACTGCATCAACTCAAAAATTAAATAATGACAAATTTTTATTTTATGAAAACTGTTGAATTATTTGTTGCAGTATTAAATTTCTTTATCCTCTATGCTAATTAAGTGATCAATTCTGTTATTATATGGATGTTCGAACTTCATTTTCTCAGAGAGGCGGGATTTTTTTTCCATACTAAAATGAATTCATTTTTGTGTGCATTCATCTATTATGCAGTAAACAGCCGTCTCTCATAAAGTTGCTTGTGTTTTTCAATTTGAAGAATGCAGATAATTTTTTTGAAACGGGACTGATCGAATCCTCAAACTATTCTGTTTATATTTAAAATGTTATTTGAAGGATCTCAAACAATTCAATTTTTATTCGACTAATTGCCACAAAATTTGTTACAATTAATTAGTTACAAAATTTGTGTATGCCCATTACGAGATTGAAGAGCTTCCGCATAAATGCATCGTATATATATAAAAAAAAGTAATAATGAAAACATTGATGCGCCGTATATGAGGAAACAATTTATTCTTTGTCTTCAAACGATTTGCTGTAATTGAATGCTAAAGGAAATGTCATAGGTAATTAGTTCCCTGTAACTGTCGAGGACACTTCAGGAAAAATCTTAAAAAGTAAACACTAATGGCGGCAGGTGCAACAGGTGCTCGAATAGTATTTTTCGGTTCACATAAACAACCGAGTTATGTTGTTGAAACATGCACAATTCCTAGCAAAGACTTACTTAAAGATGGAGAGATTTTAATTAAAATATTAATTTCCACGATATGTTCGTCAGACATCGTAAGCATAGACGGAAAACGAGAACTAAAACCGCCGTGGTAAAATAAGTTTTATCGTTTATATGTAAATATAACTTTTCATTTTTAATTATTTTGCCTGCATTTATTCTGTACTTTAATATCGTTTTATTAGAATTTAATAAAATTAAAATATTTTTAATTTTAGTGTGTTAGGACATGAAGGAGTCGGTGAAGTGGTTTACACAAAACGATTCTGTAATGGTCTGCCTGCTGTGTCTGCTGGAGACAGAGTTGTCTTTACGATGTACGACAATTGTGAAGCCTGTGTCATGTGCATATCCGAAATGCAGGAATGTTGCTTGTCCAAAAATAGGGTATTGTATCCAAAAATCTGATTTATCCAATAAAATTTTATTTAACTTTTTAAAAAATATTTTATTTTTTCTTTTGTTAATAAGGTATCCTGATTTTATTTGATCTGATTACTTTTTCAGATATTCAGTTAGTAATTTCTGTTCAAAGATTTAATCTGAAAATTTCCATTTACCTGTTTTTATAAATATATTCATCTAGTTTTCTTATTTTAGTATGCTGAATGTATGTATATATGCATTAATACAACTTAGATATGCAGCATAGTTTTCAAGGATAAAGTGTTTGAAAGTTATTAAATGTACTTCTATTCATAATTTTATAATAGTTGTTGAATAATGAACCGGAAACAAAGGTACATAATCATTCAATTTATATCATGTATGTACTTATTTTAATGTAATAAATTCATGACATGTTGTATTCAGTGATTTTGAAATTATGTAATATTTTTGATTTATTGCATGTGGGCATAAAAAAAGCTATATGGTTTTATATTAGTAGCATTTTTTAAAAATATTTTATATTTTTATGCACCTAGTAAATTTGAAAATATTTTTCTTAAAATTGCTGATTGAGAATTTAACTATACTGAGCTTACAGACCAGTATAGTTTTTTTTAAGCACAAATTGTATTCTTTGCAATTAACTGATTTGTTAATCAAGAGAAGTGGAAAATTGTATATTAAATATTTGAGTTGTGTTATTAAAGTTCAGTAATTTAGTATTTTTACTTTTTTCTTAAAATTATAGATTTTGTTTATACATGAGATTCTGAAACCATTTGTCTGAAAGATTATCCATAATTAAATGTTTCAAAATTTTATATACCAACTTAATATTTATTAATAATGAGTCTATATATAGATATTGATTTAAATCTATAAAAATAATGTAATTTTAGAAATTGGGAAAAACAAGAGCATCAAAACTTGTATAGCTTAAATGCCCTTGCAGGACCAAATCAACATTGCAAGAAATATAAAAATGCCTTTTCATTTTTTTAGGCAATAATTTGGAAATGAAATTATATCTGCATATAAAAGAAAGCTTTTCATGTAGAATGTTAATTACTTATTATTATATTTAAAAAAAACATGTTAATTCAATTCTTTATTAAATCCAAGCTTAAAAGGCATTGAATGATGCTATTTTTTCAGATCATCTCAAGTAAATTATGTAGCAGTCAACACTGAATTTCTGACTTATATGCGAGATTGTTATTGTAAATACCAGAATTTTATTAATTTAACAATTCTGGTTACTTTCCCATTTCTAAATGCGAGTTGAATATACAGTATAATAATAATAATAATAATTGATTTTTGTTTTAATGAAATTAATTATAATTTTTAAAATAGCTTTGAAACTACTCTGTCCACATTATCATCTTAAGTTTTTTGCATATCACTTTACTTAAATCTTCAAATTCTGTACTGTCATTTACATCCTAAGTAATTGAAGGTTATAGCCAGGCTTTGAACATACTAAATCATCCTTACTATTTAAAATTTTTGTTCAATAATGTTTTTTCTTCTTGAAAATGGATGGTGGTGATAGACTGTCATTGGTTTCATGAGGATTGAAAAGAACAGGACATTTTTAAATAAAATATTTCCAGTTATTTTCAACTGGTACAAAATTGGTAGTTTTCGAATTATTATTTAAGTATGTTAACATATTTAAAAAGTATAAATTTAATGCCAACTATTAAATTATTGGTTTTAAAAACCAAATAAAAGAGAAAAAATTTGTCCCATCCTCCTTATATTATGTGAGGAATAAATAGGAAATGTTTTTGAAAGTTAAAATTTTTATTTATTTTCAAAAATATTATGCAAAAAAAAAAAAAAAAAAAGACTATATATCATTTATGTACTTAAAGGTTTATTTTGTATTGTAAAATTTATTTTACCTAACATTTTTCTTAGAAATCCTAATCAAACAAAAAGCATGTACTATTAGTTGTAAAATATGTACAACTAGTTTTACTGATAATTTTGGTGGGTGTGACTTTGCTATAATGTATTTTTGATCAATGATGATCAAAGTACATAATTTTGATAATCAAAAATCACTTTTATTTTCTTATTTGAAATGAAAGTACTGTTTTCATTCATAAAGAGTATTTTAAAACTTTTCATATCATCCTCTTTACCATTAACTTTTCAAACATTGTTTACAGTAGATCTCTTGATTATAAATTTAACCAGAACTAAATCATTTAATCTTTGTAAATTGAATTGGTGATATTTTAACAACTAAGTAATTAATAGAAATTGTATTTTATGGTTCCTAATATTACTGGTTAATGTGTTATAATTTATAAATGCATGAAGAAAATTAACCCTTTCTGCAAATTTTCAATATGAAGAAATTAATTTAAAAGCAATTTATAAGTTGTTATAGTTCCTTTTTTAAAGTGCAAAATATTGAGAACATTTTTATATTAAAAAAATAAAATACTAAAACATTTGTATAATGATTTAATTGGAAAATCATAGGATTGATGCAAACATATTTCATCCCTCACTTCACTTAAGATTTCCATTTAGTAGCTTATTAATATAAACATGCTTCTTTTTAACTACTTAACTCATAAGTTATATGATGGTATTTACAAAACAATAATAAATAAATGAGGTTGAAAATATAAATAATTATTTACTTTAGTTATATAATAATCTGTTTGATATATAATATAAGAACCTGGAACTAAAATGTTTCATAGCAATAAATATGATCATGCTTTATAAAGCTAACAATATACGAGTCGCCAATAAAAAAAATAATTCTCTTAGCGATAATGATATGTCTCATCCATCCCTACTCTTTTATTTTGGCATCATAGATATGTATGAAACAGAAATTGGAAAAATAGGTCAAGCTGGAAGATTAGTTCTTAGATTTTACTAATTATTTTTATTGAATGATTTTTTTTAGTTCAAAATAAAATTGATATTGTAAATTTTTAGGCTTATTTGAATCGGTTGACGCCTCTGAGTTACATCAGAGTTAATAGCAAAATAAAAGGGAACTATAGTTTCAGTTGGATTAAAAAGTTTTTAAAATTGTTATTTAATATTTTTGTAGTTTTCTACGTGTCTAAAATTACGATGTCAACTTCTAAAATTTTATGAAATTAACCACTTGTAGTTGCAAAAAATTCACAGGTGCGTGAGCCAAAACTGTAACTTTTAACACGGCCACACAAAGTATCCAATATAGAAAAAGGAAAAAGTTTTATATCTTTTAAATGAATTAATTGTCAATCTAAGATTGTGTTCCTGTAAATTGCATTCTGGTAAACTAACTCAGTCTACAGATCAAACATTTTTACTTCAGTGACAGTTGCCTGCTGACATGTGTAGCATGTTGCTGGGGATTCTATGATTAAAGTAACTGAACATGTGGGGCACATTTTCCCAATGCACGTGGTTGAATATTGTTCAAGCAAATTGAGATAACTTATTTGTTTTTAAAGAATAGAAGGGGCATGGAGAAATTTTCTACTTTATGCTGCCATATCTCTACTAATAATGAATGTATTTGCTTGCAGCTATATGTGTGTTGGCACTCTATAAGCTTGGCCATTTGATTTGGAGTTGGGTGGAGACAAACTTTGGAGCATAAAAATATGTACAATACAGTGATCTTTTTTAAACTTTAATTTTTTAAGCATTATTTATTAATATAAGACCTCCTTTATTAAGTGTTAACCACAATAACTCCTGAACATATTACTGTACAAAATTAATTTTTACAGTATTTTAAATTTACAGAAAATGCCTTTTTTATGGTACCATTTATTTGTCTTGTAATATATATATATTTTAATTTTGATAATTTTTTTGTTTAATTTTCCACTGTATATTTATTTCAGTGGAACTCATTTTCTGTTTGTTATTTTTACCTGTAATGTTCTTCAATTATTAGAAGCTAAAAAAAATAAACAAATATTATTCTTTATTATCTGCCTACTTTACATTGGGAATAAAAAAGTGAAGTGATAATGTTGCAAAACCCAACATGCAATTCGAAGATACATAACCCAGACGGTGTTTTGAATGATTAACATTATGGGACATTCCATTAGAATGGTTCATTTATGCAATGAATAAATCAAGTAAATAACATAGCTTTAATGTCTATCTCCATTTGCTATAGTCATAAAGCACTTAGGTATGTAAAAATATCAATATCTTATTTTTGAAGCATTCTTATGTCGCTAATCTTTTATAAAATTGTAACTTTAGAATTGATGTAATTTTGAAAGAAACTTTGTTATTGCTTTCTATCTGATGAGAAAAATTGTAAATTACTGTAGAAAAATCTTTAAAAAAATAATTTAAGTTTTTAGATGTTAACTAAATTTTAAATAAATTTGGTAGGAATATTTCCTTAAAGAAAGCATAACAATAGTATTTAATTAGCTCTTTCAGTAGAATGACAGTTGTATGTTAACTAAGTATATTTGATAGATCTCTTATAAAACCTTTTGTATAGTTTAACTTTCAAGCCTGAGTCTTTTAGACGTGATTGACAACTTTCTGATATTGCCAATTAGTTGCTAAACAGCCAAAAATGCCCCACTATTTTGGTAGGTCTATTGTTAATAAAATTCGTTATACCACCTTTGACAGTGTGGTCATACTGAGAAAATAGATTTCAACCAGCTATGTATTGTAGAAGCAGCATTTAATTTATTCCATTTTATAAAGAGAATTCCTTAAAATTATATTTTATGCCTTCTAATTAATTTATGAATTTGTATAATTCCTATGAACTAATTGTTTATTTTCTGAAACAGATGATAATGTATTCTTTAAAAAATTTTTACATTTATCTGAAGGAATAGTGCCACTAGATAATGTTATATAGTCTAAATAAAATGAATAATGTTGAAACCTTTACTAATTTTAAAAATGGAAACATTTTTTTCAGTATGGCTCTTGTGGTTTAAGTGCTGGCAC
Source organism: Argiope aurantia (assembly GCA_026543865.1). Classification (NCBI taxonomy): domain Eukaryota; kingdom Metazoa; phylum Arthropoda; class Arachnida; order Araneae; family Araneidae; genus Argiope; species Argiope aurantia. The sequence goes on from JAPMOR010028638.1 coordinate 653,565, forward strand.
TGGTTTAAATGGATGCTTTGCAACTCATATGGTATTAAAGAAAGGAACTGAAGTTGTTAGTGTTCCTGTAAATGTTTCAGACATTGTTGCTAGTCCTGCAAATTGTGCCCTTTCTACTATGGTCCATGCTGTTAACTTTGCAACTTCCAATTCAAAACTAAAGCAGTCAGTTGCCATCATCCAGGTTATGATAATTTAAGTCTTATTATTTTCATTAAAAAACTTCTTTATTACTATAAAAAATTTTTGAAATTTCTTTTTTTGTTTGTTTATTAAATGGGAACTGAAATCGTACGTCTTATTCATTTTAAGATATAGTTGTTTTCTTTATAATTCCCATTCATGTTTTTTATTTCTTCTACATATTTTATATACTAATTGTAACTTGTTTAGCAGTTTTTTTTCCTTCAATTTTATTGTAAAAACATTTTAAACATTTTAAAATGATTAAAATTGCATTAAAATTTTATTTGTTTTGTTTAACATTGAGTATTTTGAATAGTATTTGAAAATGAATTATTTTTTTCATTTTATTTTCTTTTAATTTGCTATTTTTTGTATAAAAGAATCTAATTTAATGAATTAGTAAAAAATAGTTAAAAAAATTATTATAAAAATATAGTATTTGTCTGTAAATGTTTAAAAAAATTTTTTTTTTAAATACTTTTGTGCATAAATAATTTTTAAGGCATCATTTAAAAGCAGTTTTGATATTTATCTTGAAAAAATGATTTCACTAGAAAATAGTATTTCAGAAATTTTAATTTTTGTCCAAACCTTCCCCACCCCCAAGTTTTATTAGCTTTATTTTCATTAAAATTACTTTTATTAAATTTGCAATCATTTTATTACCATAGAATTTATGAAAATGTTATTGAATTAAAGTACATATTTGAAATCCTTTTAGTTAAATTCATCGCTTTTAATTCATTAAAAAGCAAATGAATTTGCTCTGAGTATTAATTTTTTTCAGAATGAAATAATGAAAAGAAAATGGCTCCATTTTTATGATGTCACATTTAAATTTATATTATAAATATATTCTTCAAAACTTTATATAAACTTTTGATATGATTGTATTCTTGACTTATTTTAAGTAAGATTTATATTTTTTTAAAATGCTTTTGCTATTGTTTATTCATCTTATTGAAGAGTGCTATATGTAATGACCTGGAAAGTAAATATAAATTGTAACTAAACTATTTTTTTTTTATTAATCAAATTATTTTAGAAATGTAATAAATGTTGTTGCACTTTCTTTATGATACAGGGTGCTAATTTAATGGGTCTTTATGGATGTGCTTTGTTACATGAAGCAGGTTTTGTGAAAGTATTTTGCCATGATATTTCCCGAGAGAGATTGAGACTTGTTCCAAGATTTGGTGGTATACCTGTTTTAGTAGAAAAAGAATATGGTGAGAAAAAAAAATTATTATAATCGTGCTATTATTTATTTATGTAATTCTGATATCTGAAGTGATTTATGTAATTAAATTTTATGATAAAAATAATCTAAAACTGTTTTGTATTGTTTGCGTAATAAAATACAAGATCTATATTTTTGTTGAGAAAAGGGGGGGGGAGGGGAACCAAATATATGTAAATTGCAATTTAAAAGTATCATATAATGAAGCTTTGTAAGACCATTATTTGTAAAATCATCATATTTTTTTATTTGTGGAATTAAATTTTTTGCATTAAAAATTATTGTATATTTGAATGGAAAAAATTAGTGTTGTTTTGATTTTCATATTAATTGCATATTTAACCTTTTTTCTGATCTATTCACATCTTTTTTTTTCTTATTATTATTTTAATCCTTTTTTCAAATTACATATTCCTTCTATGCTTTTAAGTTATACATTAAAGAATTTTTCTCATTTTGAATCTTATGAATCAACTACTGTACTTTTAAATTCTTTTTTTTTATTCTCATACATTGCAATACTTATACATATATGCACACAAAGAGAGAGAGAGAGAAAGACAAAATAATATACAAACAAAAGATAAAAACAAAAATATAAGAACAGATTATTTGAAGAAGCAGTAATTTAGTTCTTAAGTACTTTTTATTCTTCATAATTTCAAGGAAATAATCTTATTTTTAATTTTTATCAAGATTTCTTTGTCCATGCCAAGGCAAGAGAACAGTGCAATGTACCAAATAAAAAGGTAAAAAGCAAGAAAGAGAGCAACTGTTAGAAAATATTCTGATCTTGTGTAGTTTCAGAGAAAAGAATTTCTACCCAGCGTTTTGATATCTGTGGGAAAACTAATAGCTCATGCAACTTAATAGCTATAGTGGAGTCGGAATTCAAGTGATTAGGAAGTTATCTTTAAAACATGGATTAATTAGAAATTGTTAGACACACACATATATATAACATAGATAATTCTTTTTAAATTAAATTTCTGTTTGAATTCTATTTATTTCACTTACACAAATGATAAATTTTTCTGCAGAATTTTTAAGTTGGATGTAAATATATAAAATAAATCCTGTTAGATTTAAGTTGAGGTTATTTTTAAATTGAATATCAAACTCTATGGTGTTGTATTCTTTCCTTAGTGTTCATATTTTCCTTAGTCCCCCCCCCTTATGAATTTATGCATTGGTAATTCTTTAGATTATATAATAGTAGATATAGAAAATATACACAATGTACAAATGGAATAAAGTTTATGACAATTTTCCCTATTAATTTATTTGAGCAAGCAAAGAGGAAAAAAAGATTTCTTTGTTACATTCTTTGTTTTATATTTATTTCTTATTTTACTCAGAATGACAGAATTTTCTAAATAAAATGCATTACAAAATTTTTACTATTAATTCTTCAAAATTATTCCTTTCAAAGAAGAATTCCTTAATTATTCCTTTTCTATTTTAAATTATGAAAATATTAAAAATTTGTCTTTTTTTTTTTTTTTTTTTGAGCTGCCTCTCAGATTTCTTAGTATTTTATTTATGCTGTTTTTATACATTAATTTGGAAAACTTTGGCTAAAATTGCAAACTCAGGTTAAAAATATGCCCCACATTTTTTGTTTGTTTGAAGATTTTTTTTTTATATAAAAGCTTTGCACATGTGATCTTACTACATAGTATCTCATAATATATTAAATTTAAAACCTGAAATAATCTGTTATTGACATGCTTTTTTTGTGTGTGTTCAAATCTTTGCAGACAATAGTCATAGTCAAATTGAAGAGGGCAAGGCTGATGTTGTTATTGATGTCAGTGGAAAATGGGATGTTATACCTTATGCATTACATGCCCTTTGTCATCGAGGCATTTATTTATTTGTTGGCACCACATATGAAGAAAATAAATCAATCAATATTGATACAATTCTTAATAAATGCATTACTATACGAGGTAAATTATAGTCTGTGTTAATATTTGAATTTTATATTTATTATTCATTTTAAAATTAAGCATGGTAAGGTTTAAAGTTTTTTTAAGTGAAGCAACTGTATGATATTTCTTACTGTTTTTTAAAGATATGATAAATATACTTGTATGTTCATATCTTATAAATATGTATGCTGTTGATTTTTGGTTTGAGATCCAAAAGCAATTAATTTACACATTTTATTAATTTTATAAAAAAACCCCTATAACTTTCTTTTTGCTTAACAGTTTTACTGTGTGCAGTACAGATGCTATACCAGTAAGATTTTTATTTGGTGTATTATAACTGAATTGATAATGAATTTCTTTCACCTCTCAGTTTGCTAATCCATTTTTTTCCCTAGTCATTGATTGTTTATGTCCTTATATCATGCTGTTATTCTTATGTACAATAGAAAACATAAAAGCCTTGGAATAGAATATAAACTATGTGATGGAGAGAGAGAGAGAACTCGATAGAAGAGGAAATAGTTTTTTTCTTATCAAAATAAAATCTAGTTTTACATTAGCATGTACTCTAAAGATTAAATTAATCATATAGATAGGTCTTGTAAAGTTTTAGGTTTTGGAGAATTTTTGTTCTTAGCACTTATTTTAAACAACAATCAAAAAGTAATAATTTTCTTTTACCATATACTATACACCTGTTTGTTTGAATGAATGCATCATATGCATATTGTTATGAACCTGAAGCATTTCTGTTGATTCTACTGTGTATCAAAATTTCTTTTATTCTCAACATATGTTTGCATAAGCTTTTAGAAGTATATTTGTTTCTGCCTAGTAAGAAGTCCTTGTGGAGTTTTATCCTCTCCTTTAATTATTCTGACATATAAGGTTAATTCTGTCAAATTTGCTTTTGAACCTAAAGGTTTTTAAATTTCCCATAAAAATGCAGCTTTAAGCCAAAGAAAATAATTAACAAGCAATTTAAAAATTGTTTATTTCAAGCAAAAATGGTATTAGATAATATGCTTTTGTGACTTTCAGTTGCTTTTTGCAAAAAGCAGTTATTGAAAATAATGTTATAACTTTGCTGAATGTAGAGCATTTTTCGGTTTTTTTAAAATGAAAATACAAGTGTTTTTTTTTTTTAAATCTGTAATATGTGTTTTGTTTATATTCACACAATACATTTATATTCTGTTTTTTTTAAAATTATTTTCTCCAAAGGAAAAAAAAAAGCATTTTTGATAGATATATTTTTGTTTATATAAAAATAATACCTCTTTATTCTCTTAATAGGTATTCAGGGTTACAAAAGTATTCATTTAAAAAATGCTGTAGATTTCTTGTCAAAAACTGCTCACAAATACCCTTATGAGTCTCTTATCAGCTCGCCATTTCCTTTGCAAGACTTTCATTCTGCAGTTGTCTTGGCACGTACGAAAAGGTATTATCGAACAGCTGTCAAGCCGTCACATTTGCTTTCTGAATAGATATGTATTTTGTATGATGTCTTTTTAAAAAAATAGGTGTAAGCTGGTCTTGCGCATAAGAATATAAAGAGTATTTTTGACTTCATTATATTTTTATAGAAATATACTAATATAATAAATATTATCCAAATAATGAAAGAATTATTTATATAAATTTTATATTTTGAAATTTATGCAGATTTGGAAATATTGTTGTTTTACCAATTTATAACAATTGTATTGATATTGATTTTACAATGGATTTTGATGTTTTCTTTAAAGAAATGACCAATATTATCATAAAATCAATTTTAGTATCGGCTTCTCAAAAAGAATAAATTATCTTAAAAATAAAATTGACATGTACAATTTAAAATGTTATCAGTAAGTTAATAGGTGTTATATATATATATGCAGAAGAAATAAAATTAAAAACATTATAAGTTATGATTAACAAAAGAATAATTTATTCTCTAAAAAATTTCTGTTAAAGATGCATTTATTGCACAATTATAATGTTGCAATAATACAATTTAAAATTTTGAAAAAAAAATTAAGGCATAATTTGTTGATGCATATAATTTATTTCTGTAGTATATCTAAATAAAAATTCTACCCTCAATTTTATGTATTCCAGTTGTGTATTCTAATTTTATGCATTTATGATCACGTTTTAGGTTTGGGCTTTGTTAGGCTCAGTTTCTCGTTTTGATCTGTGATGTTTGAAGAGAATTTGTACTTATATTTAAGAAGTGTGCAATACATGTTAAAATTACTCAATTGTTTATTGCCAATGTCATTTAAGGCAAACTAGCATAAGGAGTTGTGATATTATTTATCCAAAAATTTTTTAAATACAAATTTCTTGATAAGTTGTGATTTGTATTTTAAAAAATTAGCATTTATTTAGAGTTAAATTGCAAAGCATTTATTTATTTATCCTTTTTTATGAAAATAAATGTTTAGTATCAATGAATTAATTTCTCTCTTTAATGATTTTTAATGACAATTTTCATAAAACTCTCTTAAATATTTCTAAAGAAATATTAGTTTGTTGATGTGCCTTTTGCCATCATTAAGCTTTTTTTAAGAAATAAAATATAAGTAAAATATTTTGCATATAAATTTTTTTATTATAAAAGGTATAAATATTTAGTGAATCACACATTTCATTTTGAAATTCATTGTAAATAATGAACACATTTTGAATATTGGCAACAAATGGACATTTTTTGAACTTCCATTTGTTGAACAAAAATATTAAATGAAAATATATTGTTATTTTGACACAGAATTTTTCTTAGACTGATTGTTATTTTCTTAATTCTTAACAATTTTTTTTTCAGTGAAAAAGAAATAATATATGTAAAAAAAGAATTGCAGTGTATTAAAAATTTTACCAACAAATTCACCAAAAATTTCATAACTAAATATGTTTATTTTGTAGTAATCCTTTAAAATAAGCTGAATTCATTAGATTTCTAAAATCTAATGATTGATGAAGGTTTTATAATGCAAAAAGTGAATAAGTTTTATAAACTTCAATTGTTACATCTTGTTAAATTGTAAATATATGTATTATTTATTAAAATATATTCATATAATAAATCGATTTAAGATTTTCCATGTATTAAATAGTCATCTTAACTAGGAATACAAAAATAATATAAACATGCATGGAATGGACACATTGTATAATTATATGTTACATCATGAAGCTTTTTTTTTTCAAATATATTTGTTACAATTGTATCTTCTACAAAATATATGCATTTTTTAACAACAAATGAATAGTTTTCTATGATAAAAGTGGATGAAAAATTATGGTGCTGCAAATAGTTAAACTTTTATGGAAATTAGAAAAATATTTATAATTCAGGCTTTATTAAATTTTAATGTTGACACTATAATTCAAAAATTATATTAAGCATTAGAATTACATCCTGGTGATGTTTAATATTTTTTTAAAGTTTAATATTCCATTTAGCCATGAATGTTCATTAGTTTGTTTAGTTTGGACAAAGTTAAATATGATTTTTTTTCTGTAATACAAGAATAATTTTTAGAGTTTATTTGATTTAAAATATTTTATAAAGGATGATTTTAATAATTGAAATATTTATTTTAATATTTGATGATTAGATTTTAGTACATTCTTTTATAGAATCTTATAGTCAATTACTTATCTATTCTATTTTACTAAATTGATTGTGTGATGAGTTTTGAATAAAACTAAAGGAAATGAATTAATTAGCTTTTATTTAATCTAGTCTTAAAGTCATAAAAATGTATATTGCTAAAAGTTAAAATATTTGCTAATTCATTTGTCATTTATCCTGGTGGACTTGATCAAGATGAGGATTTTAGAATTGACCAAATGAAGAAATAAAATGAAAATAACATGTGCTGCTAAATATATGAATTTTTTATTGTGCAGATTGTCTACTGTAATTATTTTTTCATGTTTTAACTAAATATGATATTAAAAATTTTTTGCCTTAGAAATTTTTTATGAATATACAAATGCTATGCAAAATCTATAGAACTGTATAATATATGCAAAATAAGTTGTACAAGAAGAATTTTGTCAGTTTTTCTTTTCTTAATTAGAACATTGTGTTGTAATAATTTTCAGATAGTTCCTGCCTCATTTAATGTTCTTATTAATTTATTTTGACAAATTAATTAAAAGTGAGAATTTGAACTTTTATTTTTTATTATAATGTGCAATTTTTTTATATTGCAGTATGCAACCACTTGGATATCAATTTATATTTGTTGAAACAAAATGTCAAATAAATGTATTAAAAACTATTTTCAAAATTTTTGAAAGAAAGTCGTATTATTACTGCAATTCATTGAATTTTCATTATTTTACATGAAATAATGTAATAATTCAGAATATTTATGCATATGGTTGGCCATTAATGTAACTTTTCCATTATATGTATTTTTCTGACTGTCGAATTAATGCTGACACATGGACAGACATGCATAAATGAACATAAGTTCCTTTTAGATTGCTTGAACTTCTCTAGTGTCTCATGCTACTAATATTTGAGAATATAGATTAATCATGCAAGTTATTTTACTGCTGTTTTAAAAATATGTATTCAGGAAAAGGTTTTCATTGCAATGTGCAGTTGTATTTTACTGAATGTAAATGAATACATGAAAATATCTGACTCTATTTTTGCTGTATTAATATTATTTTTAATGAAGCTTGAATAGTTTTATTGAATTTTAATTATCTTTCCTTTTCTTCTTTATTATTCACTGTAGTTTATTTAATATCGTTGATTTAGCTTTTTCATATTACATCAATAAAAAAAATGAAATTTAAATCATATACTTAACTTAAACAAGATTTAAATTATGCATTTTATTTGCTATTGTCAATGATGATTGTAAATTTTTTCAATGTTTCTTAAAGAATTAAATAATGCAAAAGCAATTAAATTCTTAGATTTTGACTGAATTTCATAGTTTTAACTAATGCTGTTGTAACATTACTAAAAGGATAATTTGAATGGTGTTATGTAATTTGGGATCAAAGTTGCATTAACTGCAATTTTTTATATAATAAATTATCAAAAAATACATTTTAATAATGTTTTACATGATATAGCTCAGTTTAAAAATGTTTCATATTGTATCTATTTATACTCTGCATTTTCAATTGATATCTATTTTGGTATGAGTTAAAACAAACTAAATTTGATTTCTCCTTGTTAATAATACTAGTGGTTTTACAAAGTCAAGTAAACTTTTGAGCATAATTTTTTATTATTATTTATCCCCCCTCCTACTCTCTTCTTACATTTGTGTTGCTTTAAAAATTAATGTGACAGTTTGCCATCAGATTCGTCACATCTTATCTAAGGACATTGAGATAGATACTCATGTAATTTTATTACTGTTAAAAATTGAAAAATCTTATGCATTTGAAAAAAGTCTATTGGTTCTGAATTTCATATAAATGAACTACATTAATTCCTGTTTTAAAAGCGCAAATAATTCTTTTCAGAAATTGCATTTTTTTTTATATTTACTTTTCTTTATTGTATCAATACAGTCAGTAAATTTTTGAATACTTTTCTAGTCATGATATTAGAGTTTTGCCAGTTATTCCTTATTTTAAAGTAAATATTTTATGTGCCTTTTATTTTTCTGCTTCTCTTCCTTGAAGTTTATGCTGTATGACATTAATGTTTAGCAAGTAAAGTACCAATTCAAGTGTTGTTCTCATCTGTGATTTAGAAATGATGTGGTCCTTAATAGCCCTGTAAAGATTATTAATTTATGAAATAAATTAATTAAAGACAGTTTTTAAAAGTGAACTTTTATTAATATGCTATAAATGAAATTTTTCTCTAAGAGACAAAAAGTAGAGAATAATTTGTAATTCATTAGAATAAAATCTAAAAATATCTTTTCTTCCTGAGATTCACTATCATGATGATGCATATGTAGAATAAACAATTTTGTAAAATTAATCAGTGTAGTTGCAGTTAAATTTTGAAAATATCAAAACCATGTGTTATCACTAAGTACATTTTTAATGAGTAAAAATCTCAGAATTCTTGTACAAAAAAAAAAAAAATCATTTTTTTTAATAAGCAGGAAACAATTCAAATTAAATAAAATAGTTGAATTCTTAGATTTTGAGTGAATTTTGTTTCTCTAGAAGTTTCTACTTATTAAGTGCATAAATGATCTTGAAGCTTTTAATATTCAACTGTTATTTGCTTTTACAATGCTTTTCTTTTATTGGAAATTTGAGTTAAATATCAGAATTTACATTTGTGCTACATATGTATTTAAAAAGGATAATTTTATATTTATAAAATGGGGCTTCTTTTCAACTTTTTTTTTTTTTTTTTGCCTTGTATTCTATAGTTTGAAAATTGTCTGTAAAGAAGTTATTGAAATCGTAAGTCTGTAAACTGCAAATTACATAAAATTACATTTTTGTTTTGTTTTTATTTTGTCACCCATAATTAATTTGAAAACATATATCACTGCATGATTCAATTAAAAAAAATTTTGATCCTTACTATATAAAAAAACTTGTTAATCTTTTGGCGAATGAAATGAAATCATAATAATTTTCATAATTTTTAAATCTTGTTTTTCCCTACTTTAAAAAAAAGACAAAAAAAAAAAATGACCCACCCATCTTTAAAATGAAATATATAAAAAAGGTGCAATTAATTTTAGTTAATAAAATCTGAATATTAAAATTTATAATGTGCAATTTGAAACAGTTATTAATTCTACATTTTATAGAAATCAGTATATTTTTTTTATTCAAGTTTATATCCATTGTTAAAATATTTATATATGAAATTTCTAATTATATATCTAAATTCCTTTTTTTTCCTTACATATGCTATTTATTATACAAATGTTGATTTATAAAATTATTTAAAAAAACTTTTTATTGTTTGTGTATTGCATATAATATATTCATAAAGATTTAAAATATAATAAATGTTTTCTGTGGGATCGCTTGTGTGATTGTCATTTATGTAATCATTAATATTTTGCATTATAATTAGATTATATTACTCCATAGCATATATATAATGAGCATTCCAGTTTTGTTGCAGACAAAAAAAAAAAAAAAATTAAGCAGCAAGAGGGGGGATATTTTATTACTTTATGGTGAATTGCATTAAATTAAAAAAATAAATCTCCTTTTAAACTGACGAGTTAATACTTATGAATTTTAGATCTTTAACAATTTTTTCTAAATATCTATTCATATTAAATTTTATTAATGTATCTTTTGTGCCTGTAAACTGGTACAAAATTCCTACACATTCAATTATTATTATTATTATTATTTTTCAAAACACAACGTAATTTCTTTTTATTGAATAATGAATAAACAACACATACATTTCATTTAAAGAAACGCTGGATGTGCAGAAAGTTTTTTCTGCTTATAAAAACTATTATATTAAGATATTATTCTTTTTGTAAATTAAAAAAAAAAACTCATTTAGGTTTATAATAAAATAAATTACTTCAGCATGGAAAATGTCACTGCGTTATTTTATATCTTGCGATGTGTTGTCCAACATGTGTTTTGTAACTCTAAACGCAGTATTTATTATTCTTTGTTTTAGTTTAAAAGATATGCTATGGAACAGCATAGACTCTCTGTGGAATCCCAATGAGTCAGTGCACCACTTTGTCTTTCTTTAAATGATTCATATTTAAATTTCTTCTGAGATATGGAAACCATTAGTAAGAGTTTAGTGACATTATCATCAAAGCTTTTTTTTTTTAAGCAAATCAATCTTGTTAGCCATGAAGCCATAAGATTGCATCAAGCATTCAATATTTGATACCACTGTTTTATTATTTTGGCATTAGAGGACTGCCTTCACAATAATGCCTAATCTCTTGTTGAGCTGACCAATTTGGGTTAGTGGTTACTTTTTTCTACTGCTTATATTTAGGGTCTAGTTGATCCATCCATTTGAAGATATCAAAAAACACCAAGAAAAGTGCTATACAATGAGAAAACTTTTACATTATCTTTTCAATGTTTAATAAATGCTAATGTTTTGTATTTAAGGAAAGACTCGCATACTCTGTATGGTGATTCATAATAAGAGATAAAATTGTTGATGTGCAATGGGCCTTGTGCACTCAAAATGTTCTCTCCAAGCAGTGAGGTAAGTGACATTGCAATGAACAATTTTATAAATTGAGAGAGAAAATAGCCACTTATACACAGCAAAAAGTCTTATTCATTTTGTCTGCATTAAAATTAATAATCTGGAATTTGTCAGTATTTAATTCTCTCTGTACTGCTTCTGCCTGTGTTATTCTCCTTACTCTTATTTACCACAAAAGAGATTTATATTCTCCAATAACACATTTATTTCTCTACAGAGTTGGCATGAGTTAAACCTTGCAAAGGCTTATCAGGCAGACAAATAATGACAAGCTAAACTATCTGCTCTAGTTCTAGGCAATGCATCCATACATTTGCAATTGGGGCACTCCAATTATTTTACCGTATAGTTATTTTCAAAATTTATTTGTTCATCTCTTAATTTTCGTTATCTGCAAAACATTAAAATTATTGGTGTGAATAAACTCGCAGAGTATATTCTCTGCGTCGCAAGTATTCGCTACGAATGTGAATCGAGTTCACTTGTCATTTAAAACAAATGTTTTGATCTCTTAATGCATTTTATAGTTCCCATGCACTTTGAGAATCTGAATTTTATTTGACTGTACTTGTTTTCGAGGCCTCTGAAAATTACTTGAATACTTTTCGTTATGTCCTTGAAAACCAAGCGAAAGGCGTATTAATTACTTTTGGGGGAAGAAGAAAAAACCAGTCGAACATGACATGGAAAAAAAAATACATAGCAGCATTTCTGTTGGCTTTAGTATTGTGCTGGCATATATATCCAAAATGGGCGTATATTTGCCCTTAGCTATCGAGCCGGGAAGGGGAGAAGTCACACTATCGGTTTTTCACGTTGCTTAAACAAAAGCTGTTAATTTAAAAGTTATAGGTATATTATAAAACTTCAATGGCTTAATAAGATAAGGAGAAAGGTTGAAAATACCGTAAATTTGGAAAAAATATTAATTTTTTAAAAAGCTGTATAATGTTTTTATAATCCTACTTAAATATGTATTACACAGAGAGGAATATGTTAAATTTTTAGATTTATATTGGCATTATTTTTCGGAAAATTCAACTTCATCAAAAAAAAAAA